>JAQJVK010000063.1:1010000-1508351 GCA_035578135.1 Flexamia atlantica | reverse complement strand
TATGTGTAGAGGAAAAGAAACAGTTTTGGCCCTGCTGAAAAAAGATTGTACCCCCATTGCAGCAGACCTGCATTTGCAGCGAATTTCAAATTTAAAAGAGCATATTCAATCCAACATAGCGATATTGAAATGTTTTTGTAAGCTCCACAAGAATAACACGAAGAAAGAGTATGCAGGTTTGCTCCAGCAGGTATGTTAAAACTGGGTGGTTTAATTCAATATTTAAAAATCTCAACTAGAAAAAGCAATATACCAGTTTTTATCGAGATATGTCGAGGTTAGGGAATCCAATCCCGGGATCCCGCGTGATTTTAGGGCTTATTCAATCCGGGATTTTCGGCTAAATCCCGGAATTTTCGGGATTATAAAGTTACGTGTAAAATCGATATTTACTAGAATCTTATCACAATGTTATAACCAAGAAAAACCAGTTACATGTTGTTTTTGATCAAATAATCATGGTTTGATGAGTTATTAGTCGTCTTGTAGTAAGTATAAAAGTAGTTTCCAGTTAATATTTTCAAGCATCTAAAAACAAATGCATAAAGATTTTAACTTGTTTCTGATACAATGTATTGCAATTGCAATTAAGTTTCATTAAGGTGCTCTAATGATCATTTTTATCGTATACTTCTAGTTTTTCTAAAGCGTATAGGCACTGTATATTGCTACTATGTGGTAGAACCTGTGAACTTTATCCCATTCACATTTATTTTGTTTTTAACAAAAACCGATGATCAAGATTTTAAATAATTCTAGAGATATAACACAGAAAGCAGGGGCTAGCAAGTCCATTATAAAAAAAACCATATTTATCCAAATTATAATTTTGATTTCTTATCATGAATATTGACTTTTTTTTAAGACAACAGAAAATAAATACGAGTGTTTACCCTATTGAAACTAAGACCAACAGTCCGTAATCATCTTAATTTATTGTATTTCTTTACTGAAAATTTTAATGAAATTGAAAAAGGAACGTAAGTATCTCGGGAGGTGCCTTGGTATTTTCTAACAAGTTATTGACAATAAATACACATTTATGCATGTTTCAACGTTTAGACGATTGAGTTTTCAATTATCATTATTATAATTAAATATTAACCTAAAAAAATCAAGTTTTAAAACGCATTACAAATTTTAAAACCTGTACTTTGTTAGTGTTGTTGGATCACGAACGACATTGAAGTGTTAGCCTGCCTGTTTTACTCGATTTCGAAATGTACCAATAACAATACGTATATTCAGTGAAGAAAGTCACGTTATTTGCTTAGGTATATTTGCTTAGGTAGAAATTTGCCAAACATTTATTTAAAATGATGCGAAACAAAAAATGGGTCAATTTGAAAATGTAATTCCTTGGCCACTATGACCAATGAACAATTTGTTATTACGGCGAGTTGCTAGTTTATAAATGCGGTTTTCAGTAAAACAGTGGTTTGTCCATCCTCTTACCATTTTTTTGTTAAGACACAGAGAAGAAGCATTGTTTTTTCTCTGTGGTTAAGACCAATAAAAATGAATGCAAATAAACGGTATCAGGAAACTGACACATACTTTCTCCCTTCAAGTAATTTAAAACCCAGAAAACATATTAGTGAAATAAAACAAATTAACAATTAATTATCACACAAATATATACCAAATGCTATCAAAATCGGTTAGTAAATAACGGAGATATCGATTTTTACATATTTGCCATAAGAATAACATTGGACAACGTACTGCGTTTACCGTCGAACTAAAATATCTATTATCTCCGCAACCAGTTGACGTAAACTACTGATTCAAAATTCTAGATTATTTAGTTTTTCAAGTCAAATTTAATGGTTGCAAGTATATTTTCTTTAGAGGTCACGGATTTTGTGAAATTTGAAAAATATGAATTTTTAACACCTAAACCCCCATAACATCTGAACCTGAATTTTTACAAGACATGCGGGTGGTGTCATTTTGTTTGTTATCTTAAGCACTAAAAACCATGAAATTTTTATCAAAATCGTTAGAGCCGTTTTTGAGAAAATTTGGATTTTTGTCATTTTTCATGGGTTTTATGGGGGTAAATACCCTTCAAAATCAAAAATTCAAAAAAATGAAAAATACGTCTGGAGATATACTACGGCTTTATACCTACATGCCAAATTTCATGAAAATCGGACCACTGGTGTCGTCTCTAGCTTTGTTTACATCCACACACACACACATCCACACACACAGACAGAATTGGAATTTTACAGACACCACACCAAAAACCACTTTTTGGATTCAGGGAGCACTAAAACTAATATATCCACTAACAACTCAAATTCGAAAAATTTTTACGAAAACAATACTTTCTCTATATACTATGTATAGGGGGGGAGAAGTAAAAACTGATTTTGTGTAGAATTAACATAAAGATTCAATATACTTTTCAAAAGAAAACTCTCAAACAGAGACGCATGAAGACGCGCCAACCAATGAAGATCCATGTAAACTAACCCCAATTAATGCAAAATAAATGTTGTTGCACCGTCGCAATTTCAAAGAATAGAACGTATACATTGACACTTTTAAAGCAGATGAAATAAATGGACTTCTCGAATTTCGTGAGGAATTTCTTATCCATATTGAGGATTCAAGTCTACATGTGTTATTTTTAAAAGTTCGCCCCGATGAAAAGTTCAATTTATGGCAATTTTATAAAAGTGATATGACACAAAGGATTGGTCTAGAAAATTAAAGAAAATCTCAAAAATTCATACACTCACTCATTGACAGTTATTTCACGCCAATACTCCATTCATACTCAACATGAAACCTAACGCATATTTTACCAATTTTTTAAAGTCACGAAGTGACGCGGGCTGATAGTGTATATACTTTACAAGTACTGTAATTAGCTGCATTTTGAAAACACTAGAAGCAATTTAGTAATTACACACTGTACGACGCGGTGAAATGACTGCGATCGGGAGGCGGCTACACTGTACGACGCGACGCGGTGAAATGCCTACAATCGGGAGGCGGCTACCCGCTCAACAACGGACTGTACTGGAAGTTGTGATGTCTGGTAGTTCTGACGCTCTCATTTATTTTGTCATTTAATTACCCCTGGAAGTAATGAAATCTGGAATTAAAATATCTGGAAGTTATGATGTGATTATTATTTAATTTTATACTAAAGTCTTCTGGTAGAAATGATATCTGGAAGTAGTGAGTTTGTTAATATTTAATAATTTTTATCGTCCTGGTAGTTGTGAAATCTGGTAGTTATGAACCCCCACCCATTAGCCAAAATAGAACCAAACAAATTAAAAAGCTTAAAGTTATTTTTTATTATTTAATTGCTATCACATTCAAAAAGTAGGTTTTATTTTATTTATTCAACATAGGGGAAAAAGAATATTTTTATTGCTGTTGCTCACTGCCTCTTTTCGTCAACTAAACGTAAATAGCCTCCAGTTAGACTAGCTCTGAGACTGATAAGAGCTTTTGGGTGGGGTTCATAACT
Source organism: Flexamia atlantica (assembly GCA_035578135.1). Taxonomy (NCBI): domain Eukaryota; kingdom Metazoa; phylum Arthropoda; class Insecta; order Hemiptera; family Cicadellidae; genus Flexamia; species Flexamia atlantica. The sequence continues at coordinate 1,504,858 of JAQJVK010000063.1, read as the reverse complement.
ACCAGATTTCACAACTACCAGGACGATAAAAAATTATTAAATATTAACAAACTCACTACTTCCAGATATCATTTCTACCAGAAGACTTTAGTATAAAATTAAATAATAATCACATCATAACTTCCAGATATTTTAATTCCCAGATTTCATTACTTCCAGGGGTATTAAATGACAAAATAATGAGAGCGTCAGAACTACCAGACATCACAACTTCCAGTACAGTCCGTTGTTGAGCGGGTAGCCGCCTCCCGATTGTAGGCATTTCACCGCGTCGCGTCGCGTCGTACAGTGTAGCCGCCTCCCGATCGCAGTCATTTCACCGCGTCGTACAGTGTGTAATTACTAAATTGCTTCTAGTGTTTTCAAAATGCAGCTAATTACAGTACTTGTAAATATATACACTATCAGCCCGCGTCACTTCGTGAGTTTAAAAAATTGGTAAAATATGCGTTCGTTTCATGTTGAGTATGAATGGAGTATTGGCGTGAAATAACTGTCAATGAGTGAGTGTATGAATTTTTGAGATTTTCTTTAATTTTCTAGACCAATCCTTTGTGTCATATCACTTTTATAAAATTGCCATAAATTGAACTTTTCATCGGGTGCGAACTTTTTAAAATAACACATTAGACTTGAATCCTCAATATGGATAAGAAATTCCTCACGAAATTCGAGAAGTCCATTTATTTCATCTGCTTTAAAAGTGTCAATGTATACGTTCTGTTCTTTGAAATTGCGACGGTTGCAACAACATTTATTTTGCATTAATTGGGGTTAGTTTACATGGATCTTCATTGGTTGGCGCGTCTTCATGCGTCTCTGTTTGAGAGTTTTCTTTTGAAAAGTATATTGAATCTTTATGTTAATTCTACACAAAATCTACGCATCAGTTTTTACTTTCTCCCCCCTATACATAGTATATAGAGAAAGTATTGTTTTCGTAAAAATTTTCGAATTTGAGTTGTTAGTGGATATATTAGTTTTAGTGCTCCCTGAATCCAAAAAAGTGGTTTTTGGTGTGGTGTCTGTAAAATTCCAATTCTGTCTGTGTGTGTGGATGTGTGTGTGTGTGGATGTAAACAAAGCTAGAGACGACACCAGTGGTCCGATTGTCATGAAATTTGGCATGTAGGTATAAAGCCGTAGTATATCTCCAGGCGTATTTTTCATTTTTTTGAATTTTTGATTTTGAAGGGTATTTACCCCATAAAACCCATGAAAATTGACAAAAATCCAAATTTCTCAAAAACGGCTCTAACGATTTTGATAAAAATTTCATGGTTTTTAGTGCTTAAGATAACAAACAAAATGACACCACCCGCATGTCTGTAAAAATTCAGGTTCAGATGTTATGGGGGTTTAGGTGTTAAAAATTCATATTTTTCAAATTTCACAAAATCCGTGACCTCTAAAGAAAATATACTTGCAACCATTAAATTTGACTTGAAAAACTAAATAATCTAGAATTTTGAATCAGTAGTTTACGTCAACTGGTTGCGGAGATAATAGATATTTTAGTTCGACGGTAAACGCAGTACGTTGTCCAATGTTATTCTTATGGCAAATATGTAAAAATCGATATCTCCGTTATTTACTAACCGATTTTGATAGCATTTGGTATATATTTGTGTGATAATTAATTGTTAATTTGTTTTATTTCACTATATGTTTTCTGGTTTTAAATGACTTGAAGGGAGAAAGTATGTGTCAGTTTCCTGATACCGTTTATTTGCATTCATTTTTTATTGGTCTTAACCACAGAGAAAAAACAATGCTTCTTCTCTGTGTCTTAACAAAAAAATGGTAAGAGGATGGACAAACCACTGTTTTACTGAAAACCGCATTTATAAACTAGCAACTCGCCGTAATAACAAATTGTTCATTGGTCATAGTGGCCAAGGAATTACATTTCAAATTGACCCATTTTTTGTTTCGCATCATTTTAAATAAATGTTTGGCAAATTTCTACCTAAGCAAATATACCTAAGCAAATAACGTGACTTTCTTCACTGAATATACGTATTGTTATTGGTACATTTCGAAATCGAGTAAAACAGGCAGGCTAACACTTCAATGTCGTTCGTGATCCAACAACACTAACAAAGTACAGGTTTTAAAATTTGTAATGCGTTTTAAAACTTGATTTTTTTAGGTTAATATTTAATTATAATAATGATAATTGAAAACTCAATCGTCTAAACGTTGAAACATGCATAAATGTGTATTTATTGTCAATAACTTGTTAGAAAATATCCAAGGCACCTCCCGAGATACTTACGTTCCTTTTTCAATTTCATTAAAATTTTCAGTAAAGAAATACAATAAATTAAGATGATTACGGACTGTTGGTCTTAGTTTCAATAGGGTAAACACTCGTATTTATTTTCTGTTGTCTTAAAAAAAGTCAATATTCATGATAAGAAATCAAAATTATAATTTGGATAAATATGGTTTTTTTTATAATGGACTTGCTAGCCCTGCTTTCTGTGTTATATCTCTAGAATTATTTAAAATCTTGATCATCGGTTTTGTTAAAAACAAATAAATGTGAATGGGATAAAGTTCACAGGTTCTACCACATAGTAGCAATATACAGTGCCTATACGCTTAGAAAAACTAGAAGTATACGATAAAAATGATCATTAGAGCACCTTAATGAAACTTAATTGCAATTGCAATACATTGTATCAGAAACAAGTTAAAATCTTTATGCATTTGTTTTTAGATGCTTGAAAATATTAACTGGAAACTACTTTTATACTTACTACAAGACGACTAATAACTCATCAAACCATGATTATTTGATCAAAAACAACATGTAACTGGTTTTTCTTGGTTATAACATTGTGATAAGATTCTAGTAAATATCGATTTTACACGTAACTTTATAATCCCGAAAATTCCGGGATTTAGCCGAAAAATCCCGGGATTGAATAAGCCCTAAAATCACGCGGGATCCCGGGATTGGATTCCCTAACCTCGACATATCTCGATAAAACTTGGTATATTGCTTTTTCTAGTTGAGATTTATTAAATATTGAATTAAAACCACCCAGTTTTAACATACCTGCTGGAGCAAACCTGCATACTCTTTCTTCGTGTTATTCTTGTGGAGCTTACAAAAACATTTCAAATATCGCTATGTTGGATTGAATATGCTCTTTTAAATTTGAAATTCGCTGAAAATGCAGGTCTGCTGCAATGGGGGTACAATCTTTTTTCAGCAGGGCCAAAACTTTTTCTTTTCCTCTAAACATAAATTCTTTTCAAGTTTTCGGCCTTAATGATAGCCATTTTTCCTTGAAAACACTGTAGCGTGTGAAATAATTAATATTTTGGCGGCTTTCGTCTGTCAATAACAGATAGTACGTGTGGTTAGCGAAAAAACCTTGCACTCTTTGATACAGCTTAGCCATTTGGTATGTGTATAGAAGATACCTGTAGAAGTATTTTTGTCCGAAGATCCAACCTTGAATTCGTGTAGAACACTCCCATATCAGCCATTAAAGATGGCCGCCATAACATTCATAAATTGATCTATAACTCCGGTAATAGTATTCCGATCGTGATATTTCGATCGTTTTTTGTTTGAAAGATAATTTTTAAATAAAACTTTTTTGCATTTAACATTTTTTTCGAAAGATAATAGTTTTCATTGTATATTTGAAAAACTACATTTTCCATTTAATTCCATGGGAAAGTCTAATTCCTCAATAAAATGAGTTTTGAGGGGCTCAACAAGGCTATGGCTAAATTTAGAATACTCTCAAGGTTGAAAACTTATACGCACAGAAATGTTATTCCAATAGGTCAACTATTGTCAGAATAATGGCCTCAAAATACAGGCCATTTTCCGAGTTAGCCTAGTTTTTTAGCGAATTTCCCCTATAGGGAAGAAGCTATTACCGTAGGTCTCATGGTAAGACATAAGCCCCAGACCATGATAACTTTTCGTTTTGCAACCCCCAGAAGCAAAAAACGCCATTCGTTCGAATTTATATATATGCGCGCGCGCGCGCGCGCGTGTGTGTGTGTGTGTGTGTGTGTGTGTGTGTGTGTGTCTGTTAGCACGATAGCGGCCGTAAAAATCGTCCGATCTTGATGACATTTGGTACAGACATGTAAAGTGGTAATCGATTGGACGAGTGCGTGAACCAACCCGATCGGACCACCGGAAGGGGGGGTAAAAAGGGATAAACCCCTCAAAAATGGTTTTTTTGAGCTTTTTACATAGAAAAATAAAATTTATTAAATTTTTGTTGGCACCATTGAATTCAGCTCAAAAAAATAAACAATTTAGTATCTTGAATCACTGCTCTATGTCCATTGGTTACCGAGATATTGAAAGTGGTAAACACAGTACGTTGTCCCAATGTTAACCTTATGGGAATTAAGTAAAATTCTATATCTCGTTTATTTCTCAACATATCTTGATAAAACTTGGTAAATTGCTTCTTCTAGTTCAGATCTACTAAATATTGAATTAAAACCAACCAGTTTAAACATACCTGTAGCAGCAAACCTGCATACTCATTCCCCATGTTAATCTTATGGAGCTTACAAAAACATGTCAAATCTCGCCATGTTTGATTAAAATATGTTGTTTTGCATTTGAAATTCACTGAGTATGCAGGTCTGCTGCAACGGGGGTATTTCGGTATTTTATGGAGTAAAAAAACTATTATTGAGGTGAAACCTGAATAAAAATGAAGAAAAATAACTAAACGAACGTGAAAAATCGATCATAATAGTATAATCCTTGTTTTTCATCCATTTTGAAGGTCCAAAAGAAGTTTTTGGTCGCCCCATGTTAAGCATAGGGAAAACGGTGAAACAGGTGATAAGTTATCGGTAAAGGCGCGCGGTCAACGTCTACACCTCCTTCCGGCAGCAGCAAAACAATGCAGTGGCGAGTGGCGGATGGCGGTCTGGGGCGGAGCCCGTCTCTCCGGCCTTGACTCGTACCACTACCAAAAATATGAAATTCCCCGTGATTCCCTCCCTCGAGTCGAATAGTAAACTACGCTAATACGAGAGTTGAGGAAGTTATACCTGGCGCCAATTCTTGGGGCCCATGCCGCGGCGCCGTCCATAAGATCAATGCTAAAATTAACATTAGTCTTATGGACTGCGAGGGCCCCAAGAATTGGCGCCAGTTATAATACGGATCTCCGAAACCGATTTTTCATGAGAGTATTATCTTAATTAATTCTCGTATTAAGTAGCTCCAGCATTAGCTAATACCGATCTCCGAAAACCACCCTTATTGTTTTTAAAAACCACACCTACTACTTAATGTTTTCATGAGTTTATTAAATTTTTATTTTTAATAAAATCCACATGTTTGAGAGAATATCACACTGTGCGTCGGCACACTTACACATATTTTCTTATCCTTGATTTATTCCATCATATACTACAACTAAAACAACTATCAACTGTGAGAGGGAGGGTAATATTCAAGTAATATTACATTTTTCCGTTCGCTGGCGCCAAACCTGTCCCCGTGAAAGTAGACGAAAACGACCGAGTAATTCATACGTGTCACTATCTAGTAGACGATCAGCAGACACAACTAACCAACTATTATTTCTTTTTGTTTTAAAACTAACACAGCAAAAAAAATTTAAATACGCTTTTGGCTATAAAGTCCAATTATTGATACCCATAGACGGATCATATCGCATGTGTAACTTCACATATTGGGAATATAAAAATTGTATTTCCCCCTTACCCTGATTATCGAAAGAAGGTGAGCGGCGAGGCGCCGGCGGCGGCGGAGCGAGCGCGCGGCAGTAAAATCATTCCTATTTAAAACGCTGTAGAAACGCTGAATTACAATCACACCTTTTAGCTGTTAATCTTTACATCCGATCAAGAGGTTGCAGAGGTTATTCAACTTGAAAAAAGTTAAGAGCAATAATTATTACAACTTATTTGTTTTAACAAAGGGACTTTCAGTTTTATTGATTGAAACCTTTTTGTGCCAGTACTGTTAGGAACGTTTCTTAGAACTAGACTTGATCCGTAAAACACGCCTTCCGGTCACACGCTCTGGATCTGCTAACATTCAGAGATGAAATATTAAGTCTTTTTTCTTTCATATTCTTAAAGAAACCTCGACTGCTCATTTACTTCTACCACAAATTCCACATTAATTTTACAAATATTATTTAGTTGTCTGTTCGTCATGGAGGACCCACCTGTGAATGAGGTTACGTACCACGTGAGGAGTACGTAATTGCGGGGATGGGTTTTATTTCTTCGTAAAAGATTGTGATAGCAATCGTCAGGGCCGCCGAGAGAGGGGGGGGCAAAGGGGGCAGATTTTGCCCCGGGCCCCGGGCCTGTACTGGCCTGGCAGATACCTAGGCCTGCACTGAAAGGTGAACGTGGAATTGAGTACGGTACATTTCGGATTATCCGGACCCCACATTACACGGATCCCGGATATCCGGATCGGTCCATCCGAGAAATAAACAAAGAAATTCATGGCAAAAATGTTAATTTAGCAAGTTTACGGGTTAAATGCGCCTTCTCAATATAAAATACAAGTGCAGTACATTACTGTACGCATTTAGAATCAGAATAAAAAGTACGTATTGCCTGAACGGTAAATTACAGCATTTTCGGGAACTTAGTTTTCTTGGTTGCTACTTGGGGCGCTAGCAATAATCAACAAAGGGGTAGACTACGGCTATTTAGGGTTCCCATGTGGTAATATGGGAAAAAGAGACGATTTTACCCCAACGCTTCCCCCCCCCCCCCGTAACTTTGATGGAAATAGGCATTAAAAAACTTGTTTGTTGCATCCAATTGATAAGAAATCTACTATATATTTGTCAAATACCACTCACCTTTCATCGCAGAGCCCAAACTACTTGACCTAGAACCTTGAAACTTTGCATGAACGTTCCTCTCAGGGCATAGGCATCCGATAAGAAAGGATTTTACAAAATTCCCTCGCCCTATGGTACATCAAATTTTCAATGTTAAACTATAGGGAAGCTCATATAGTTGTCATGGCAACCTAAACATCAACTCATGAATTCAAGAAAGTTTTTCTATTTTTCCACGGGTAAAACCGTGTTTATCAGCTAGTCTGTAATACAATAGTCCTGTTTATGACTAATTTGCACATTTTCAGACAAAGGAGAAAAAATATAAATTATTTTTAACCATACATTCATTTTATAACTATGTATAAAACTAAGTAAGTTTACTTATAAAATATTGAAAACACAAAAAATTAATACATGAACAAAATCTGACTTCACTTAAACATACAATTTAAAAAATTATCAAGTCCCAGTGTTAAGGTAGGAATCTAAAACACAATTCCCACGAATCTAAATCAACCACTCTGAATGCCGTCTTAAACTGGAATTATTCAGAGATCTTAGAGTTGTAAGCGCTTTATATCAGGGAGTACTGGACAGTCGAAAAACGAAATATTTCATCAATAAAATATGTTTAGAATTTTAAAAGACAAAAGACAGTGTTTTTATTTAGCAGTAAACTTATGGATGTAAATATTTATCTGTTCTGAAATAGGAGTTTCACTTAATATTCTTCATATTTTTTAACGAGTGTCACTGTAAAGCCCAAAAAGAGGAGATTTCCCATTTCTTATTGAAATTCCCCGGAGTTGAAATTTTACCCTTAAAATCCAGTAATCTCAGAGGAAATCCGGCGATATGGTAACATTGGCTATTTGCAAGTTTGTTTATTGCTGTCATTTGATGTGTTAAGTTACTTCTTTAAGAAGAGTTACAGTAATTAGTTTTCAGTTACCGCACTTTAAGTTTCGTTATGATTTTTTAAAGTTTGAGTTATTTTGATTAATGATTATCGAATCTTAATAAATTAAATATTTTAATCCAGCGTTTTATTCGAAACCTAGACCGTAAGTACAGTAAAACCTAACATTATATTCACAGAATTAATAATGAGGCTTAATTCTAAATTTTGTTTCAAAATTAAACCCCCCGTAAAATTTGAAAGATTATTTTGTTGTACAGTCTTGATAAGCTGTTTGCAGCATCATTTAGCAGGGGCTAAGGTTTGTGATCGCTATTTATAGGCGATGGCGATATTGTAATGACCTCGAATTATCCGGATTTTTTCATCCGGATCAGTGTTCCGCTACATTAATCCAAGATAATCCGAGGTGTACAGTATATAACAAAATTATATTCATAGAAAATTAAAAGACTTAGAATTATATAAAATACAAAAAGTGTGTATTGCATCATTGTACTAATGAAAACCAATGTGCATTTGACCTTTAATCTGTTCTCCAAGAATATGATTAATAAACAAAAAAGAAAGAAAGAAAGAATGATCCCCTTGTTAATTTTCCTCAAGTTGAAAGCTCACGAATGATTAAAATATTCATTTTTAGTTTATTATTTACAAAACATATTCAAACTATACTTTTCTTCAAATAAGATGATTGCTCACATATATAAAATAAATCCTATTGAAATTCGCTAAGTACGCATGTCTACTGCGACGGGGATAATTAAGATTGTGGTGCCATTGAAAAACTTATGATCTAGCGCAATGGCGTAGGGGTTATTAAAATGTATAGTTAGTTTAGGTCTTTGCGCCGCTAGCCAGATTACTAAAGTCAGATCGTAAACAAAAATAGATCGTCTGCAACAGTTAAAAAAAGATGAAAACGCTCATGAAAGTAATATTAAAATGCGCGATTTCCGTATGGATCCCCTGGTGATTCTAAATTCTGTTGACCTATAATCTTATAGCTGGAGAGAAAATTCATTTTGGATTTGAATTGTTTAAATGTATTTCAAATTATTTGGTTCGAGTTGTATTATTGCTTTAAAATATATTTATAATTTATTAAAATATATATTTATTAACATAGCCCTCGAGTTTTGTCGACCAATTTTTCTATAATTCTCTCTCTTCGAGAGATTGGCATGTTCTTTAATCCACATCTTGAATAAAAAAACAATAAAACTCATTCTTCTTATTCTCCTTTTCTTTGTGCTTTATATTACAATACACTCAGCAAACATAAAGCACAACATAAATAGTATCTGTAGATTTAAAAAGAAATGTATTACTAGCTAACCAGTTGCGTAGTTGATGCGATTTTGATCAAATATCAATTTTATATTGCACTTCTTTAATTTTATGACCGTACATACAAGTCAAATTTAAACTACTCATTCATGGTGATCTACGATGCACATTTTGTCATAAAGCCAGAATAAAGGAATTATTGAAAACTGAAGTGGAGAGGAAAATAAAAACTAGTAATTTGCATTCCCATTTACCCATATTTTACACTCAGTCAACCAGAAAGTTATCCAACTAAAATAAAAAACCCAGAATTCGAATAATATTATTAAATGTGACCAATAAAACTATTTAATTTATTTGTTAACTATTTACTTTTAATTGAGATAACCAGATAAAGCGGCGCGGCAAAAATACACGCTCGCCGAAGTGCCTGCAATAAGAACTAGGCAATCAGCACAACCAGCTTTGGTGCGGACTGTACTCCTGGTAGTAGTGAGGTCTGGTGGTAGTGAGGCGCTCAATTTAATTCATTTTTAAGACCTGGTAGTTGTGAAATCTGGAAGTTATGAAAACTGGAAGTTATTTACAACATTTATTTTATATTTAATTTATCATACTCTGGTAGAAGTGATATCTGGAAGTTGTGAGTTTGTTAATATTTAATAATTTTTATCGGTCTGGTAGTTATGAAATCTGGAAGAAATGAAACGCTCCCGAGCTTTTTGTTCATGGCTAATAAGCCATTAACCGGAATGCCATTGAAGATGAGGCCTCTTAAGGGGTTTAAAACAAACATTACCTGTCTCCTCTTTGATGAGTAATTTTATTATGTGGAGATATAAATTTAAATTATATGACAAGAAGAAGAAAAAAATTGACCAGTGATTTTTGATGTGCCAATCTTTTCACATGTATTTTTTAATGATATTTTCTGGCTGATAAAATTTTAATTCTTAAAAAAGCCAAATCAACTAACACAATTAGCAACATTAAACCATTGAATTTAAACATTATTGGTTTCTACATTCAAACACAATAATTCCAGGTGTCAGAAATCACTATAACTTAACTTTCGTGGCACCGAATCCATGATAATGCCTCAAGATCTAATCATATCCCCTTTGGTGGCTTTCAGTCGCAGTCACCCGTCACCAGAGATCATTAAGCAAATTCTACATTATTTTGGAAGTCAATAACTTATTCCCATCCAGCTAATAACTAAACCCACAGTAAAGATTTGTTGGTGGATGCCCATCAATGATCGGAAGGTGGTGGTCCACCATTGCCAGTCTACTACTCTGGCAGGTTGAATACATACAATACAAAGCCTTACAAGGCATCTCAGTCTTCACAGTGAGAATTGGCAAAGGTTTATTGTCCAAATTATGTCTGTATGGTTTATTACAAAAGTAATACATACTTAGGTTATTGTCAGGGATTCTAAATTTTAAGATATTCTCACACTCGCAGCAACTTCATGTCATACTTCATCACTATACTTTACTTCAGGTGTAATTCAGTATTGATTACCCAATGCTGTCTCCTAAGTTCTTCATGAGGAACAGAAAAAGCAAAAGTGTAGCAACTTTGTGAGATATATTTTACCAATGTAGCATGAATAATGCAGTGGCTTGGAATCAATAAAACAAATGGTACTTCCTTCCTGCCTTTTTATCTCGATCTTGTTTACCAGAATAGGAAATGTACAAGATAGAAGGTTTCACTCTTCTTGAATAAAACCATCTTGTTTACAGAAAGAAAATGTTTGATCGGAGCTCTGCACTTCAAAACCTTAAAACATCCTCCTCAAATAAATGTTAGCAAAATTTAAACTAGCAGCCTGCGGCACTTTGTGACTTAAAAGACAACATAATAAAAAGGCTTTATTTTCATATTGATTATTTATGGGGTTTTCAAGCGTAAAATGCTTTTCAATGTAGAGGTGTATGTGTTGTGATTTTTTAAAGTTTTATCGACAAATTCTTTGTACTACTGGAATAAAATTACCAGTGGCTGAACTGGTCATCCGGGCAAACTTTTAAATCAACTTATTATACTTTTGGAACTTAAGAAATTCCTCACAGAGTTTAAGAAATTCATTTATCACTGCTTAAAAGCAAATTCTGCAGTGAATTCTGTTCACTGCTCAAAAGTGTCAACATGGGTGCCCACCCTCCCCAAGGCTTATGGCACATTACCCCCAAAAACAGCCTGCAACTCCCCCCCCCTCTAAACTAAAAAAAAACACAAACTAAACTCAAAACTACTAAAATGGTGGGAGCAGGTACTTACACTGGTCTGCTGTACTACACTAATCTAATGTTGAATATTGTCCTGGATCTTTCAACTAACGTAGCCTGTTTACCAGAAGAGTTAATTTAGAATAACAAATTTCATATCTCCAGATATTTGCAATTAAGGCACTAGGTAATAAGGTAAAAATTATTGGAGCTAAAAAATTTTTTGAGCTTATTGCCATAAAGGAACAGGAAGCTTCACTTCCCTATGATTGGTTTAAATGAATTTTCAATAAATTAATGCTTAAATCAACAGTGTTAAACATTACTGAATGTCTTAAAACAAATAAAACCATGAAGGCAAGTAATCTGTCAGCCTAATTTTTAATACTGAGTTTGTATAACGAACAATAGGGCACAGAAACGATTAAACACAGGTTTGTTTGGAGTAAACCTCACGTGAGCACTGAAAGCACAACACTAAAGTACAAAACATTCCCTTCTAGATTTCCCACGAGTTTCATTTGTCTGTCAGTCTGTCCTAAACAAACCTGCGACCCTCCGCAACATGCGTTCGACATTTGGCTACAATGGTTTTGATGAGTTCTGAGCGAGGGCAATCAAGTGTTACATTTAAGTGCCTTGATGAAAATACAGAAACACATTACCACATTTAAACACTGAATCAACGATAAGTCGTTTCTTCTGAATGATGGCCATAGGATAACAATCTATTAATAGAGTAAAGAAAAACATTATCTCACAAGTTAAAATGTTGGCGCCCGAGCTTGCGAGGTATAAAATATATACAGTGTGTAAAAAAAGTCCGTCCCCCCCTCCTTAATTTTTTTGTTTGTTACAACAAACAATTAACCTTTGGGGAATGATACTAACTCAACCCTAATTATTTTTTGATGTCACCAAAAATTTTGAGTGTCCCCCAAAAATGGGGGATTTTGGGGGCAACTCAAAATTTTCAAATGCAAACACCTTTTGAGTGACCCCTCAATTTAAAGAGCTTTCAAAATGTAGATGAATGGTGAAAATTGGAGGTCTCTAACGGGTTTCTATCCAAATTGACAGCTTGTCAAAGTTTTGAATACCACACATCCTTGAAACCTGGCGTCTAGGGCATTTGGGGTTTTAATTCACCTTTGGTGATGTCAAAATGAAACGAGCCTAGGAAAAATTTTACTAAAAGAAAAAGTAGTCTCTTTTGGTGGTATTTAAAATTTTGAGTGTCCCCCAAAAATGGGGGATTTTGGGGGAAACTCAAAATTTTCAAATGCAAACCCCTTTCGAGTGACCCCTCATTTTAAAGAGCTTTCAAAAAGTAGATGAATGGTGAAAATTGGAGGTCTCTAACGTGTTTCTATCCAAATTGACAGCTTGTCAATGTTTTTTGGAGTCGTATTCGAACTTTGACAAGCTGCCAATTTTGATAGAAACACGTTAGAGACCTCCAACCTCCACCAATCGCCAATTTTTTAAAGCTCTTTAAAATGAGGGGTCCCTCAAAAGGGGTTTGCATTTGAAAATTTTGAGTTGCCCCCAAAATCCCCCATTTTTGGGGGACACTCAAAATTTTAAATTTCACCAAAAGAGACTACTTTTTCATTTAATAACATTTTTCCCATGCTCGTTTCATTTTTACATCACCAGAGGTGAATTAAAACTCCAAACGTCCTAGACGCCACGTTTCAAGGTTGTGATGTATTCAAAACTTTGACAAGCTGTCAATTTGGATAGAAACACGTTAGAGACCTCCAATTTTCACCATTCAACTACTTTTTGAAAGCTCTTTAAAATGAGGGGTCACTCAAAAGGGGGTTGCATTTGAAAATTTTGAGCTGCCTCCAAAATCCTCCATTTTTGGGGGACACTCAAAAACTTTGGTAACGTCAAAAAATAATTAGGGTTGAGTTAGTATCATTTCCCAAAGGTTAATCGTTTGTCTTAACAAACAAAAAAATTAAGGAGGGGGGGACGGACTTTTTTTACACACTGTATATACAGTATATTAAAAATATAAAGATAAACTGAGTACCCTTTTTAAAATATTTTTTATTGAGCAACATGTTTCGCCTTTACGGGCATTTTCTAGCTCTAAGTTTAACCTGATTAATTGACATATATTTGAATATTTATTGATATATGTCAATAAATTAGGTTAAAGTTAGTGCTAGAAAATGCCCATATAGGCGAAACATGTTGCTCAATAAAAAGTATTTTAAAAATAGTACTCAGTTTATCTTTATATTTTTAATAATAAAAGTAGCCCTTCATTGTTATAATTGTAATATATATATATATATATATATGTATATATAAAGGTTACTTAAGGAATTTCTTTCTTTCTTTAATTATAATAGTAACCCTAGCAGAGAATATTAAAATGATATATATGCTTCTTTCTACTAATATAATGAATGTGAAAGTATGGATGTTTGTGTGTTTCAACCACGTGAAAAATACTGGGCCAACTGAGCTGAAATTTTGCAGGAATAGAGAGCCACATATCTGAAAAGGACATAGGCCTATTCACTTCCTTAAAATACCCTCAGGCTACGCCCCGTGAACATCCTTAGCTTCAATGTTTACATTTAATAAGGATGTAAACATTCAAATACTGAATTATAAATTGCTGAGAACAGGCCCGGCAACAGGATTTTTGGGCCCATGTGCAATCTTCAACCCTGGGCCCTGAGACCGGTCGACCTTGTTTTTTTTTTTTACTTCTTTTGTGTGCTTTTTGGCCCCTTTTCAGCTGTTTCGTGCCCTTTTTTGCGAGCTCGGGCCCCCCTGCCCCCCCTGTCGCCGGCCCTGGCAGTGAATACTAAAATTTGACAGTTCAACCGCTGTCAGTTTGTAAGAGCAGAAGTAAGATAAGCTGTAATTTTTATCATGAGCGAAGCTACGGGCTAATATATATACAGGGTGCGGCAAAAGTCAGCGTACCGAAAATGCAGTTAAACTATAGCTAGTACTAACAGTATTATTTTAATGTACCTGTCAGAGAAGCTGCTCAAAGTGACCACCAACATTGTCTATACATTTGGAGCACCTTTTTGACACTGATTTACAGATTTTGTTGCATAGTTGTGGTGTGAATAAAACATCAAAATGCTTCGTTATCAATTCTTTTAAATGTTCTAAACTTTAAGGTTTCTCCGAAAAACACACGTTCTTTTAACAAACCCCACTTACTAAAATTGCACGGAGTTAGGACTGGGGACCTAGCAGGCCAATAAATAGTTCCTCTTCTTCCTATCCATTCATCAAAGTTATCATTTAAAAATGCTCGAGCATTAAGGCCGTAGTGCGAACATTAAAACCATTAATAATAGAAGTTAATAAAACAAGCACTACACTCATTAACTTAACTTCACTGTCACAAGTGGTATACCAACAAAACAAACATTCATCGATAAAGAATAAACGAAGTCAAAATAAACCATAACTAGATGAAGATAAGATCACTGAGAGATAATATTAGCGCGAGAGATAAACAATGACACTCACTGGCTTGCAGCGGTACGCTGACTTTTGCCGCACCCGGTATATATATATATATATATATATTTAAATTCGAACGAATGGCGTTTTTTACTTCTGGGGGCCCCAAAACGAAAAGTTATCATGGTCTGGGGCTTAGGTCTTACCATGAGTACTACTGTAACAGCTTCTTCCCTATAGAGGGAATTCACTAAAAACATAAATTAGTGCAGTAAATAATTTCTTGATATTATAGATTATTACATTTTTATCTGTCAAATACATAAAGGGAAATGAACAGCCAAGTGGATTTTCGGCTCCACACAAGACAAAGTTAATAAATGTCAGCTCTAAATTGGTGACACTTCTCTCCCTCGACTCTTATGTTGACAACATAGTAAGATTTATGGAATACTTTCAAATGCAGAAAACTTGTTAATATATGTATTTAGTAAATATTACTTGTTGATTGTGCAAAAGATAATATCGCATATAAGATAATATTGTTCTGTGAATAAGGTAGTGAGTGCATGGTTAAACTTATTTTAACAGTACAGTCCTGTTACTGTTTACCTTTGAGAGTAAGTCCATACTGCCTTAATGTTTTTGTTAAAACATTGAGCAAAAATCAATCAGTTACAATATATAAAGCAATTAATGTTTCAACTTGCAGGTGGAAGGAAAAGTTCTTTCAAACTATGAGTGGATAGGTATTAGAAAAAGGAATTTTAAGAAATTATTGAAAAATATTTTTGAAACAATGCATATTGTTTCAGGTGAAGCAGCATATATCATTTCAGTTATGAAAAGGGGACTTTATTTTTCCTGTAGTGGAATCAAAATATTTGTTGAAGAAAATGTACGAATTCAGGCTCTATTACCACCAGGGCCGCCGAGAGCCAAGTCGGGCCCCAAGTCTGCTCACAGTACCACGGGTCCTCTAGGTGACTCGCAGTTTTAGGCGGTCTAGAGGTGGAACATCATACATATAGGAATTCCTAAAATCCGAACCAATTGAGTCTGAATGGTCGGTCGGACTTAGAAAATATTCTACTCTGACTAAAAATTTAAAAAATTAAAAATTATTAGTGAACCCACACTATTGTATTTTCCAGTCATTTGTCTCTTTCCCATAGCTTCCGTGTTTGTTCTTCTCACAAAGTTACTCTTCCGTTTTTTCACGATCAGTGCGCACGTTTGTTTTTTCCGGCCATCTGCGTTAATTGCAGCATATGTTGTACTCTTGATATTTACCATCGTGGATAATTTCATCAAAACTTATTTTAAAGTTGTTTTCAATACATTGTACCTAATGCAGATCGGGGATGGATAGGGAGGTAAAGATTCACTCACGCTCACTTCTTGCTAGCCACCACCGCCGTAGTTTACAGTAAAAGTCGCAAACACAATAGTTCAGACAGACAAAAACAATGGTTTTCGCATTAACTAAAATATTGTATTATCAAAATAATTTGCGTGATAAAGCTAGAAATTTTATTTTTTAACTAGCAGTTGCCCGTGGCTTCGCTCACGATAACAATTTTAACACCCGCTGCCTAAATGAAGCAGATGGTGCCACATACTGAGTTTATGATTAAATAGATAAGGTAGAAAAACTATTGGTGACTTTAATATAGTACATATAACCTAAAAAAGAAAAAAACAACCATGCAACCATGATAAAAGGAACCAAACTATAAATCAGCTGTAGAGACCTGTCTGTATGTGAAGCGTAAACCGCCTTCTTGATTAAATGAAAATTGACAATTTAATCGAAAGATCATCCATTAAATTATACAGAAAAATTTCAGACCGTTTACTCAACCGAAAACCCCTGAAAACTTTGAATTTTGAAAAACCCGTTCTCAGCGGATGCTCACTCCCTATAGGAACGTCCATGAAAAGTCTCAAGGTTCGAAGTCAAGTTCAAGTAGTTTGGGCTGTATGATGATAGGCCAGTGGTATTTGCCAAATGTAAAGTAGATATACTTTCATCAGCCAGAAAGATGTTTTAGGAATCCGCTAAGGGTGTCGCTGCCGACGGGAGTACGTAGAAATATTGCTGCCCCGCCGCACGAGGCATTTTTATTTGCCCTCTCTATACTACACATGCCAGCACATTCCAGCGCCCCCGCCGACAAAACCCCTAAGGGTGTCGCTGCCTGGGAAGGCTTATACTCAGTAGGCCTATCGTTGAATCTGTCCTATAGTACAGAGTGACCCTGAGGCAGGAAATACCCTCTTCGCAGCAGACCGTGCGTACTTAGAGAATCTTAAAGCAGTTTCCTGTTTCATGAAAGTTTATGTACGTAGAGTAGAAAATGCCTTGATTAAATGCCACCAAAGTATTTTCTAATGTTTTTAGGGTCTATTTTGAACAACAAAATAGACCCTAAAAACATTACAGAGCCATCCCGCATTAAAAAAAAAATGGTTTACATTATCTCTTTCATTAACAGCTGTTATAAGGAAGGAAGGACTTTATCTCTAGTCAGTGATTTATTTTATTTTTTACAGACAGCTGGTTTTACATTCTATGAAATGTCTTGCTTTTAACATCTGTTTGAATATAAACATTTTATCACTTATTATTCTGGCATAAGGATATTAATATGTGATCTTTGAGAGGGTCTGTGCGCGACCTTGGTCTGTGGTGGATTCCGAGGGTGAGATCAGGATGAAAATCTTGATAAATGTATAATGAATGGGAAAATATTAACTTTATATAGTACATGTCAATTAAAAAGAAATATAATAAACCAAAACATAAAACTGAATGAAATCATAAAACATCTGTAACGACGAATCCATCAGTGAAGGTAACTACCATCTGTTTGGAACACTGACAATGTAAACAAAACGTCATCCCCGTGAATTATGGGAAAATTCAAAACAAACTTGGTCAAAATCGAATAAAACTCGGTTTTTTGAAGCTTGCTATTTAATTTCAAAAAGACGTACGCTAATTTTAAGTCGTCTAAAACCTTCTCATATGTGCATACTACACAGGAAAAAAGTTTCAGCCATAACAGTACTCTAGTTTTTGCGTGAAAAGCGGTCTAAAGTGTGATGTTGAGCGTTACCAACACACATCGTGACATAAATTGAGATAAGGCTTGATTCGGATTCTCTGACCTTCAAAACGTGAAAATAACCAAAAATTTCATAATTCTAAGCAATGTACAGACAAAACTCTAATTTTATTTATATAGACATGTAGACCTAATTTTATTTCCAAGAAGTCGATACCTAATAGGTCTGACTTTATTTCCTCAATAAAAAAAAATTCGGGCCCCAAGTTTCAGACTTGGCTGACATGGCCTCTTGGCGGCCCTGATTACTACTATAATCGCGGTCAAGGGCACCAAACAGGGCATGTGAATGAATGCGCTGTTGGCGAAATTATTGCATATTATTTGTTTGGGTAGTTCATCAAAGTTTATATCTGAATCACAAACAGCTGAAATAAAATTTCTAAATAGGTGTAAGCAAAAAAATATCTAACCTGCTCTTCAAAAGCGAAAGAAGGGACAGGGTATCAAAAAAATTGTATGAAAAATTCTCAAGTAGCTTTTGAAAACTTCAGAGAATTTAAAATTCTGTACAATTCAATACAAATTTTACACTTTCTCCACAAAAACTACCCAATGGAGAGATAAGAAGGTAGTGTAATCATTCACTCTTATAAATCAATGGTGCTATAAAAAATCAAACTTTTCAGTGTTGTTTTATTTACAAAACATTTTGAAAAAGAAATAAAGAAACAAATGTTTATTAAAAAGAAATATATGTAAAGATTTGCATATTTAATTCAAAAATACAAAAGAACTACATATTAGCTGCTAAAAGAAAAGAAAAAGGATCGTCTTTTGGAATCAGCAGACAAATGCCAAATGGAATAACATTATTATTAATGAAGTTATAGTTGCAAATTTATTGAGAAACGTTAAAATATCAAAAAAAAGTAATGAAGAAAAAAGTATAAATGAAATATATTAGTTCCAATTTATGCTTCTTGAAGTAGTTCCATTTTATAATGATTTGATTCTAAGTAAGAACCAGCAATTTCATAAAAAATATATGTAAAGAATTGAAAAATAAACAAATTTGCGTTGCTATTAATTAATATGGTAATTAATTGGCAATTTGATCTAATACAAACACACATAAAAGAAACTTGAATCCATTTCCTGTGATCTAAAGTCATAAAAATTCTTTATTGCAGAAATATCCGGTGTGGCATTACTAACAAGGGTCAGTTTTCATTGCAATCCATGAATATTGCGTCATAAAGCGATGGCACAATGTCCATGTTATCGGTTATTGTAAATCTTGGTACAACTTTTATGTTGTCACTTGATTCAGATCAGAGAAGAAACTATACAGCTTTTTTATAGACAGAATTTTAAATCTTTGTAAATACTCCTTTAAGATTAAACTTTCATTTTCTTTTTTTATGTACCTTAGCTCAAAACAACAAGTGTGAGGTTTGTTTTTTTCATAAGTCAATTCGTGACGGATTCAAGTTGATAACCAGTGGTCAATTAATTTTTTTTTCAAAGTCTTTGTATCCCTGTAACATTAATTTTGTCCTTTAAAAATGTGCCGCATGTATAAAGTTGTATAAGAAGGAATGACAATTATTCTTTTTTAAGTTTCAATTCACTTCTGATTTGCTCTACTGGATGTGCTCTCATGTTCTTAACGTAGATCTGGCCTAAGCTGGATTAGGCATCAATAAGAGGTGTCAGTATATAGTACTATATTATACCATTTACTACGTCATAAAGTATTTATATCAGTGATTAAACATTAATGCAATTAAATGTATACAGAAAAAAGCTAATAATCTTTCTTACTATTAATATTAAATTTCAATTCTACTATCGTAACAATAGACAGCGTTAAAATCCTCCTGACACTACTTAATTCATCAGTATTCCTTTGAGGGATTCTATTCATAGTCTCTTAACACACTCTAGACTACAAAGCATTTAAAAAACAGCATTCAACAATATTTCCCTAGAGAGCCAATAAAACACAAGGCCCGCTTGTCTTTGTTCTGAAACAAAATTGAAGAGGTAAATCTAAAAAGGAAATTGTTTACAACCTTTGTGTTTTATGTTTTTTATCAGATCGGGACTTTGGTTTTATATCTTCAAATTATTGACGGATTTTTAAAATTCCCTTTACCAATTAAGAAAAACAAGCTTGCTCAGTGACAAATATAGTTCCCTTTTAAATCAAACTAAAATGAAATTAAAATTGTTTATACATGCTTACAATTTTCCCTAAAATAAATTTTCTAATTTTCTAACAAAATGTTACTGTTGAAGCAAAGTATCTACAGTAAGAATCAAGAATAAAAATACCCCGTTGCAGAAGACCTGCATACTCTGGGAATTTCAAATGCAAAAGAACATATTTCGATCCAACATAGCGAGATTTGACATGTTTTTGTAATCTCCATAAGAATAACATGTGGAATAAGTATGCAGGTTTGCTGCAACAGGTATGTTAAAACTGGTTGGTTTTACTTCAATATTTAATAGATCTTAACTAGAAGAAGTCATACACCAAGTTTTATATTGAAAAATAAGGAAGATATACAATTTTTTTATTTTCCATAAGGATAACGTGGGTAAGAGTATGCAGGTTTCTGCCACGATAATTATCGGGGATTTTAGACTATTAAACATTATACCTCATCAAGATGAAGTCACAAACCAAGATTTTTGTTGAGTTGAGTTGAGAAATAAGCGAGATATAGAATTTTACTTATTCACCATAAGGTTAACATTGGGACAACGTACTGTGTTTACCACTTTCAATATCTCTCTCGGTAACCAATAGACATAGAGCAATGATACTAAAATTTTTGTTTTTGTTTTTCTTTTGTTTTTGTTTTTTGTATTTTTGGAGGGGTATCCCCCTTTAACCCCCCTTCCGGTGGTCCAATCGGGCTGGTTTTCGAACTCGTCCGATTGATTACCACTTTACAAGTCTGTACCAAATTTCATTACGGCCGCTATCGTGCTCACAGACACATATATAGATAGATAGATACAGTGGCGTACGCAGGATTTATTTTCGGGGGGGGATACGCCAGGGGGCACCCTGTAAGGGGTGGTCTGGGGGCCCTCCCCCGGGAAATTTTCATAAATTACAACTGTACATTCGTAATATTAGGCAACCTAGAAGAGTAACGACAATCAAAATAAATCCCGGATCTTGAACTAATTTGAGGCTGTTCACAGATTAAATTCTGAAAATTTTAGATCACATTGGAGTGTTAACAAAATGTTTCTTACACAATCAAAGAAATATCATATTCATATTATAGACCTTACATTAAAATACAGATGAGAAAGTAATTCAAGAATTAAACGTTCTTTCCTTGGAAAAAATTGTTTCTATTTAATTTCAAAGTAAAATCTATATCTAATTTATTGCTCGCCTCGGACCTGAAGTATTCGGATCCTAGATTATCCGAGCGAGGTTGATGAATAGAATTAGAAAATACAAGTTGTCTCACTTCTGTAGTGCTTCTCAAGTTCCAGAACGCAACCACAAAGCTATGGTGTACACGCAAGCATCGAAGGCCGAAGGCTAGTAATAATCACATAATAGTGATATGTCGAATAGTGGAGACCACCGGAAAAATTTTTATCTCCGAAATTTGATAGACTTATCACAAATATGCCTAGATTTGACAGCGAGACTTGGTCTTCACGCAACGTAGGCAGACGATTTTCGTCTGCTGCGATGTTGCTACGAGATCGTCCTACAGACGAATAGTGTAGTGTAAAGTACACGGTCGTGAAAAGACGTATGCCACATCGTGATTTTTTTACCATGAATGTCCGTAATATAATGAGTCTTTTGCCACATTTGACGACGATGGCGATATGGCAGAAATATCGCGGACACCATTAAGACGGTGACACACTATCACACATTTCATCATACAAGACATCACACAACATATCACACAGGACTAAAGGGAGCATGTGTGATGGTGTGTCAGGGGTCCGCGCATCAAACAAGACATCACTCAAGACATCACACCACACATCGTCGCGAGCACTCTGGAGGCGGTTTTTTGGTGAAAGACCAAAGGAAAGTCTGGTACGGTGTCTTGTATGATGTGTGATAATGTGTCAGGGTCTATTCTGCCCCGAACGTCCCTCCTAGTATATGCAGTCGCATTACCGCGCTCGGTTTGTGTGATCCGATGTCTTGTTCGGGGAAATGTGTGGAGCAAAAATTTTATCTCCCTGCGCGGTGTGGTGTGTGGTGTGATGTCTTGTATGATGAAATGTGTGATAGTGTGTCACCGCCTTTAATGGACACTGTTTAAATCAGGATTGTTTACTTGCCTTATGTTCTTAGAGGCCTACTCCCGCCAATTACTCACGATAACCGCAATAGGTAAAAATACCTTAATTCAATATATATACTCCCCGAATCAATTATCTTTAAAATAATAGAATTTAACTATTTAAAACCCTTATAAAAGTTTAGTGAGAAATTAATGTGTAGTGTTCTCTTTGTACGACAAGTTTAGTGATACTACCACCTTCATTATGAACAAGATATTAATCTTCCCACAAATTTCCCAAAATCCCCAAAAATATGGGGGGGGGGATATGTCCCGATATCCCACACTGGGTACGCCCCTGGATTGATAGATAGATATAAAAATTCGAACGGATGGTGTTTTTTTGCTTCTGGTGGTCCCAAAACGAAAAGTTATCATGGTCTCGGGCTTAGGTCTTACCATGAGACTTTCGGTAATAGCTTCTTCCCTACAGGGGAAATTCGATAAAAACCTTATTATATAGACTTTACACATAGCATTGGCTAATTGCCTTTTAAATACAGTAAAATCAATCAGAATATCTTTATTTATCATTGAATACACTGAATACACATGAATGAACATAAATTAACAAGATTTTGCGTTTTGAATTTTTGATTGACAATTATTTATTAAATCTAATGAGGTTGATACTACTCGTATATAACGAGGTAATATACAATAGACTTTTTAACACTGATTTGTTAAAAAGAGCCAAATTTGTCAAGTAGGCAGTATGAGGGAGGTTGTTCTTCCTATCAAAAATCAAAAAAGCCACAGTAAAAACAAAAAAACACATGAACAATAAACTCAAATAATAAACTTCTGTTTCTCATTCTATATTTTACTTACACACATCCTAATAATTAGACCAGTTCGTAAAATTGTAAACCGAAGCAAAATTGTGGTTCGGATCCCACGTTAAAATGTACTTGGCTTAAAATACCTACCTGGTAGGTCGCCATTTCAAGTAATGTATACTCACCAAGTACATTAAGTATGGTAAGTACTTTAAGTTTGAAGTATGTTTTATCACCAATGAAACTGATCCCATTAACCACGTCTTTGTATCTAGTCATGTTTGAAGATATTGATGTGGTGCTCCCAACAGCAAATTTAGTGGTCTACTAAGAAGCTTGCGCAAGTTTCAAAATAATCCCCGATACGACGGGGTCGCTATGAAGAGGCTTAGCTGAAGTGTTCAATCGCGGTAATGGACTGATGGATACAACAATAGGTGATTAAAGCGGATTATAAAGGTAAGGGTTGTGTCAGAGTAGGGCTTCGATATCACGCAAGCGGTTTTCTTTTTACAGTCAAACCTCAATAACGGCTGAACGGATTTTAACATTTGAGATGTAAAATTAAGGGGATTTTTATGCAGATTTGTCAATACGTCTCAGCATTTTTGAAAAGGGCGTCACTAAAGTACAGTAAAGGCCTAGAGCAATGTATACAGAACCCTATACATTTTCTAAAGTTTCAGAACAGAGGCGCTATCCATCGACATTTTTCCAAGCTCAGTCCACTTTGTTCGCAACTGAACATATGACCGTGCTTTGAAATAGTTTGACAGATAAAGCACTGATTGTAGCACTTATAATTTATTTTTCAAACGAGCGGTTTTAATTTTACAGCTGCTTGGCTGCTGAGACCTGATTGTTTTGAACAATTAGATTTTATATTTTCATTTTTTAAAGGTTCACTATGTTATTTAGGAATATTAACCTTGGATACTACATAATAAAGTGTTTTCGAATGCTTATTCAGTGCAGTTACTAGTTTACCGTATTACAATGAAGTTTACGATCTATCAATACTTTTCAGCATGGTGTTTTTTGTTTGTTTTATTATTCCATCAAAACGCCTTATTACGTTATGTGATGCAATATTTATAGTGAACAAACTCTCTCTCTCTCTCTCTCTTTATTTTTTGAATTTGGTACAGTTATAATGCCACCAATAAGAAAAGACGCACATTGACCGTTTGGAGGGATCACGAACGGAACCACCCTCCCAATGTAACGTTTAATGGGTACAGAACGGCATTACTAGATCGTTGCGGTGATGGTAGAGATAATACATCATTTATCCTTTTTTGCCACAAAGCTAAGGTAAGGTCCGTGTGGCCAATTTGCGGATTTCCCATATTTTGAAGAGCTTACAGAAAACTCTCAATCCGAGAACAGGGATGTTAGACTTAAATCCAGTAACTAATTGGATATGCCCTAACATTCGACGGTGTTTCGCTCTAAGCAGAGCACGAACTTTTACCGTTAATAAAATATACATTTCAGAAACAAGAGATCAAAGGGAAAGGAAGAAAACTGAACATGTCCACAAAAAATATCGTTTACCGGTAACTCCTTTGCTTATAAAATAAACTTGAAAATATTTTATAGTTGAGGCAAAATATTGTTACTAATTTTAGCCCTTTGATTAGATTTTCAAAGCATATAGGTTAATAGTTTATATTACATTCTTTTGCATTGTGATTTTATTGCTCAACTTCGAGCAATAGGTTATCTAGTATTTAATAAATCGGAGAAACGTATAAAACTGATACAGCTTATAAAAATGTTTCCCTGATTCTACTGTTAGGGTAGCTGGGGAAAGCACTTGCTCATATTCATTTGGGATTGTAAAGAATGTTTAATGTAAACCATAGAAAATTAATATTACAAATATTAAGTTTCATTTGTCAATGTTTCAATATATTATCTATATTATTCAAAGAATTTCTGGAATTTTGTACAGAGCAAATCGACCCCTATAAGTTAACTTTTCTACACATATTTGGTATCAAATTAATTTGATTTAGATTAAACTTAACGTAAATTAAATCAATTAAAAATTAATATAAGAAAAACTCAAAGTACTATTGGGCGAAGACTATAGCTCTGATGGGAGGATTAACGGAGGATTTTTTAATGGTTTGAACATCTTAATTTATACCCTATCTATTTTATGCATTAGTTATTATAATGGCCAATATTCTTGAGTGGTCTGAGCTAAAAAAAATCTCTAGGAAATCGAGAAAAAACTTCTATAGATGTTATAAGTTTTTAATACTATCTTAGATTGAACTAAGAATGTATGATATGAATCTAAAATAATATAATCACTAAGATATTTTAAAGAGTAAAACTACTGTTTGGGTCGCTGATCGGGCTGTAGTAAAATCCCAAACTTTATGGTTGGTACCATTGACTGACTATACACTTATCTGGATGAATTTATAGTTAATGGTTTGACAATAAATATTGATTCTAAATTTATTGATTATAAATGTATCCAAATAAATAACGAATAAATTATAAGTTTTTAATGGGATTACGATGTTTGACAAGAGGAGAGATAATCTGTCAGCTATGATTCAAATACGTTATTCATTTTTACTCTGAAAGAATTTTCATAAAAGAGTCTCTAACCTAATCCCGTTAACCCCTTTTATAACACCCTTTATACTTTTACAGTCTTTGTCAGCGAAGTTCTCAATTGACAGCATCGACAGCTTAAAGTTTTAAACTTGGAATATTTCCCCGTTTAAACTCTTTTTAATTTACTTTTCAAAGCCCTTGTTTTAATATATAAACTTGAGTTAAGTTAAGAAATATTGGTTGCCTCCCCTTGTAATGCCCAACCTAAAAGTTTTTGAATCGAAACAAGGGATACGAAAATACGAAGACACAAATGTTCTCAGGAGCTTTCAAATGATTTTTACAATATTTTTTTTAATTTTGTCAAATTTTGCAAGTCTTATCAGTCTTTTGTTTAGTTCAAAATTTAAATTAATTGTGCTCTCTTGTACATAGCGGCAAGTCAACTACCCACGCGTATGCTGCAAGCAAAGACGTCCTTAGATAATGTTAAATAAATAAAAAAGTAAATAAATAAATAAATGGAAATTGGCGAAAAAACTGCATCAAACACAAACTAATTACAAGACTATCCGGCTGAACGGGTTTATACACTACATGACTTCCTTTAGCCAAGTTACATCTCTTGAGGTCTTTGGTCTCAAGCCACAACGTGGATAACCGCCGTGGAACAGCCCTGTAGAGGTAAGAAGTATCAGAGTCATTAGAAATCAAACTTGTTGCAAAATTTAAAGACAGAAACAAAGCCTCGAACTTTATTAATATTTAACGCCATTTTTAAAGCAATTAGGTAAGTGAGAAATAGTATGGGCTATAGCTACCAAAAAAAGGAGTGGGATTGTCAAATGATTATTTCAGCTTGTTTTTTTAAGTTATTTTTGAGCTTACTGCCCTAAAGGAGCAGAAAGTTTCATTACCCTATGATTTGTGTGAATGAATTTTCAACAAATTAATGTGTTTATATAGGCGTTAACCATTACTGAATGTCTTAAAACAAATCAAACCATGAAGGCAAGTAGTCTATCAGCCTAACATTTAATTCTAAGTTTGCATGCATGTCGGGCGATAGGGCACAGAAACGATTATACACAGGTTATTTGGAGTAAACCTCACGCGAGCACTGAAAGCACAACACTAAAGTACAGAACATTCCGTTCCAGATTTCCCACGAGTTTTGTCTGTCAGTCTGTCCTAAACAAACCCGCGACCCTCCGCAACCTGCGTGTGACGTTCGGCTACAATGGTTTTGATGAGGTCAGGGCAGAGAAACTTCCAGGATTTCATTTTATTTCCTGATGAAAAAGCAGAGAAACATTACTATATGAGCATCATCAACGATTATTCGTTCTCTCTGTGTGATGGTTATAGCATATCAATCTATTGTTCGAGTGCCAGAAGCTTGATTGTAAACCACTTTGCTCCCCAAATGTATTTATTTTCCTGCAGAATCAGTTTTTGTAGAAGTGTTGGCACTAGCAGGGTCCGTAGTGGCACTCTCACCCATATATTTTGATGGCACTGCACTGCCAGGTGCCTTGCTGACTCAAGGTCATCATATTATTTCATATATCTAATGCATAAGCCTAATGTTATTTTGAATGTCATGTACCTGTGAAGTTCTACTTACCAGAAGTAAAAATAAAGTCATAACAATTACGAAGTTAGCACCGAAGAAGTTCTTTGCCTTATTGAAGAATTAAAATTGTCTGAAATCAGGGAATAAGGTAAACCATGAACAACAAAAAATGAAATCTCTTAGATTTGTTTGAATACTTTCAAGGTATAATTATCTGAAACTAGTTTCATAGAGCTTTTGGCGATTTATCTGTAAGGTAACATTAAAAACTTTCAGAAATCCACGATAAACTATGAATAATACCAAATATTACCGATTGAATTGTTTTGATTAATCTTAATTCTTAATATATGTACATTAATGTCGACTAAAAAATATTTTTCGTTATATTAAAACAAGAACTTAAAAATCAAACGTAGCAGATTTATTTAAATCACTAATTAGTTAAATCTTTATACAGCTATGTATTTTGTGTAATTTACAAGGTCCATTAAAATGCTTCGTTACCTATATACTGAAATAGTCATATTATTGATTTTGTATTTTAACGTAACTGAAAAAAAGGAAAAGACGAAAAGATTTAATCGACAAAGGTGAACAGAACATTTAACTTATTAGCTTAATGAGGGGATAATCAATCGACAGAAGAGGTAATGATCCAGCTCATTTACGATTATAGTCTTTTGAAGCAGCTCCTTCATTACAGCCTCAAAGTGACTGTTGATTTACCTTTGTGCAAGATATTAATGGAAATTAGTCTTTAATTGAAACATGAATTTTATAGATTCATTATGTTTTCAGCGCATGCATGTATTACAGCGATATTCGAAACATTTTAAACAGAAATGTTCATTCTAATTCATCCTAATTAACGTTCTATTATAATTTAATATTAAAAAGACGGACCGTGCAGGCCAATTGGCTGGTGACAGGCAGTTGAGGATTTTTAATGGTGCACTACAATATTGGCCAGGGAAAGAACTTCATGTTTGAAGATTCCACTTCATCATATTTTTACAAACAAAATATACCGTTTAATCCCACGAAGATATATAAACGCATAATCAGCGTTAAAATAATATTTATGGCTTCTCTCTATACTTTTTAGTTTTTTTACTTTTAGCAACATTTCAGAAGCATCAATGCTGGAACGTGGACTACATGACAGCCCATATCCTTTGTAGCTCCGGTTCGCATTTCTGTTCAAAGACGACTGTCAGACAAAAAACGAGACGTTTAATTCAATCCTCATTTGATTTAAGAGTAAATTGATTTTCCCCGCCTTAGTTTTCTTTGATTTTCTTTCCTTACATAGATTAGATTAGATTATCCTTGATTAGATAAATTTCATTGTATCTTTTATTATTTTTTATTCCTTTGTATTATTTTTTTCAGTTTTTGAAACACCAAAATCCATCTTGCCACGCCGAATATGAGGCATTGACGTTAACCTCATTTTAATTTTAACATGAAATAAAAGTACTCGTATAGTAAATATTATTTTCCGAAGTTAAGATGGAAACCAATTTCAGTTTTTCCAAAATGTACCTCAGGAAACTTTGACTTAATGAACTTCGATAACAGAACATTCATTGAGTTACGATGATTGTTGTTCAATCTGCCAAGATGTTATGGTCTCGGCCTAAGGTTTCACCAGCATACACAAATATGTTAATAGCTTCTTCCCTGTAGGATTCTCTAGAACGATTGTGAATCATCTAGATGTCACGTGGTTGTATATGCGGCGCCTTCCAGTATTAAAATCGTCTGATAATTCAATCAGTAATATAAATAGCAGAATGACCAGAGGGAGGCAGAATCCAGATTGTTTAACAAAATATCCTCGAGACTTCGATGTTGATGACGTAATGAAATATCCAAATGACACAAAACTAACAATTGACTACAATATATCGGTGGTGTGGAAAATACTCTACTGCAATGTTCGAGTAACGGTAAACTTCCCCTAATGCATACAGCTCAAAATACACTGAAATAGATACGAGAAGATAACAATTCAATTGTGGTAGATGATAAAAGGGAATAAATTGGATAACGCTATCGCACCTTTCCATCTGACAGACGCAATTTTTATTTCCTTATCGATCATATACATAACTCAATACCGGTCAGGTTTTACTTATGGAAAATGATGTGAAACATTCCTTATTAGCTTACAAATATAATAAATTAAAATAATTATTACTTAATGTGACCGAAAATCCTTATTGATCTCCGCGAATTTGTCCCAAATACTTTCATGTAATAACTTATTTTCCTTCATAAAAATAATGGTGCGTATATTTTACGAGTAACGTGGTTTTTGAATATAGATGAGTAGTGAGAAATCTTTTTCTAAAAAAAAGTGGAAAGCTTTTAACTATACGGTTTTAAATTTATTATGTTTTTCCTTTTTTTACAGTGATGAACAGTATAGTTAAATATAGTATAGCATAGTTAAATAGTTATTAAAGAGTAAATTTATTTTCCCTGAAATTACTCCAATATCAAGCCAATAATATATTTCGCAACAAGGGCCAAAAATGAGGTTTTGCAGGCTCAAGATCGTGTTTCAATTTCGAGGTGAAGTCGAGAACCTATGTAACATTAAAGATCAGATTATTTATTTGGCATCCTTGAAAACAAAACTTTGAAGTCATGAGCGGTGATACAACTTCTTTGTCATGGTTACCAAGCAAACAGCTATGAAATAGTATATTACGTTACTAGCCCGGTAAGTAGCGTTTTACCGTGCGAGCTTGATAGTTCAAGCTACCTGGCGGCTCGCGCGGGATTTTCATGCGAGTACATGCGATTTCTTTACATCATACTACTCAGATATGAGTGGATAAAATGAGTGGATATACTTCAGATAACGACGGAGTGTTCGGATTCCACGTTAAAATGTTGGTCCCTTAATTGCCATTGGCTGTTGGGTTATTAATTAACAGTCCGGTCTAAGGAACATGTCAGCCTTAGTCAGTAACAAGACTACAAAAGCGCCATAATCCTGCACTCATCCTCCACTCGTATTTGCCTCAAAATACCCCTTACTGGTGGTCGGCATCTTAATGGTAATCTACAGGGTGTTTTTTTTTTAAAACGCAACCCATTTTTAAGATTGAATAATTCATATATAAATATGAAATAGGTATTGTTTTATGGTTCTTTGCGTTTTATACAATCTGTTATTTAAGTTTGATAACATTTAGTTCACCTTATATGCTCAAAAAATCCGCCAGAGGCATTTGTTTGAAGTTATGCTCTCTCCATCAAATTCCCGAACACGTGTTGCTAGGTACCTGTTTGAATTTCTTGCATTACATTTGTTTTGTGTGTTTTGAGGTACTGAATATGATGTGACTTTTTTTTAGGCCTTACTTTGTATGTATCCACAAAGAACATAATAATATAGTGGGGTCAAATCCAGGGATCTTGTGGGGAAATAATCCTTCACCGATAAAATCAAGTTTTGGGTTGCGTTTTTAATGTGTGTGTCTTTAAGCACGATAACTCGCGTAAAATGGTCCGATCTGAATGAAATTTGTCACAGACATGTAAAGAGGTAATTATTCTACGAAAACAGTTCAAAAGCTATTCAGCACCTCAAAACAAACATAACAAATTTAATGCAAGAAATTCAAAGAGGCACCTTGCATCACAGCAAATTCATATTCGGGGATTTGATTGAAAGAGCATAACTTTATACAAATGCCAATGGTGGACTGTTTGAGCACATAATGTGAACTAAATGTGATCAAACTTAAATAATAGGTTGTATAAAATGTAAAGATCAATAAAACAATACTCATTACGCATTCATATGTGCATTATGAAATTTTAAAAATGGTTTGCGTTTAAAAAAAAACACCCTGTAATATAATCTATAAATTATCGCCAATAAATACCAAAAGTGCATTATACTCTGGAAGTTCAATTTTAAATAATTTGTAGCAGGGAAACTTTGTAATAATTCGTAATGTTTTCATGTTAATTCGGGGTCATTTTCCTGCCAAGAGTACAATTCAATTCACCTAAATTCATTTATTCACAAAAAACGTTACAATATTCAATATACAGTATACAATATGCAATATTCAATATTTAATATACAATATTCAATATATATACAGGGTGTTTTTTTAAAAACTTGCTTCTTAATTTATTCAGAAACAAAAATAAATTTTAGTATTCTGTTTTCTGGGAACGTCTACCAACGCAGGGGGAAGTCAATTTCACAGGAAAACTTTATCCCCCCAACTACCCCCTTCTCACCCCAACCCCTAACTTAAAATTTTCAAATGGCAACATACCCTTTGTGACAAATCAAATTAAAGAGCTCAAAAAAAGAAAAATTTTGGTGGAAGAAAAATTAAAATTGCCTCATGCGTTCTCGAGATATTCAGTTTTTAAGGGTGTTTTTCATTTAACTTCAAACTTTTATCATTTAAAAATTAACACAGATATAAATATAATGTTAGCGGGAAACATCTAATTAATGACAGGGGAATGTGTGGTGAACTCAAAATCAACCCTTATTTCACCCCCTTCCCCCAAATCCTATGTTGAAGATAGAGACTTACCCCAAGTGATATATCAAATTAAAGGGTATGAAAAAACTAGATTTATTGCAAAAACTAAACTGCGATCCAATACAGAATTTCTTATATCCTCGTATTTTACAATTTGACAATCAATTTAAGTGCAAATTATTTTAAATTCTGTAGTTATCCGGTATCGAAGAGATTTATCTAGCCAGCAATAATTTTGTTGCAGGGAGAATGAATTTAAAATAATTTGCACTTAAATTGATTGTCAGATTGTAAAATACGAGGATATCAAACATTTTATTTGATCTCAGTTTATTTTTTGCATTAAATATAGTTTTTTCATACCCTTTAATTTGATATATCACTTGGGGTAAGTCTCTATCTTCAACATAGGATTTGGGGAAAGGGGGTGAAATAAGAATTGATTTTGAGTTCACCACACATTCCCGTCATTAATTTGATGATTCCCGCTAACATCATATTAATGTCTGTGTTAATTTTTGAATAATAAAAATTTGAAGTTAAACGAAAAACACCCTTAAAAACTTAATATCTCGAGAACGCATGAGGCAATTTTATTTTTTCTTCCACCAAAATTTTTCTTTTTTTGTGCTCTTTAATTTGATATGTCACAAAGGTTATGTTGCCATTTGAAAATTTTAAGTTATGGGTTGGGGTGAGAAGGAGATAGTTGGGGGGATAAAGTTTTCTTGTGAAATTGACTTCCCCCTGCGTTAGTAGACGTTTCCAGAAAACAGAATACTAACATTTATTTTTGTTTCTGAATAAATTAAGAAGCAAGTTTAAAAAAAAACACCCTGTATAATATTACAACATTCAAAAGTTAAATTAATAAGTTTCACGAATATCGAAATATTTCGTTCTAAAAATAATATTTAATACAAGCAGTACAATTCTGACGGATTGAGTACATTTCTTAGAAGTTAACCATTTTCAATGGTTTAGTCCACTGAAGATATTTCGAAATAAATATGAAAGCAAACACTCAAACATAAAGTAAAATATCAATCATACGAATGATTTTATTTTACGGCGGATAAATATAGGTTTACTTATTTTAATAGAAAAATAATCATAGATATTACCAGACGTCAGGGATTTCCCTAGACGGTCCAGGTTTCAGGCTAGCGTCCGGGGAAACGTCCAGGGTTGAATTTTGTCCGGGGTTTTAGTCAGCCTGCGTGAAAAAGAGAGGAAAACGCCCTAAATAAATGAATTGGTGATTATTTTTGAGCTTTTTTTTAAGAAAGTTTATACAAAACAAAAGAAATCTTAAACGAAACGAGGGGGTATGTTATGGTTTCACCAGGTATCACATTAAAAGGTTCTCGGCCGGCGACGGGCTAATTCGTTGCGCAACTGCTCAACTGCGTCTTCTACTTGGTGTTACTTGGTGAATTCGTACATAATTGTTTTTTTAGCCAATCAGTATTTAAGAAACAATAATGCCATGCAAAAACAGCAGCAAAGTAGCCCGTCTGCCGAGACCCTTAGAATTACACCGGACCAACGTTTACCAAACCGTTTCATTTACCTTGTCCCCCTCTTCTCCCCCCCTCTTTCTTTTGGTGACCGGGGTTGGCTCTGAAAATTTATGGTAAGCCTAGATATACTCCCATATAAATCAGGTGATCAAAATGGGACTGTTTACAATGCTTCATTCTTTGAGGTTTCACCCTAAGGGTATGACGTAAATTTTAATCACTACCTCACTATTATTTTAATCAGGGGCAAAGCCAAGGGGAACAGCTACATATAATATGATACTATTATGTTCAAATATCAAGTGAAACTTTATGCGAATTTTACATACGAGCTGAATTTTTGTTTTCATTATACAATAATACTCAAATAACGAATCTTTTGCGAATAATTATAATTATTACATAACGTTATGAGTGCTGTGGAAATGGATTAAGTTTGAAAACAGCTGAAAACGACATAATAGAGAAATAAATTTTAACGTTTTTATCACGCTGTCACAGCCAGGAATGTGATGTGGGGATGAGTGTACAACTGGACCCAATCTGCTGAGCCAGTATTTACAATGTCCAACCCTGGGCAGATGAGAGAGATTACTGCTTGGCGAAGAATGCTTAAGAGGACGTGCTGCGACATTTACTGTGATGATGGAATTGTTTAGAGAGATAATTATAACCTGGAGGAGGCGTAGAAACTAACTTAAAAACATGTTGGTACGTGAAGAAATCTGAATAAATGCTGATTTTAGTGCCTGAAAACATAAAAGAATAAAATTAAGATTGCTTTAGGCTTAGACAAACATTGAAGCTAAGGACGTTCATGGGGCGTAACCCCCCCCCCCACCTTCAACACCATGCCACCCTAGAAAAAGGTTACTCATATTAGGAAAAATTAGTTAGAAATCACCTCGGATTATGTTCAAATAAAATAAAACGAATGGAAAATATAAACTGACAATCTACTATTTATTAGTCAAATACCACTCACCCATCTTCGCACAGCCTAGCTACTTGACCTAGAACCTTGAAACTTTGCATGAATCTTCTTCTCAGGGCATAGGAATCCACTAAGAAGGGATTTTAAAAAATTCCCTCAGGGCTACGCCCTATGATTTATAAAATTTTCAATGTTAAATTATAGGGAAGCTCATGTAGTTGTCATGGCAACCTTAACATTAAATCATGAATCCAAGGAAGTTTTTCTGTTTTCCACGGGTAAAACCGTGTATATCAGCTAGTATTGCTATATACTGACAATATTGCAGTCCAGTAATCAAGTCTAAGAAAACATAAGTTTTTTCTTTTACACTTTGTCAGCAGAATAAAACTAGATAATTCTGCATCGTGGTTTGCATTTTTTATTTGTTTTTGTCGGTTTTGTAGGTTTCTTTCTCTATATACATCCCTGAAATAACTAGTAAGAAGTAGAGGAATCGTGGGTAACCTAATATTGGAAGTTTATGTCCATCTGTTTCCATCTGTTCATCTGTTTTAGGAAATCAGATTTAAGAAATCCAAGACTAGACCCTTGCACAAAAAATGTAATGTGAATACAGAATTGTATTATACTCGCATTAGGCATA
The DNA here is from genome assembly GCA_035578135.1 of Flexamia atlantica. NCBI lineage: Eukaryota > Metazoa > Arthropoda > Insecta > Hemiptera > Cicadellidae > Flexamia > Flexamia atlantica. The sequence continues at coordinate 1,470,124 of JAQJVK010000063.1, read as the reverse complement.
AACATTCCTTTTACGATGTATGTTTTATGCATTGACGTATATCCTTCCTTCCATAAAAACTCATGAATTGTTGTATTTTCATTTGACATATTTAAAATAAATCTTAAGGTTTTATAAATAGTAGACGACGAAGAGGAAAAAATAATTTAATACATTTGTCCGACTGCATCTAAGCTATGGAACTTTTTTATAAAGTCGGATCCAAAGAACTGACAGCGATTTACCTTGTGAAATACGAGAGCTTGTATCTCGAAACACACAAAAGGAACATTGTTTGCTTTGTTTCCAGTGAAGAGTTTGATTGTGTCAATCAGTTCAGCCAGATGATTGGCTTCTTTCTCAAAACTCGCCTCAGATGTTTTTCATTTAATTCGAATTGTTCTGTCAGTCATGACGGGTGAAATTATGACATCTAGGGACGATTAAAAAAATACAGGCCCTAAAACGTTGTTTGTTTAGTGAAAGTACGTTTTAATAACAAAGGAGATGCAACTTAAATATTTAGGAAATCATTAAAAATGTTTATTATTTAATTTACAAATGCTACATTACTCTTATATAAGGGGTTCAAAGCCCTGATTTGACGCCTTGTGCTCTTTAACGTAAAAGTTATATTGAGCCCACAAGGTTGTGAACTCCTTTTTGAATTACCCGTGAGTTACTTATGGAGTTTATCGATTTAGCTAATGCGCTGTGTAAAATTACCATGATAGCCTAGCTGATTTGGCAATCACTAATTAACCAAATTTTTTTCCTGGATTTCCTAGTTTTTACGTTTATTATTTAGCATATTTCCACATAACGGATATTTAGGACACTGTAACGTTGAGTTATGCTTTAACAGTTTTTAGAAAAACTCACCTCTGGAGCTAGAACATAGGTTGAAAACCCATTGTATGTAACCTGGACTTTGTCAATGTATTTGGAGTGCGGACGGAGTGTTAATAGCCTGTCCATCCATCCACGGTATTTAAATGCATCTATATCTTTATTTATGGCTAATATATTCTAAGTAATTTATTGAAAATTATTAAAGAAAATCCTTTTGCCTGGTATCAGTTAACGATATTTTTTAATTTTATTTTAGCTTTAAACCAAAAAGAGTTTGTTAGAATAATCCAGAGTAACAAAAGAGTATTTGATTTCCATAGAAAATTAATGAATGAATTACTACTTATTTACATATTTCTGCACATTATAAAAAACATTCGAAGTTAGACATGCTAGAAAACCGTTTACAGATGACGTCCGCTATTGAATATCCGAAAGGGTTAAACTCAAAGTCAAGGTGCAAAGAAATCTTTAAGATTAAAGAAGCGTCGAGAAGTTTCAGGTGAAAATAAAGTTTCTCTCTCCAGCTTCGTGCACTCACCTGAGTCGACGGAGGGAGTTCAGTGTAGTAGAATTAAACCAAATAATTGCTATCAATAATGGGACACTTTTTTTACTACTATTTTTTATTTAATGAACATAGTTTTGAATTAAGAAAAAAGATGTATATGTTTACAAACCTGTACCAATCGAGAATTTTGCTTTAAAGGAATTGAAAAATATATTTTAGTACTTCAAAATACAAAAGAATTGACTAATAATATGTAAAAAGAAAGAAAATGAAGGTATCATTAAACATATATATCTCTTTAGGACTACTTAAAAGTAAAGCTATATATAGTAACTAACATGGTATTTTCCAAAAATCAAATCAGCTTTCCATTTCTTAATAATAATTTTACATTCTCAAACTACCGTGAATGCATTTAAACAACAATTAAGATACAGATAAGTTAGATATGTTTGAGATGAATAAATCCTTTTGACAAACACTACAAATAGTATTAAGAGAATATGTTAAACATTCAACTCTTATGGATTAGTCTTTAGATTTCACATTCATCGGGATTAGTTTAATCTCACTTTTACTTAAACAAATGACTTTAACGACAGAGGGGCTTAAACTGTTTCAGGTAACGTTATCTGAGTGCGTTAGAGGTTTTTCACCGTTACTTATTTTAAGTGAACTAATTTGATTCTCTGTATAGTTGCAAAAAGTGTAAAAAATATAGTTTCAAAAAGTGTAAAGAGAGGTCAATGTAATTTCTCAAGATAATATTTGTTAAATCTATCGGGCTTAGGTTTGTTCTTAAAAAAGAAAAATTAACAAAAAAATTATTGTTTTTGAGTATGCTTTTTTGATAGTTTGACGAAGAAATTACGTAGATTTGTAAGCGCATCAGGATTACATTAATTTTTTTTCTCTGTGACCTCTTAATTGATAGAACAAATAAAAACGAAAATTAATTTATCATAGCAGTTGAGGCAAAGATTACTTTTTCTCCTGGCTTTACTTAGATTTTGGCTGTGTGGTTGGAATGTTTGGATTCATATTAGGGATTGTTGTATTTTTAAAGCTTCAATCAATTTTTTAATTGATCAATTTTTTAAGTTCAATGTGGTCGTCAAGTGGAATTAATAAATATACAGGGTGTCTACTAATACGTTTCAGGATTTCAGGAGGAGACTCCTTACATCTAAACTAAGAAAAAAATTAATGAAGGTATGTCCAAAAATGAATAAATACCCGGATATCTGTCATTTTGAGTTTTTCACAAAATATTATTATTTCCAAAGTTTTGTAACATTTTTTTTTGTAAACTGGATATACGGTATACCCAGGCAAGGTTAGTTCATGAAAAAAATAATCAACATGATCGAATCGTTAATTTCTAAATGACAGCCGTTCAAAATCTTTAATTGAAATACGAAAAAACTGTACATTTTACTCAATATTATGAAGTATTACAGTGTTTTGTAAATTTAAATGTGATGGCATCACAATTGTGAAAATCGGTTAGTAAACAACTGAGTTATGGTTGAATTTAGTTATCAAGGCAGCATACTTTGGAGCGAAATAGTCGATAGTTACGCTATGCCATGCGCTGACACTGTGCCAATATTCTGTCTTGTTAGCTAAATTCGACCATAACTGAATTGTTTATCAACAGATTTTCATAATTTTGGAGTCAATTGATGGGAGTTGAATTTAATAAAAATTGTCATTCTTTATAATATTTTTTAAAACATACAGTTTTTCTGTTATTACAATTTAAAGATTTTAAACGGCCATCATTTTGAAATAAACCATTCCATCATGTTGATTATTACCTCATAATCTAACGACCTTGACTAGTTACAGTTATATAATGAGTTAAAAGAAATCGTTAAAAACTTCAGAGATAATAGATATTTTGTGAAAAACACAAATTGGCGGATATCTGAGTAAATATGCATTTTAGGACATACCTTCATATTAACTTTTTTCTTAATCTGGATTCGAGGAAACACAGCCCGCCGAAATCCTGGAACGCTTTTAGTGGTCAACCTATTTATATATTTTTCATATTGTTTGTGAAATAAAACTTAATTTTGCTGTCCAAAAAATTGAACGATATACATAAGAATAAAATAACTACTACAATTTTTTGGCAAGAGTGAACATATCTACAGACAAAATCAGCATAATATCTTAGACTTGATGAGACGACTCAAGTGAATAATAATATATTTCATTACAAGGACCTAAAGTGACGCTTTTCGTACAAGGTCAAGTTTTACAACCGAGGCTGTAAGCCGAGGTTGAAAAATGACCGAGTAACGAAAAGCAGCTTTAGGTCCGTGTGATGAACTATATTTTTCGTTATATTGCTCAATACAATACGTAAACTACTTAAGAAAACCAAAATGTTACAGCTTGTTTACCTTTAAAAATGCCTTCAAAAGATGCCACCGTCTTGTTCTTGCTATTTGAAGCAATCAGCTGATTGTCTGTTTCATTTGTGTTAGGGTAGACTGACAACAATGAACAACTATCGACGTATCGAACGCATGTAATAATCGATTGGTGAAATGAGCGAGTTTCACAAATTGATTAAACTGACAACAATGAATGTTTCGATAGTAACGATGAATGTTTCGATTATTTGTAATCGAATGAATATTGTTCGATTATTACGAAGTACTCGGCACTTTTTGACTTTTATAGTCCTAGGACTATAAAGCGTCAGCTGGTATCTAGTACATCAGCTTTTAATTCCTAGGAATAAAAAGAGTGTATTTAGATCCGGAAACATGCATTAAAAATATGTGTTTTTGAAGCAGTATAACGAAAAAGTATTTTTACTATGTAGGATTTGTTGCTTGCTAGACATACTATGACTCATGTTCTTATGATTTGTTTACGTTTGCTTATCATTTGTGACCAAAACAAACAGACTAATTGAAAATGAATATAAACTATTTTTTAAATATTATTCGATGTATTGGTTGTAACTTATAACCAATTTGTACCTAACGAACAGCAATGATAATTACTAATCCAAACATTTTATTACTAGGGACCATGATAATTTCTAGGCTTGTTATTACTGTCTTAGGAACGATTGTGTAGGACTTTCAATAAAGTATTGCCTTTATATAGACTTTAATTACACTTTTAATTAGACTTTAATATTGTAGAGCAAATCAAAAGAATGTTATTAAATAGCCAATATTGTATTTAGTAATTTCTGTATAGTAAACAAATTGAAATTTTCACTTCCTACAATAATAGTAAATTTTCTCCCGTAGGAATGTTGAATAAAATACCAAAAATATTCTCGAATCAGGACTACCGTGGTGGTAGCGATTAATTTGCATTTTATCTGCTTAACGATTCCTACTTTTAGTGATTAACAATTTAAATTGCAAAGTGGTGTGAAACTACCTCGCTTAAGACTGATTGCAAGTAATAAATTAACAAAGGTTTACAGTAATATTTAGCGCTTAAATCTTTATTTATTTACGTAAGTTAAAGTCCTCATTTTTGGATTTCCCCCAAAATAAGGTAAAACTAAATCTTCATAATTTTTCCGATTGGATGGCGTAAAAATACTGGGCTTCGGAATAAGTCCAAATTATTTCTTCCGAGGCAGTAATGTAGAGGTAGGGCGTTGGGTAATATGGATCAAACGTCGCAGGTTCAATCCCAGTGGCGGGCGACCTGTGTTCCATCGTGAGCGACCTCTGGCTGGCCTAAGTGACTATTGCCGCTAAGGTACCTCGCTGTCTTTATATCGCCGCACAGGCTTATTGGCCCATGGCGACGGGCAGTCGAGGTTTTAAATAAAAAAATAAGGATAGGAAAGTTAACATAAAAAAGTAAACGTAAACAATTAAAATACCTTTATCGACGTTTATCTGTAAATTTGACTTTCATTATTTGTGTCTCTGCCAATCCCAGTTATTTTATTTGAGTTAGTAAAATTTTGCTATTTGCTCATTTTTATATCCATGTAGTTTGCATTTCTTTGCTAGGCTATTACCATGCAATAATTTGACAATTTTTTTCAGAGCTACTTCATATATGTTGCTAATATTTTGAGACTTAAAAAAACTTAATTGATTATAAAAATATAAAAAAAATAAAAATGATTAATTATAACCTTACATGGAAACTCAAGCTTTTTTGTTTCACACATTTAATTTAATATTTTTATCAATAAAGATCTTATCCTAATTACCATTTTGACATTAATTGCTGGATAAATAAATTAATACTGATATCTACTGAAAAGTCACTGTGGATACAACGTTAGCTTCGAGACCCGGGGTTCTACCATTGTCGGTCCAAACGTTAAAAATGCCACGAGCAATAAAATCTAAATAAATGCAATGAATTTTCTCTAATAGTTGGGGCGACCTTTTCTTCCTTGAAAGTAACTATTGCTCGGAAGGACTGAGCAATGACTGCCTAGAAGTCAGGTAGACTTCACCCCTTGGGCTCTGGTACGACTATTTGTTATGTTTTATAAAGTGTCCAAGAAATTATTAAAGAATTTAGGATCTTAATGTTTTCAGAAAATTCACTTACACATGTTCAAATATGTAAATCCAAGACCTCAAACTTGCAACATAAACCTTTGCATATTTTTACTTCGGTTAAGACTGGTAAGCAGCCCTGGCCGCGTATTTTAACCGTAGTATGAGCGAAGGATAAGTGTGTGAAGGATGAAATGAAAGATGAAAGCATTTTTACTGACAAAGACCAGCTGATTCTTTTTGTTTGGCTCTTATTCTTCTAGGGAGCAGAGGCACGTTGTCAAACCACTCGGCTTGATTTGGGCATTGAGTTAAATGTATTTCCAAAAACGACAGCCGATGTACAACAGTGCCGAGTATTCACGCTGCTCAGCCACTTACATAAAAAATGTACGGTTTTTTGGGAGTGTGTGATAACCAATAGGACTGTTTGGGAACATAGTTCCAAGTTTCTACTTTATTTCTTTATTTTTGGCGGCCAATGTTTTTAAGATTTATATGTAAAAATGTCTATAATTATATTGAGAACTAATCATTTCAATTTCAGTGGAAGAATTACAACCCCATATCCTTTTGATTTCGAGCCAAGCGCAATGTTTTATGAAATTACTTCCAATGCAACACCAGAGGAGTTCCTCATGTTATAAGGCTGGTCAGTTTCTATACTTAAAAGTATTGGGCTCATCTTAAAACCAACTCAATTTTTGAACTTATTAAATCGACCAATTAATTTGATTTTTAAAGTTTAAATTAAACTGTGTTATTTTAAAACATAGCATTGAAGGGAATTAAAAATGCTATCAATAGCTCCGATCACTTTGTCTGAAACATCTCTTCTGTTTAGGCAAAGTTGAAATTAATTAAATTTGGCTTAGTTTGAAAACTTGAACAAGTTAACAGGGGAAGTCAACTTAGAATAATCACGAGACAAAGATTTGCCACTCCCGTACACCTGCTCACTGTAGCTTTATTGTCCTTAGGATATAGTACAAGATCCTTACCTTAACTTGGGAACTGTTATTAATTCAAATTTATCCTGCGTTTTTCATTTTAATGTTACTTTTTATGAAAAAAGGGGCTTTATGTAGAAAAACAGGAAATACATTTCGTCATTACTTTTTCTAAGCAGATAATAATGAAATGATTACAACCATGAAACATTAAATGTGACTGCCTAACGGTAACTGATAAATATAAGAAGTGGTTCGGCGTAATATCAGGATAGTGTAAGAAGAGGTTCGGCGAAATATCAGGATAGTATAAGAAGTGGTTCGGCGTAATATCAGAATAATATAAGAAGTGGTTCGGCGTAATATCACGATAGCATAAGAGGTGGTTCGGCGTAATATCAGGATAGTATAATAAGTGGTTCGGCGTAATATCAGGATAGTATAAGAAGTGGTTCGGCGTAATATCACGATAGTATAAGAAGTGGTTCGGCGTAATATCAGGATTATAAGAAGTGGTTCGGCGTAATATCAGGATAGTACAAGAAGTGGTTCGGCGTAATATCAGGATAGTATAAGAAGTGGTTCGGCGTAATATCAGGATATTATAAGAAGTGGTTCGGCGTAATATCAGGATAGTATAAGAAGTGGTTCGGCGTAATATCAAGATTGTTAGTGACTGTTTTTGTCTGTGTGTTTTAACTTTTAAGACCATCACTGACGAAGAAGGAATTCTAAATATCTCTACAAAGATTAAACACGTTTCCTCACTAATCTGCAGCTGTAAAATAAACCAAGTTGAGAGATGCCTAAAATTTAGTAGGTTGCGACATAGCCTAGCTACCTCACCCAAGAAGAACAATGCCTTTTAATGCTACAAAATGACTATAAAAACATCACCATTCTCTCCTGATTTTAAACATTCTAGCTTCATGGTTGGGATTTCGACAAGAAATGAGTTGACCTTAACCACTGCAACTAAGTTGGTCAGGATACACCGTGGTTTCAACTTAAATTTAGACCCTTTTTATCTTGAATTTTACCTTACCCCTTAAAGAGTAACTTCAGAAGGACAGTTACGTAATAATTTTCTCCAAGATTTTTGTGATAAAACGTTAGTTGCCATTACAATAGCTGCTTGGATAAACTTAGCGATGTTCCAGAATGAGTTACCATCCATCTTGATACCGTTCTAAGATCAATGTCTTGTTAACTTGCAACAAGTAGCACTATGAAAGTTTTGCCTGAACTTTGACCATAAAACATGACCTTCTTACAGTTTCTGTACACTTTGGCCGATTGTTAAGGTTCTGTTTCAAAAACGTCTCTGACAATAAATAAGAAAAGAATCTTTGATCCAACCTTCTACAAGTGTTGATTATTGCATGATTAAAATGTCGCAGGCATAAAAACGGGTTATCTAATATCGGATGAGAATGTTATTTATTCAGTCTATCTTTGAAATTTTGATTCCACAAATAAATTAAGGCTTGAGTAAAGTTTGTAAATACCATAAAGTTTTCTTGAATAATTTAAAAAAATTATATATTTTCCTTCAGGTTTTTATCTATCACAATATTGTAATGAGCTAAGTTGTGACTCAGAAACTTACTGTACAAATAATCTTCCCTTAATATTCCATAAACATATTCCTGTATAAAATTCCCTTATTATTTTAATTAACTTTTGTTTGTTTTGTACTTTATAAGTAATTTACAGAATCTAGGTAGGAGAGTGAATTATTAACCCAAACTGTGTCTTAAAAATAAATAAAAATATTTTTTGTAATAACGAAATAAATGTACATTAATTAAAATTTTAATATTAAATTTTACAATGATTTTCAAACAAACATGTACTAACAGGATACAACATGATATGCTCAGCAACGCATGTGTTATTTAGTTATTACTGATGCAATGGCTTACAATAATGTAAGCAAAAAAAAACTAATTTGCTTGTTTGTTCAGTATTATAATACTTTAACTATAGACTTTTAGAAATACTCGTTTTCGACGTGACAAGAAATACGCAACAAAGCTTCAATTCCCGTTCAATTATAATGCGACTATTGTTCGCTTGAGAATTTAATTAAAAACTTTACTCCCTTCAAACTTTCTAAATTTCATTAAGTGGAATTTTTGGAGACTTATCACGTGATATTTTAGCTTGCTCAAAAGAGACATTTAAGAGAAATTAGAGGACATTGCTGATTTAATTAACGTAAATAGTCCCATTAGTCCCAGACTGCCTTGATATCTTTTAAATGAAATATAGGTTATAAATATTTTGCCCTTTTTTACAACCATAAAACACTACTTTTTGCTTTGAATGTCATATCTGCCCCTGTACCCAAAATACGATTTGGGGAGAGGCGGTTGCACCGAATTTTCGAATAAAAATCCCCACCAAATAATCACGTATTTTGAAGGCCTTATAATAAAAGAAACAAAATGACGCAAACCCAAGATCAATACCATATTCTCAACTAAGGTTACAGCCAAATTTTGTAAAACCGTAATTTACCATAAGGTTTTTATTGAAAAGTACCCGTAAGCCAGCTTAGTACCATGCACATGACATCTAAGCTTTGCGAAAATTGTTAAAAAAACAATTTATTTAACAAACTAGCCCGTTTGGGAAACTTTTTATCACGATCCCAACCCACTAAATCAAAATTTTGGGTCGGTAGTTTCTCAGTTGAAAAAAGTTAACTCAATCGCGTAACCATTTAAGTCGAAAGTCTTGTCAAGAATAACTCACTAGTGTATACTCCAAATCGATATTTAGTTTTTTTCAAAAACTCCACCCTTCCGAAAACTTCATATTTTCGTAAATATTTCAAATTAAAAATGGATAATGTTTGTTATATGGGACTTGGAATCGGCTTTAGCCATGTCGCATCAAACGAGCCGTTTAAAATAAATAGTTATATTATGACGGTTTAATTTTTTAAATAGGAAGCAACCACCGTGCCTAAAGTTTGATTTTGTGGCTTGGAGTGGTGATTCCAAATATTTACCAAATGGATGAGTTTGAGTTAAGAATGGTTTAAAGTTTGGATGGAATTTGCATGGTACTGACCAGTCAAATGGGCTCTATACAATCCTTAGGGCAATTGCAATGTTTCAGAAGTAGGCCTAGCCTAGATTACCAAGGTTTAAGTACTGTATTATAATATTTTGACTTATAGTTTGATTATTATGAAGGGCATAGGTTAAGATTTCTTATTATTTGATCGAAATAATTAATTTCATATTAATTTAAATTTGTTAACAATCGTAATAAGCGTAAAATGTAATGTCTTTCACTTACCGTTGAGGCTAGGAAATCCGATTATTGTCATTGTAAATAATAATATTGTCTGTACTTGAATTATTTTTCCGTAAATACTTTGTTTCTATTGTAAAATATTTAATATTTATTAGTTTTAAGTTAGAATAATCCATATTTAACAAATAAATGACAATAATTGTGAAAGTAGGAGTAAGGTTTGTTTACATTTACGATGTGAAATTTTAGTAACACTGTCATAGTAATCTGGGGTTTTTAGGGAAAAAAATTCAGAGAAGGCTGAATTTTTTCCCATCGACTACTACTATATAGACAAGCTTCTATCCAAAAGTCCTCACCCCTACCCCCTTGCTTCCCCCCCTACAGCCCCCCCCCCATATTTTCCAAGTCTATTGATTGCAGTGTTTTGCTAAACTCATATTTTATAAACTATTTGAGATATCTCTTATATTTTGATGTTTTCGGATTTCTCATAAACTAGTCTAAAAATAATGTTATTTAGTGTTTTACGATTAATTTACTCCTTCTACGTTTATTTTCGGGTTTAATTTTGAAAAATATCATTTTCCTTCATTTTGAACCAAATATATTTATATTTTGCCCAATAACAAGGCTTAAATAACTTCTGTTATGAATCTGTTTTGTACTGAAAATTTCCTCCTGTGTATAAGCTTTAAAATGATATCATACTTGGCTTGCTTTTCTCACAAATTGCCCTGCTAATACAAGTCAAACATGTTTTATGTAATGCCTGCCGCGGCCGCGCGCTACGCCACCGAAGCTTATTCAACCTGGGGTTTTACGGGGAGGGGAAAATAAGAAAAAGCTGAATTTTTCACCATCGACTGCTACCGTATAGACAAGCTTCTAGCCAAAAGTCTCCACCCCTACCCCTCTTGCTTCCCCCTACAGCCAACTCCATATTTTTCAAGTCTATTGATTGCAGTGTCTAATAAATGCAGTATTTTGCTAAATACTCCAGACAACGAAAAGGTATTGAGGGAATTTTTTGGAACACAGTTTTTGACTTTGCAGCTTTGTTTGGACTAGTTAGGAGGCGAACATATCAAAAGTCCCAGTCCGTAGCCCTTGTGCGGGTGGAGGGAGGGGGTTCTGAACGTACCATTTTTTGCCTTTTCCTAAACATATTGAAAACGATCAACTTTTAGTATTCCCTATTAAATTTGAAAATTAAAGAAAATTAAATTTCCTGAAAGAAAAGTATGTAATATGTCTATTTTGTCCAACCATTTGCTAGGTAAGCACTATTTTACTAATATTTAAACAAATATCCCTTCCAAAACAAATACACGTAAATTTATGGGTAACATACATGCCCAATGAGGCAACACTTTTTCCACTTAAAGGAAAATGAACAGCATTCAGGAAATATTGACAAAATTTCGAGTAATTTGACACCTCAATTAAAAAATTGGTCAAAAATGAAGGTGTTTGAGAGCTTACATAACGTTATTTTCAAGGAATTATTATGTATTTGTAATAATTCCTTTAATTTTTTTGTGAGCTCACCAACACCTTTATTTTAGACTAATTTTTATGATCGAGGTGTCAAATTACGCGAAATTTTGTCAATATTTCCTGAATGCTGTTCATTTTCCTTTAAGTAAAAAAAGCTTTGCACCATTGGGCATGTATGTTACCCACAAATTTACATGTATTTCTTATGGAAGGGATATTGTTTAAATATTCATAAAATTAGTGCTTACCTAGCAAATGGTTGGACCAAAGTAGACATATCATATACTTTGCCTACAGGAAATTTAATTTTCTTTAATTTTCAAATTCAGTAGGGAATACTAAAAGTCTATCGTTTTCAAGTTATTTAGGAAAAACCTAAAAATGGTACCTTAAGATCCTCCTCTTTCCCCCCGCTAAAGGGCCACGGACAGGGACTTTTGATATGTTCACCTCCTAAATAGTACAAAAAAGCTGCAAAGTGTAAAAATTGTGTTCCAAAAAAATCCCTCTATACCTTTTCGACGCCTGGACTATTTAGCATTCATTTATTATACTTGGAAAATATGGGGTTGGCTGTAGGGGGAGAAGTAAGAGGGGTAGGGGAGGGGACTTTTGGCTAGAAGCTTGTCTATACGGTAGTAGTCGATGGTGAAAGAGTCAGCTTTTCCCCTCCCCTTAAAACCCCAGGTTGAACAAACTGCGGTGGAGTAGCGCGCGGCCGCGGCAGGCGCTGTAAAACATGTTTTACTTGTATTGGCAGGGCAATACACATGTGAAAAAAGCAAGTCAATTAATGTATAGTTTTAAAGTTTATAAACAGGAGAAAATATTTAGTGCAAAAAAGATACATCACGGCAGTGATTTGAGCCTTGTTAAATAACCGTATTGCCTAATGGCAAATTTAAATATATTTGGTTAAAAATGAAGAAACATACTTTTTACCAATTTAATAAAAAAAATACATAGAAGGAGTAAATGAATCGTAAAACACTAAATTACATTATCTTTAGAGTAGTTTATGAAAAATCTGAAAACTTCAAAATGTGAGAGATATCTCAAATGGTTTCTGAGATATAAACAGTTTAGCAAAATACTGCTTTTATTAGACATGGAAAATATGGGGGTGCTTTAGGGGGGGAAGCAATGGGGGTAGGGGTGGGGACTTATGGCTAGAAGCTTGCCTATATGGTAGTAGTCGATGGTGAAAAATTTAGCTTTTTCCTAGTTTGTTCTCTCTTAAAACCCCAGGTTGAATGAACTTCGGCGGCGTAGCGTGCAGTCGCGGCAGGCGCTGTAAAATGTGTTTCAAATAATATTAGCAGGGCAGTATGTGAGAAAAGTTGGTCAAGTATGATATCATTTTAAAGATTATTAACAGGGGAAAATATTTAGTACAAAACAGCTTTCTAATGGAAGTGATTTGAGCACTATTATTAAGCGATATATAAATATTTTAGGTTAAAAATGAAGGAAAATGCTTTTTTCCAAATTAAACAGGAAAATAGACGTAGAAGGAGTAAATTAATCATAAATCACTATATGGCATTATTTTTAGAGCTTTTTATGAGGAATCCGAAAACAACAAAATGTAAAGAATATCTAAAATAATTTCTGAGATATAGTCGTTTTTACAAAATACTGTATTTTCTAAACTTAAAGAACAATAATGGGCTGTAGGAGGGGAAGCAAGAGGGGTAGGGGTGGGGACTTTTGGCTAGAAGCTTGTCTATATGGTATTTGTCGATGGTGAAAAATTCAGCCTTCTTTTAATTTTTTCCCCTATAGCATCTTTTTAGGAACAGATTGACTGGACTATAGTGGAATGTAGAATATTGTAGCGACTGCTGGGTGGTCACGTGATCACGTGATCACGTGATCATCCCCAGCTGATCAGTGCTATTTAAGCCGAGCTCCTGCGGCCGGCATTTTCAGACAGATTTCGTCTCCGGGCTGACGCTGCACTCTCTGTGAGAGGTCTGCAATTGCATCTCCTGTAAGGGAATAAGTCGTATAGGAATATTTTGTTAGGAACGGTAGAGGCAGAGTCCCCCGTGTCCCCAAATAATTATCAGTTCAATATTCATATTTCATTATTTTAGGAACGGTAGAGGCAGAGTCCCCCGTATGCCCGATTAATTTGCATTGTAATATTTGTATTTGATTACTTAATTTTGCATATGTAAAAGTTACTTGAGACTAGTAGCCAAGTAAAGGACATTGAAAGTCTTTATATTTCACGAGCAGAAATAAAAGATCAATCTATCGTATTTCTTGTTTCCCTTATTTACTGCGGTAATTAATAATTTCAGATTTCCAAAGGTTGGACGAACTTGGTGAGTAAACAGAGTTTAGTTAATACACAAACTTGTAGGTAGCCGGATCGATCCCGAGAAAAGTTAGTAGCTTTTTGAACGGTTGTTTCTGGAGCCAGCTGCCATTGGTTGTTGGGCTATTAATTAACAATCCTGTCTAAGGAACATGCCAACCTTAGTCAGTAACAAGGCTACAAGATCGCGCCACTATCATCACGATCATCACATTCATCCTTCACTCATATTCAGGGTAACGTCCTCCATGAGGTACCTGTCATATTAAAGTGATTAAGTGATTAAGTGAATGCTGCTTAGCCCTGACTATCCGTCGGCGCGGCTTCATTAACACTACGCTTTCGGCACTTGCTGTTGCATCTTAATTGCGGCCGAATTTACACACGTTAATGACACTCACAATACAAGCACAAAACCAAAGCACTTTTTGTTGCATCTAAACTGATGCTGCGGCCTTGATCTACACTGAACACGTTCAGAAATTGCTGTTGCATTTTAATTGATGCTGCGGCTGGATAAAGATTAACATACGAAGGCGTTGCTCGGTCTCTGGCTGAAGCTGCGACCTTAAACATACATTTTAGGGGATTATAATAGCCTATAAGTGAATTTAGCGATAGCAAAGAACTCACCCTGAGATTATTAAGAATCCTGAGATAAATACGTTTTGAATCATTTACAAAAATATAGCCCGCGCATCCCGTGCATCACAATTTATACACAAAACAATTTTGGATTTTCTAACGGCTGTAACTTTGATTAGAGGAAAGCTATTGACCCTAAGATTGTGGAATTGTGTTCTTTTATTAAAGTGAGCGAGAGTCTATATCCTAATATTTGTGTATCCTAAAATTTGGTACAATCCCCGAGGAATTTAATTTGGAGACAGATTTAGCTATAGCGTACACAGAAATTAAGTGTTCTTTTTCGGAACTGATTGTGTAAAGTATCTTTAACGTTATTAAGTTTAAAGATTATTAAAGCGGTCTGGGGGTTTTGGGACACACGGCAAATAGTTTCCTTAACAAGCTAAAATAATTATGATTCTATTCTTCTAAAAATTTGACCGATAACATTTTTTTTCTTTCACCCGTTTAATTTTATAAAATTCAAGAGGTGAACATAGGATACGTAGCAACATAGGATTTCTAAGGTATTCAACACTAGAATAACTTGGTTGAGGCAGACTCTTTTGCAAAAAACAAGAAATGTAATTTTAATATAATATTAAGAACCCGAGAAAACACTCGTTGCGTTCTGAAAGAGAGAAATATGTGGAGTGTTACCAAGGATACGACATTGTCATATTCTCTGTATGATAAACAAATGAGTAGCCTAGTTTTTTTTAAGTATTATTTCCATTCTCCAGCATGCATATTAGAACAAGAAGCATACGTAGTTGTTAAATGAATCTATTTTCTATTAAAATAGCTGGTTATTTAGGAAACAGTTTTTAGGAAAAATTATAAAACTGAAAAAAATACCGAAGTAAAACAGGACAAAACCCTAGTCATAACTAAGCTGGAATAATCTTTGCATATCTGGTAATGTTTTGATGTTTATAATATCGAAATAAGTGACTGGATAGCCGAGTGGATAAAATGTTGAACTCATAACCTGAGGGTCGCCGGTCCGATCCTATCTAAACTGGGTCCAGTTGCCATTTGTCATTGAGATGAATTAATGATGCTATCTAACGCAAGGTCACTGTTAGATAGTAACAATTCCCGGCTTTGGACCGTTTCCGAACAATAGGTAAAATAATGCCACTGACGGAGAAAGACAAAAAAAACAAAAAAATTCGGCTAATGAATTACTTTACTTGAATAATCATGGAGGAAATTATTTACTCAGCTCGAAACACTCAATGAAGACGGAAAATAGATTTCCCTCCGGGATGAAAACGTCGTTTGAATTAAGGAACTGTGTAACGTAATTAATTGAAAACGTCCCTACTTTCCTGGTTTCTAATTTATCAGATGAAGATAATCGAACGTTCTCAGCTGATGAAAACCACGTAACATCTGGTGGCTTGGGTCTGTTTCGCTTACTGCTAGTCCGATGAGCAGTTACCCTTTTCATGAGAAGGTTTTGCGTTACGTTTGATTTTTATTATTTATTTCGTTTTTTGGCGTGCTACCTTCAAATCTGATGTTTGCCAACGAAGTTTTAAGACGCAATTCAGTCAAAAATGCAAAAAAACAAAAATCCAAAATAAAAAAAATTGATTTGAAAACTGTCAATTTTTATAGTGAACACTGATTACAAACGAAAGTACCTAAAAGCCCTTCAAGTTACACTGCTTGTTTTATTTCTATAACAAAGCTCTTGGGTAGCACTGATGGTTGGAAATCGGCTGTTTTTTCCATATGAGCTAAATTTCCCTATTAGGGATAAGCTATCCTTTGTTCTTATCATCACTATTCTTTCTCACTCATTTTTGAAAATTTCGTATTTTTGAAATTTTATAAGGGGGGAAAATCTTGAAGAAACTTAACGGATTTAGGAAACATATTTTTTAGGAATATCTTTAAAACTAAACACCATAATTAAAAAAACGGGCTGCAGCATTGAACTCAGTGAAAAAGTTAGTTAAAAATTATGGGTCACAATATCATATCCATATTTGAAATAAATATTTTCAAAAAGGCGGATCCAAGATAGCGGCCAAAAAATACATTGGTAAAAATAAAGTAGATATAACTCAACTATCACTGGTGGTGGTAAATCGTTATTATTTAGCACTACATTGTGGTCATGGACCTATTTTAAACATTTGTAATGTTAAAATTCGCTGAAAATAAATTAATAAAAAAATGAATGAATACATGAATACATTTTTAAAATGTATTCATATTTTGGGGAGCAATCGAGATGTTTAAACACGGATTGCGGCATTGTAATCAGTGGAAAAATCTTGTGACGTAATTTTCGGGGGTCAAAGGAAATATTCGCGTGATCTCCTACCCCGAGAAATCCGTCACCGTGAAAGAGACTCGGAATCGCTCAGAAGGAGCTAATTCCAGGGTTCGTTATAATTTCGAGAAACAATAATTGTGGGGCAACTCTCGCAACTACTTTACGCAGGGCTCAGAGCAACCGGACGCAACAATACTGTTTAAAGAAAGAGTTGCCTCATCCTCGCCATCGAAAATTGAATGATTTTGCCTAGAACAACGGAACGACTAAGTCGCGCGAAGGAATCGCTCTAACGTTAGCCCCTGCTCACACCCTCGCTTGCTAAAGGGTTACTATGAACAAGAGGCTCACCCAACACGTTTTGGGTTACCACGGGCTAGGCTTGTAGCCGTAGCGTGACCCGTGACTCTGCACGGAAGTCGTGAAAAATTTAAATAAAACTTTCCGGGGTTTATTCGTAGGCGTAAGGCCTAACCGAACGTTGTTCGTAACCGCTCAGTGCGACACCCAATTAATAGTTTATTATTTGGATTGCCGTGGCGTAGCACGTGCTCCGTAACTTGTCTTGACGTGAGTGCAAGTACGGAGTAGACGAAAAATTACGTTACTGCACTGAGAAAATGCGACTAAATCGTTTAGTATTTAATGCTACGACATTTTAGAAAAGGTGCGAAAGGCCTAACGAGATCGTGAATTAAGCTATTCGACTATTCTGGAAAGATCGCCCACGACAACCTCGGACAGGTTCGTGAGGACGTAAATTCGACTAAAAGTCCGTAATTTCGACTCTATCGGAAATTCCCGTGAGTCGGGTTCGATAAACGTGTTAGTAACGTTAAACGTTAAACAACGAAACGTGAATGGCGAGGGAATCGTACCTCCTTATCGTATTAGACCGTCGTCGAGTCGAGCGTCGTGTCTCGAGTCGTGTACGTCTCGACGGCTGGTCAACGAATAATCGCCTCATGGGAAAAGGAGCCCAGTCCTTCCCCTCCAAGGGGTTTCCCGACGGAGGGGTGATCAGCTGTTCACCCCGTGACGTAAGAAACAGCTGATCGCTGGGTAGCCAGTCGGAGAAAAGAAGCCTCAAGATGGCTACCCTCAACGATTGTCAACAAACACTACAGGGTTATGTTCGGGTGATGCAAGACAAAGCAAAGTGTCTAGTGGTCTGATGTAATTTATAGCTGTCGTTGTCAGCGTAATTAAAGTGCTTTTATGGTATACAGTGAATTGGTAAATATGTTATTACCCAAGATATTTCGTAAAGTGATAATTCAGTGACGTGCACATTAGGGTGGTCCTAGGCCTAGGTTCATGACCTAGGTTAACCTATAGGCCTGAAGTGGCCCAGACGTACGGGTGAGTCGAGTAGCGTTTGTTTACCAGCTTAGTCGTTTACTTTTACCCCCCTCCAAAAAAGGCACCTTACAATCTAGTTTAAAATGCTGTGTAACAACATCACATTTACATTTGAAAAATTAATTCAGATCCAATATGGCGGATCCAAGATGGCGGCCGCAACTGAGTACCCACTCAAAAGGAAGTATTAATTACCCAAAAGTGTTTGGGGATGATGTGAGATTGATATTTGAAAAATATAGAAAAAAATTTGGGGGTTGGCCCTATTATGGGGCATCTGGCTAAAAAGACACTACAATAATTTATTATTGATTGAACTGGAATTAAAGCCATCAATGCGATTGTTCTCGGACCGAGTGAACTCGGACGATGCGCGCGCATCACTTGACGCTACTCCGGATCGCGACAACAATGCATCCGAGTAGGCCGTAAGTAAACAACTCGGTCCGAGTTAGTCGGATGGAGATATTTTCTCGAATACGAATTTTGATTTGAAATGGATTTAACATTGAATACGTTTAACAATTCAATCCGAATGCACTCAATCGAACGTTCACAAACTCGAATGGCTCACAAACTCGGCCCGAGTCTACTCGGGAGCGAGCCCTGACTCTGACCGAGTAAAAATCAAGCTCGGTCCAGATCGATCGGACCGTGTCAACCCGCCTTTAACACTGTCGTAGAAAACTTAGACCTTGAAACAAAACGGCAGCTTAACTACTGTAAACACAAAGCACTCTAGCAAGGGCCGAGGAGGGGAGGGTGTGATTTCCCACTAAGTTTTCTCAGTTGTCAGCCTCCAAGGCACTCTGTGACGGGGATAACTTGAAAACTTGTTCTTCAGCATTTACATAGCTGAAAGCTACACACGATTTTTTCTTTAAGAAATAATCAGCTTGACTGATCTTCATTAAACACGGAATAGACTTTTTAAATTGATAATAAAAACAAGCAAGTACTTCGATTAAATTGACTCAATTTTGAAACGAGTTGTCATCACAGAAATTCAGTGATACCGATTCTTGCTCGTAAGGATATAACAAAGCATGCTCTCTACTCTTTCAATGAACAATTGTACTTAATGTGTAGT
Organism: Flexamia atlantica; assembly: GCA_035578135.1. Lineage (NCBI taxonomy): Eukaryota > Metazoa > Arthropoda > Insecta > Hemiptera > Cicadellidae > Flexamia > Flexamia atlantica. The sequence continues at coordinate 1,450,853 of JAQJVK010000063.1, read as the reverse complement.
AACTTTAATGTGGATTTTGTAGATGCAAGCAGTGTTGTAAGAATGCATCATGTTGCCCGAGATGGTAGGCACTTAAGTCGTCTGGGAAACACTTTTTTTGGGGATATGATCCACAAGCGTATTAAGGGGATAGTGGAAGATCTAGGCACTTCGTCTAACGGCTCTTGTGTTGGAATTCCTCCGGGTCTCCCCAGAGACAGTGTGCTTCCCCAAAACACCTTGGGAAACGAATTGATAGGCCTTCATCCACTTTTAGAGTAGCACATGTCAATTTTCGCTCTCTCAACACTGGTTTTGACGAATTGTGCGGCATCATTGAGGATTTCCATTTTGATGTTCTTGGAATTTCTGAGTCATGGTTGACACCAGATGTATCTTCGGATTGCTTCAATGTTCCGGGGTACTATCTTTTGCGGAAGGACAGAGAGCGCCATCTGGGCAATGGTGGAGGCGGTGTTGCTGTGTATGTTGCTGAGGGGTTGAAATGTTCATCTGTTGAGCTTGTTGGTGTCAATAATCAAATTGTGTACATGTGTTGTATTTTGCACCACAGATGTCTGAAAATTTGTGTGTGTATTGCGTACAAACCTCCATCGGTATGTTACTCTAGTTTAAGCTCTTTGTTGTATGCTGTGTTTATTGATGTATCTCCAGAGGTCGATGCTGTAGTTTTGTTGGGTGACCTGAATGTGAATCTTTTGGATGTCGCTGCATCTGATAGCAGATATCTAGTCAACCTCTTCAACTCCTTGAATGTACATCAGGTCATCAAGGAGCCAACTAGGGTCACCAATGTATCGTCCTCACTCATTGACCACATTATCGTTGATAAAGGTGTTGTTCCTGATGTGGGAGTGATTGACACTTCATCTATTGTGGACTCTAGGGGGAAAATGATCACTGATCACAAGCTCACTTTTTGTGACATCCCTTGCTCTAAGCCTAAAACTGGAGCCAGGTTTATTTCATATCGTGACTTTAAAGTTTTCGACACTTCTAGGTTCATCTCCCTTGCCTCTTGTATCGACTGGGATGACATCAAACTACTCAATAATGTTGATGACATTGTTGATTCCCTGAACTCTCGCATTATATCTATTTTCGATGCCTGTGCCCCCTTGGTCAGAAAACGTATCACGAGGAGAAAGGCTCCTTGGAGGGATGACAACATCAAAAATTTGACCAAAATCAAAAACAAGCTCAAGAATCAGTTCCTTAATTCTAAAAGTCCTTCAATTCGCACTGAATACTGTAGGGCCAGAAATCAGCTGAACGTAGCTATACGGCGAGTAAAGAGGGTCTTCTTCAAGTCCAACCTAAATGTGAGGGACTCCAAAAAGTTCTGGTCTACCTTGCGCAGTGGTGGAGTAATTGGCTCCAACACGGATAGGAAGTGTACTATTCATCCAGATGATTTGAATCTGTATTTTTCTTCACTTGGAGGTGGATTAGATATCAGTCCTGATAGGTTGGGCTTCTACGAAACAAACCGATCTGTGAAATCGAAGGAGTCTTTCACTTTCAGTCCCGTTTCAGAGAACAGGATAAAAGAGTTCATGAATGGTATCACCACATCTGCCTTTGGCACTATGATCAGGAGCTTAAGTTCGTTCTGTTTAGGAGCTTTAACACATTTTATTAATGTATCTTTGCTTTCTGGCCATTTTCCAACACGTTGGAAGCGAAGTATTGTGATACCAGTCCCAAAAACAACTAACCCTGCTGATGTCTCTCAGTTTCGCCCCATTTCCATCCTGCCTGTGATGTCAAAAATAATTGAGAAGATTGTCTCGGAACAGGTGGTTTCTTTTTTAGAGACAAATGGTATCCTTCCAGAAACGCAGTCCGGTTTTAGGGCAGGATATAGTACTACTACTGCGCTTCTCAATCTGGTTGACGAATTATACATTGCGAGAGACAAAGGTTCTGGCAGTCTCTTAACTGCACTTGACTATTCTTCTGCTTTCGATTCTGTGAATTTCAAAATTTTATTAGCTAAGCTTAAGTTTTTTGGTTTGATCACTCTTCAATCAAATGGTTTTCATCATTTCTTCACGATAGAAGTCAGATGACTAAGGTTGATGGTATGTGTTCTTCTGTTTTACCCAGAACTTCGGGAGTGCCCCAGGGATCTTGCTTGGGACCGATCCTTTTTGTGATATACACGGCAGACATTGGGGACCAGCTAAGGTTTTGTTCTCTCCACTCATATGCCGATGACACACAGTTACTTCTTTCATACCCTCCCTCCCAGCAGTCAGAAGCGGTATCTAAAATCACATATGATTTGTGCAAAATCAAAGAATGGTCTGAAGATCATGCCCTTCAGCTAAATCCTCAGAAATGCTCCTTAATGCGCTTTGGTCATATGGTTTCACGGGATGACGTGGGCTCAGGCAATGGAAGGATTGGTGCGGTCTTGGATGGAAAGATCTTACCTGAGTGTGGCTCTTTGAAAGTTCTCGGAGTTCTATTGGACTCAAACCTCAGTTTTTCAGATCATGTTAGTCACATTCGTAGAACTGTTACTTGCAAGTTAAAATCCTTGTACAGATTGAAATTCATCCTACCTGAATCAGCTAAACTAGAGATCACCCGCTCCACAATATTTCCAACTATCAATTATGCAATCCCAGTCTTTGGAAATAGTCTCTCCCGTAAAAACATCACACTCCTCACAAGGCTTCAAAATGCCTCACTGAGATTTGTATTCAACGTAAAAAAATTCGATCATATCAGTGATTTCAGAGAAAGAGCTGAAGTACAGGGCATTGTCCAATGTTGGAAAAATCAAACCGCAAAACTTGTTCACAGGGTTCTTCTGTCAGGAAGGCTTGTTTATCTGGGGAGGAAGTTGGTTTACCGAAGCGATGTGAGCCTCCGAAGCACCAGGCAGAACTGCCAATTGCAGCTCCCGTGAGTTAGATTGGAAAAGGGGAAAAAATCTTTTTCATTTTTTGGGCCTGAAGTGTATAATGCGCTGCCTCCGACCATCAAGGGCAGCAGCTACATTAAATTTAAGAAAAAAATAAAAGACCTATCTTTTTAAGTTGTTATTTTATTGTTTATTTAGTGTTCTTTTGTATTATATGTATATTTAACGTAAGTTGTCTTGTAAAGCAGAGTGTAAACTTTGAAGAACGCTTGAAAATAAAGACATTATTTATTTATTTATTTATTTATTGAAATAATTAATTCATTTCCAAAAAACGGCTAATACAATTACGCGTCCAAACCGTCTAGTTGGGACGAGAGTGTGAGGGAAGTCTATATTGTTTCTGTTTAACTCAAAGTTACGTATTCCTGTCACATATGACAAAACAATACTCGAGCTGGGTCATACATTACATCTTAACAGTAAAGCTCCTGCCCAATTGAATTTAACTCTGTAGAATTTAATCCTTGTTTACAGCCCAATAGACACTGACACTATAAACTGCATTTTGTTTTCTCCTCTTGTTTTATAGGTTGTAAGTTAAATCCACTTACAGATTAAAACCCTAAATCCTTTAACTATATTAAATTTATTAAAATGCAATTGAAACACAATTTTTTTGCTTTATAAAATCAATTTGTAATTTTAGTTTTTATCGGTCGTGCTATTTGGTCGCTAAAGATATATTGCAATCAAGCAGTATTATTTAAATGCTAGCAAATGAAAGCCACTTCAACAAGTTTCGGGATCGCGACATTATAGGACCTTGTAATATGCAAAGATTAGATATATGAAAAAATACCGCATATCTTCATTCGGGGAGAGGCCAGGTTCATTTTTATGGGTTTAAGCTAATAGCCAAGCCGAACTAGATAAAAAGTGGAGATCAGAACCTCATACTAAAAGTCCCTGAGACTATTAAAACATACTAAAGCATCAAAAGCATCAAAATCTGCTAATCAAGTTCTTCCCTAACCGTAAAACCATCTTCAAACGGTTTACAGTAAGCAAACAATTGAATTGAGACACATTGCGATTTTCAGCCAAACTCGCAAGATAATCGTAAATAAAAAATTAAATGTAATGCTCTAACGGACACAAGATCAAGCTGATCTAGTTGCACAACTAAAGTCCATTAGGGGTGAACAATGCAGTTTGTCACGCCATGTTGAGCAACATCAACCCAAGCAGTAATTAGCGTTCCATCCCCATATCACGAAGGCACGAAGGGCTTCGAAGGGCGCTCGAGTTTGCTCCTTCCTCGATGTTAAATAGTTATAATTTATTGGATCCAGTCAATCACTTATATCTCCTCATCATCGAGTCCCCTTGGAATCCGTCTTAGTCGGAGTTACGAGATAAACCTATCGACGCTATTTTTTATTTTACAGCTTAGACTTTTCCGCTTAGGCTTTATAAAATGATTTGTAATTACTTTAAGTTATAGTCATCATATTTTTAAGGTTGGATTCATCATACTGGTCGAGCTGGTTGGCGTGGAGACGGGTACTCCCTGTTCAACTCGCCTAGTGTAATCAGTTTGGGCGAGTCGAGTAGCGATTTAGGCTAGGAACATTTACAAGAACAAACCTCGCCAACGTGTCGCTTACGCGTTATTTTCCCAGATCCACAATTAGAAACATGTCTGCAACCGTCCCAAGAATTGTACTTTGTGTGTCTAGTGGCATCAGTTTGGTTAAAATATGGGTGAGTGAAACCAAAAACCTACTCGACCGCTAACTCGCCAAGTTTCACTCGTCCGTCTAACTCGACGCGAGTGAATCCACCCTGAGGGCTATTATATAGAAAATAAAAATAATACCAGTATAAAGTGCAAACCTGGGTTACATTTTTTCAACAGCTAAGATACTTAAGAGATAGATTGGAGATTTAAGTCAAAAGGGGATAATTTATACGAGTTAATGTGTGTCAAAGGCTTTTGAGTCCGCATACACCTATTCCTAGAATTTCAAAAAAAGCTTTGACATGTACGACATATACGACTAATCTATACCTCGTTTTATGTAGAATACGAAAACTAATAACTAAACTCGATTTTTCTCCCTGGGGCTTCAAGTTAGGATTGATGGGTGGGACTTATGGTTCTCTCAAAGTTCCACTTAAGTTCTCTAAAGTTCCGCTTGGATGTTGGACTTTATGAATAGCTAGGGCCTAGCCTATTTACCATTTACTAACTATTTAACCTATTTATCTGAGTGGCTTGGTACTAAGAAAAACATTTCGGTCAGGAAGCATAGGTCTTCATAAAAGTTACCGCACTAAATGACGTTTGCCGTATATTCGTAGTAGAAAAGCTACATATCACATTCGCCTCTAGAGTTGTTAACTTTAAATTTTGTTTTCCATTAAATTACGCTATTTTATTTCTTTTTCATAAAGAGTGAGGATAGCGCGGTGGTCATTTCTGGTAAATGTGCAAAATTGGAGTTAATAATAGCCGACATTTTTGACAGAAAGACTCTGTAATCGACAAAATCCAGTAAATTCAAAAAGGAAATCTATTTACTTGAGAATAATTTTCGATTACGATTTTGAAAGCTTTTAGATCTTGAAACCGCTGCTTAATTGTTATGGGCTGAATCTACATTGACAGCCAAACTCCTCATCAAGGAACAATAAATATTTTATTTTATTTGATCAAATGATCAAGTTAACAGAATTTTTTTATACTTTTACTCAGCTTACTTTTTTATTATTTTATTTGCCTGAAAGAGGTTGATTTTATACAACATTTACAGTATGAGTGAGTCAAAAGCTAGTTTATAAATTTAAAACAGTTGATTCTGTGAAGTTCTAACCTAATCTAGTACTCCTCTCTTCTTCTATCTACAACAACAGTGATACACTTATTGCCTCTAAGGCTTTTTAAGGAACATAGGTAAATCTTTTTAGGTATCAATGTGGTTAAAATTGCGGGCAAATAATTTTACTTTAACGGAAAAAACAGAGAATAAATTAAATGTCTTTTGGAGATGTAAGATTTAATGAAAAATAAAGGGAAATTTAATTACTGGAGTTTTAATCGTTCTCAAAACTTCCAACCACCAGACTTCCTTACAGCGTCACTTTATACCATTTAAAAAGCATAGTGGTCTAAAATTTCTGCATTGTTTGCATTTGTTCGTTTGCATTTGTTTTGTTTGTTTGCATTGTTGTTGTTCTGCAAATGAATCGCTATTTGTTAAAAGGGCACATGTGTCGGAACATTAACTTTTGGGAAATTAAAAAAAATGTTTAGATTGTAAACAGGTAAAGTTAAAGTTTTAATTTTTTTATATTTGATGTTGGCATGGTGACAAGTAAGTACAAACAATTTTGGCTAAGACTATTAGCCTTTATAGAAAAAAATTCAAAATTGTTGAACATGTGCCCTTTTAAATAAAAACAAAAAATGAGGCATAAAAACAACCTAAATCAGACTTTGTTTAATATACTTCAACCACAAACACAATGTTCCAAAGAGCAGAATTAGTTAGCAGAAAAAAACAGCTGGAGTGTGTTTCCATAGCACCCGCCAACTTGATTAATAAGCCAGTAGATTTTTGTTAAAGGGGCACTTGTGCTTTCACATGTGTCCTTTTAACAGAAATCGCTTTATAAGAAAACAAATATGACTGCCTTACTTTGGTTTTACAAATGCCCTTTTAACATAGATTGTTAGACCTCCTTTTAAGGAGTATAAACATATAAATAAAGTGGAAATGGCCGAAATTGTAACATGTGCCCTTTTAACAAAAATTGATTCAAATGTGGTGTGCTATTGTTTGATTCAAATCCTTGTGCGATAAGGAATTAACAAAGAACCATGCTCATCATGTGCTCTATGGATAATGTCCTCCTTATTTATAGTAAATAAGGAGTTTTTAAATGTTCCCTGACTATGAATAGGGCCTTTATCTCCTTTAAGGCATAGAGGAGTAAGTTAATCGTAAACTACTACGTTATATAATGTTTAGATAATTTCCTGAGATATCCGGGAACAATAAAACATAAGAGATATTTTAAATAATTCCTGAGATATATGCCGTTTAGCAAAAAACTGCCAGATTCGTCTTGGAAAATATTGGGGAAAGGGGGCTGTTGGGGGGGGGGGAACAAGGGGGGTGGGGACTTTTGGCTAGAAGCTTACATGTAGCTAGAAGGCTACATGGTAGTAGTCAATGGGAAAAAATTCAGTTTTCTAACAGCCTAATTTTTAATTCAGCCTAATTTTTCCTCTAACAACCTTCAGATTTACTGGACTATTTAACGTTTCTTTACATTTTAAAAATTACGAAAAAACTGAATGTTTACGTTACCACGTAAAGGAAAGCTTACAGTTAAAAAGAAAGTCAAAATAAAAGATTCTATCAAAAGTCAACACTGATTCAGATAAGATTCATCAAAAGTTAAATGCACCTTCCACCCGGTTCTGGAATTCCCTCCAGCAACATTTTATCAGCCAAATCTAAAACAAAATTTTATAATGAATAATTGAGGGCGTAAAAATCACAGAAAGGGCTTTCTTGGAAAGATTGTTTCATAAACGAGCCCAAAAAAGTCCATTAAATCTCATTATTGAATCTTCTTGATTTATGCTATTTCAGTAAAAACTCGGTTGCTTTTTGTACACTTACGTCGCATTAAAAATTATCATCCTGTGAAGATTAGTTTCTAAGTAAATTACCTCGTAAAATAATTGTTAATCTCCTTCCAACATCCAATTTTCTTTATATCAAGTTTAAAATTCCATCTGATTTAAACTTACCCGAATAATGCAGTATTTATAATGACATTAATTGATTGCGTGTCTCAGAATACAACCAAGAAAACTTTCAACCAATAGATTCCTTTGGAGAGAACATTTTTGTTAGTTTGTTCAAGTACGATTTTTCATTGCACCCGCGTGGTGGTTTCATCCTACAAAACAATACTCGAGACAGGCGATATTTTCCAGTTTAACAGCTTAGCTTCTGTCCAATGGAATTAAGCGGTGTAGTAACCCTTATTTATGATTCGATAAACAATGAACATTCACAATTCCGTTTTATGGATAGCTTTTAATGTGAATTGTATCACAGCTATGCAGTCTTGTTGCTATATGAAGGAAGAAAGGAGACTGGTACGGCTTAATAGTGTTGTAATGAAATTAGGTTGAAAATTCGAACCTAGCAGTTCAAATTAGATGTATTAATAGATTGTTTTTTTTCGCCCTCATGGGACGCCCATAAGGAGTAAAAACACATTCTTGAATGTAAGCATTGTTTGATATGTCAGTCATCTTATAGGGCTTATCAAATAAAGGTGAATGCCAGACACTGTCCAGCTTCAAGAGCCTGCCTGTAAAAAATAGCGGCAGTTCGAAAATCTTAGAAAACAAAAATTAAAGAGGGAAATCTAACATCTTAAAGGACCTCAGTGCCGGTGGAATGTAAAATGTCGTGTTTTTCACTACATTACCATGTAATCACTTGTTTTCGTTAAGTGTTTATTGCCTTCGAAACTTTATCTTTACATTGTTTGCTACGGAAAAGTAATGTTAACTAACGTTTGTAAATTTTTCCGATATAAGCAAAATAATACAGCTGATTTCCATGTGTTATAGTGAAAAGTATCATTCAATATAAGGTTTTTGCATAGTCGAGACCACATGTAGTAAATGCTAGATTTATCGAACCAGAGTCCTATGTTCCAATCAGTGAAATATAGTTATGAAATATACTATTTTGATACTTTATTTAAAAAGTAATAATTAGGTTATCTTAGAATACCTAAATATTACTTTTTACGCGAAGGTTAAAAATAATATATTTCGTAATGCTGATTAGGGCACGTGTCCGATTTCAGACATATTATTAAACCTTTTTCTTAGCCTCTTTTAACTTTCTTTCAAGGAATAGGTTTAAAAATAATATGACTGAAATCGGACACGTGAATGTAATATGACATGTAACACATAGGTTTTTGATAGGTTTAATATATGTAACATTACATGAATTACATCAAAATTTGAGCATCATCTAAACAATCTAAAAGAAACTCGCTTTCCAAACTCTTAGCAGCAGGGAGAAAATAAAATGTGTTACGCTCAGTAAGCCGTCTGCACGGGCCTAATTAATGAGTCATCCTCACAACATGGAGAACGGAATAATCTGTGCTCTCAATCTCTTCGGCATTCATGGCTTATCCGAATCTTATCCAATCCAGTCAATCTACTTCAAAACACCGAGATCCTTAACAATCCTTTCAGTATTTTATAAGCAAAGGCAAATTTAAGAGCTTAATTCTCTAAATGTTAACTTTTAATACTTTTGGAAAAATACTGGTATTTCTTAAAATGTACAACAAAATAATAACGTAAAATATGTGCCGTTTAAAAAGCATTGGGATCTAAAATGTCTGCTTTGTTTACATTAAAAATATGGTGCTGATGCTTGCTTCAAATCCAGTGCTACGTATGTTTTACTGTAGTAAACAAGGAGTGTTTAAATGTCCCCCTATTATGAATAGGGCCTTTACTTCCTTTAAGGCACTTTTAAGGATATACTTCTCTAACCGGTGGGTATTTGGCAGATTGCTGAATTATTGGAGGGGCCTTAAACTAAAGCCCCTCCCAAATAAGTTTTCCTTTGAAGTTAATTACTTAATAAAATGAGTCAAGAGTAATTTTTGTAGCCTAAGCTATCCTCCTAGACATTCAGGCCAGCATTCAGGCGGAGTTAAACCAACCATGATAGCATTTTCGCAGCAAGGGCCGAAATTGAGATTTTGTAGGCTAAAGATCGTGTTTCAAACGATTTGAAATGATCGAGAACTGCAAACCCCTTTCGGCCGAGGCAAGAACGCAATTTTCACCACACCTCATAATGAAAAATACCCTATATAACCTTAAAAACCTGATTATTTATTTGACACACTTAAAAACAAATCTTTGAGGATGCGACAACCTTGTCTTTAGAAACTATTGAATGCCGTATGAATTATGTGATGATCTCAAGTTGTTTCAAGCAAATTAACGGTCAACTGACTTTCGGCCCTAGGGCCGAAAGTTTCCGGCCCTCTAGCGGAAAAAAGCTGGTTTTTGCCACCAAATGATGTTTGTAAAACGGTAATTACGTCGTGGTGTGGTGAAAAATGTGTTTAGTATTAAATTATTTTAAAGTACATTACAATAACAAGTAATTAATGTATTATTTTATCAAGTTTCTGCTTTTGAAAATATATAACCCTTTGAACTAGAGGCGAATTGCTTAGTAGTTGTGATTCATTAATTAATAATTAATATAACATTGGTCATTAAATTATGCAAAAAATCACTAAATGGTGTTTGTGTGTAGATATAATTGAGTTTAATAAACATAATTATCATAATGATTACGCCTAGTGAAAAAGTATACGCGGTTCGTTTAGAAATTTAATCTGTATTTTAATCTGAATTTTGGTGTTTGGTTTAGATTGAGATTGCATAGAAAGTTATCAAAGACATATCTTTTTTTAACAGGTGAATAAAAGTATCTGGTACAAAGGTAAATTTAAAGGAAAAAATGCTGTTATAGATCAGTAAAAATATGAGTGCGAGACTTCACTTATTACTGAATGAAGACCAAGAGGCAAAAAAATGTATCTCACTTTTCTACCACTACTGACACAATTTATTGTTCCTTATAATTGGAAAGAGTTATAAAGGAGAAATTTGTAAATAGCTGGAAAATATTTTAAGCATGTAAGATTTGTTCAGACTATTTGCAACTTAGATTAGTGAAGCGTTCAAACCTCCCGATAGCTACTGGCGTGTAAGTTGGGACTTTGATCCAATTTGAGGCCAAGTCCATTAGAGCAAGGATCAATAAAACTTCGCCGCTTTGATCAGATCAAACTGTCACTTCTCGCAGAGAACAAAACGCTTTAGCGGAATTAAAAATGTCAATCTTTCAACATTTTAACGATTATTTGTTATAAGGGGATTTAAAGTTCAGTAAAATAATTTTTCACGAAATAAACAAATATTGTATATACCTTACTTATAAGTTTGCAGTGTTTTTCTAAAAAAAACACCATCAATGTAGAAAATTATTTTATTGTAAAATAACTGATTGAAAGAAGGTTAGAAGTTGGACGGGCCATTAAAGCGATCCCTATACGACTTAAACGCTAATTAGGGCACAACTTACTTTTTGAAAAAAAAAGCAAATAGTGAAGCAAAGTAAACAACATCCACGAATTAATATAGAAATCATGAATTACATAGGAATATGCGTCCAAATAAGTATAAGTGGAATAGGTAGGGGTAGCTAAGACTCAATTATCAGCTTTTTATCTCAAGCTAATTCGTATGTTCGTTGATAATGCCATATTCAAATATGTTGAGATGGCCAAGGAAATTTGAGCTAAATGGTCAGTCAAAACAAGTACTAAAACACGTAGCGGATGGCGTTTTTGTCACTTTTAAACAATTACTGGACCAGCAATTGTTTAAAGACAAATAGACAAAGTTGGACTCAGTAAAACTTCATCCTATTGAAACTCTAAGTTTAAATGAAAAATGAGGAAGAAAAGTTTAATTACCAGTGTTTTTGTTAAACTTGAGCTGTCTCCGTTTTCAATTCTAAGTTTTACGTGACAAAATTGTCATTTACCTATACTTAATTATTTGTTGTTCTATAACTTATTTTTTTCGGGTTAGTTAATTCAACAATTCTTAAAATCTGGGAAAAAACAATTGAGCAACAACTCAAATTCGAAATTCAAGATTCATATTCAAATTTCTTTATTGCACATAACATTTGTACATGAGTGAATACAACAAACTGGTGTCACAACATAGTATTAATTGCATTGAAATAAAATACAAATCTAACTGAAACTAATCTTTTTATCTATGAGGAATTCGTTCACACTATAGTTTGCTTTGTTGACAAGGTGCAAGTGAAGCTTTTATAATGTTTAATTGTGATACAATTGAAATTTTACAATTTTACAATTGTTTAATTGTGATACAATCTTTTTCTGAGCTTTAAGTATCTATCATCGAGGAGCCCTGTGAATCACCCCATAAAATTATTCAAAATTTTTAGAAATATTGAATGTATCCAAAATAAATAATTTTGCAAACAGCTAAAGAATTAGTTTTGATTAAAATTAAAAAAGCGTACCTGAAAGAGTTCAACTTTTTGGACAGATGCTCAGTGTGAGTTTTCTAATTCAAATTCCGGTCAATCTGGATCCCTAACATTTTTTGAGGACAAACTAAATCAACACTGAGATTTTCTAATTGTTTATTACTGTAATTATAATATGGCTGAAACTGAATTACTTTGGTTTTTTCAATATTTAGAATTAACCCCGAATTATGAAACCAGTTATTAAGCTAATGGAGGGCCTGCTTAATTGAATTATTTAACAGTGGGAGAGATTTTTGCCTAACAAGAATGGATGTGTCATCAGCATACAACATAAAATAAAGAGGTAACTGGGAAGGAAGAGAATTTATATATACCAAAAACAAAATTGGACCCAACACAGAGCTCTTAGACACTCCAAATTTGACTGTGGTCCAATCGGAAGTATATCTATTGGAGTTCTGGAAAATGATAGTTCTTTGTTTCCTGTTATATAAATAAGAAAGTAGCAGTTGATGAGCCACATTGCAGATGCCCACTTCACTCAGACGTATTGATAGAAGATTGTGATCAACACAGTCAAATGCTCTGGACAAGTCACAGAACACACCAGCTGTGAACCAGGGCACCCAACACCTTGTCAACAAAGTCCACCAAACCCATCTCAGCACTTAAGCCCCTTATAAAACCACATTGTTCATTACTCAACAAGTCATTATTCTCTAGGTAAAAACATAATTGGTTATACATAGCTTTTTCAAATAAATATTACAGAAAAATTGCTCAGTATTGATATAGGGCGGTAGCAGTCAATTTGGTGTACGGATCCTTTTTTGTGTTTAGGTTTTATTTCTGAATACTTGAGTTTTTCAGGAAAGATTCCATAAAAACAGATTGATTTATAATTAAGGCCAAAACAGGAGCAATAATAACTCACAAAAACACAACAATTGAAATTAATATATGGGGAAAAAACGAAAAAGAAAAAAATAGGAAAGAATAAAACTGAGAACTTTGCACACTATCTTACACTGAACACTCTACTTGACTCATACTCAATACTACTCATACTTGACTCTACTCAATATATGCTGAACACTCTGGCTTGACCTAATTTGTAAGCTTCACTGTTGTAAGAACTGTAATGGTTACTGTGTAAGTAAAATAATTGATGCATCCATGTTCATATCTCACGAAATAAAATTTAAAACTGCATGAATTTATTTAAAATATGTCTAGCCAGTCTTTTAAGGTACGATATAACGTGAGTTATTCTGTACGAAGTCAATCATTTCATTCATTTTATAACGTATGATAACCAAATCATTAACAATCAATAAGCTTTGTAGTTTAGTGCTCAAATAGGTGAAGCAATGGAATACCAATACAATAAAGCATTATATAAAAGACGTAATATAATTGTATTTTTAGTTAACAACCAGAGAGTGTTGTACAATAGAACAGGCAAATTCAATCAGTGCTGTGAAGGCAGATTTTTTATTGTCAGGAGGGGACCTAAAAGGTAGAGATGTAGAGAATCGGAATAAAGATACAAATGGGTCATGGTTGATGAATTCATCCAGGCCAGCGTAGCCAGTGCAAACGCAGCGTCAATCAGTATTTCACGAATTTTATAGAGTCTGAAGTGATTGACTGAATAAATCAGTGAAGTCAAAGAAGCAGCCATTACATATTTTAACCGAGAATATAAACTATTATGGCTACGAAAATTAGTTTCGCCTCGATATTAACAAAAACTAAACCGATAAATAAAAGCCGAAGTAACGCCGCGCCTAAGCCATAAAAAGAATGAGACACAGAGTGCTAAATACTACCACACCAAACAGCATTGTTGAGTTTCACAAGATAGAGTATTCCAAATAGTCGGACGTGTTGAATACAATAAAGCCCGAGGTAGGGCAATGTTTCTCCACCAAGTATCAATAGCGTCAGGCACACGACAAATACCACCCATTGAGCAGTTAACGTTCCGAAAGGACCTCTTTGATGTATGTCCTTACACACAGTAATTATAATCTTAAGCTATCTGCAACGCTATCTTAAGCTATTTAAATTAAACATCACGTTACGAGCACGTATCATATACGATTACTATAATATCGTAACATATGACCAGGATCAGTAAATTCGCGATTTATAATACGATTTAAGTTAAGGTATATTTTATATTTATCTCTTTAGATATATTTTATATTGCTTGAGTAATTAATAAGGTAATTGTTTTCGAGTTAATCAACATAACAGTTCATATATGGGAATCAGTTAATAATGTGGAAGGACAACATGTTTTTACTTTTACGTGGAATGAACGAACTGTATTTTATACAAAGCCACTTTCATTTCGTGATGTTCATGAGATGTAACCTCGGCTATGTACTTATTTACTTTCTCCATGTTAGTAAATGACTAATTACAAATATTTAATTAAAAAAATCGAAAAATAAAGGCAAGAACCATGCTTAAACGTTAACATTGAGAAATAATGAAAATACAAGAGTTAGAAGGTAATTAAATTAAAATCACGATTAGAGAAAATTAAATAAATAAATAATAAGAAAGAGATAGGAACTATTTAAAACTGGACCGTTAGAATAATCATATAAGAAAAATAATGGATAAAGAGGAAAGGAAAACATGAGACCTTTACACACGCTCTCAAAATCTGAACAATCTAGTTTCAACTGATTTATAACCTTCTACTGTTACACGTATGTAAGAAGTGAAAAGATACAGTTACTAGATATCTGGGAGTAAAATAATTGTTGGGTCCATGTTAATATCAAAAATTTAGAATAAAGAATTAGGCACATAGAAATAATCTTTCACCTTCATTCTCCGAGGCTCATGATAAAGAAGAATTAGACGCTTAAAGTGCCAAATACTACCTAAACAGATAGCATGGGAGAGTATCACGAAGTAGAGTCAGCGAAAGAAGAGTATTTAAAACAGTCGGAGTTGTTGAATGCAATAAAGCCCGTGGTGGGGCGATATATCTCCACCGAGTTGCAATAGCTCCAGACATACGTCGAACACCACTCATTGAGCAGTTGATGTTCCACAAGGACCACTTTGAAACATGACCAGCACACAGGACCTGCAAACTTAAACTATCAGCAACGACATTTTAATTAAACAACACGTTACGAGCACGTATCGCATTGTGATATACGAATACTAGTTATTTAAAATGTAAACATGATTTCAGTAAACAATACTCCGAGATTTGTGATACGACGACGAAGACGGCAAAAAGCTATATGCACAGATTTATCGACAAAATGACCCTTACAATATCTTGCAATATAACCCCTTACCTTCCCTTAGTATACATTGTAGGCTTTAAATAAACGTCTATTCAAACACATTATTTCCAAATAGGGCCTGGCATAAAAAAGTCTATATTTTTTAAATCTTATTCTTTTGAAAGATTTTGCTTGGAAAAAATATAAAATAAAAACGTACAGTATATAACTGATACAGTAAAGAACAACAGTTAATACATTTCACCACTAAATCATGGAAGCCATGAACGTTGAATTATTTCACAATATGGGAAGTACATTTCAACGGAGACATAGACGGGAACGGCCCAATTGTCGAATACAATAAGAGATAAAATAAGGCTAGAGAGAAGGTTGATTGAATGAAGTCTTTGTCAATCCCTCCCCAGCAAGCCTTTCCTTTCAGCAAAATTAAAACTTGAATACAATCAGAACATAAAACGTGCATACGTAAAAAAATTAATATATCAATGGCCACTCTTAAAATTGTAATAACTGTTTTAGATCGTGGCAAACAATTCACTATCGCAATTTATCTATTTGCTAACTCTACATACGCTTAAAATTTCGCTGCCTAGTTAAAAATAATTGTAAATAACATATGAATAGTTAAATATTAAATAAATATTAAAAAAACCCTAAGTATTAAAAAAAGTTAAGGCCAAGTAAATAATAAAGAAAGTGCTATTAAAGTTAATTAAACTTTACTCGTGACACTCCAGGATTTTTAAAGATTCAAAATTTTAAATGTATTCTAATGAAAAATTCATTAAAAATGTAATTTGTTTGAATACAGTATATGTTTTTGGATGATCTCATCTTTAATTTGGAGGTATCGGAGGATAGACAAAAAATACAAGAACATAAGAAATGTCTAAGTTGCGGTTTGAGAGAAACCTTTCCTAATTAACATAAACTCAAACGAACTAATTTTAAATGCACCCATTATAGTTAAAAAAAACATTAGATTTGATAGCATTTTCCATAAAACAGATTCTGTAGCTTATTTGAATAATTCCTTAGTTAAAACTTTCAAAGATGGTGCCATTCAGTGTCTACCAGCCTTTGCCTATTGGGATTTGGGTAAACCAGACATAAGAAGTAGTTATGAAGTAGTTATGAAAAGCAACTCAATTTGTTGTATTTAGAAAATTTTATTTTATACTGAATAATTTACCTCCAAACATTAATAAACACTAATAGGTGAGCAAATGCTTGCTTAAATTGATCAATCAGGATCAAAAATCTTCAGATTTCCCAAACCTTCAATAATTAAAACTAATCGCTTATTAAATAAATGTGGGATACCAATAAAGAAAGTATTTGAAAAAAATTGCTTTCATGGTTGCTAAATACTCCATTAGATCTTTAATTTTCTTAAGATACAGCAAAATTAAAATTAAAGGATACAATATTTTACTAGAAAAATATTTTGATACAGAATATCCACTCGTACTATGAAAATTACTGTTGTGAATATGTAGTCCGCAACAATTTAGGCTATCCCAATTAAAATTAATATTTGATAATTATTATCAAATAATGGAGGTTCGTCTGCCTACATTTTCTGGGCCAGCGTTCAAATTAATGAACTGGCTGTTTTGACAGTTTTCACAAAAAGTTAAATGATGTATGTGGTATGTACTTTGTAGGCTTATTACTGTTTTTAGAACCCTCTCTGTTTCGCCTAGTTGACCTTTAATTGTCAATGTTTGCCTAATTAAAGAAACTAATTGAATTGAAAAGTTAACATTTAAGGATCCTGCGATTCATAAAACAGAATCAAAAACCGAGCTTCTGCAAGCTGTTTAATTTAGCATTATGGTGTTACAATGTCATTGACTATAGACTGCTAACCCCGTGAATAAGGTAAACGATAAGTTAAACGTGTAGTTTTTCATATACATAATATATTAATCTTGAAATAAAATAGGCCTATATACATTTGATAATCCGCTTCCTCATTGTAAACGAGACTGTAAACGTTGATATTTTTATTTTCATAGCTCAAAGGAATGAAATTAAGTTTTCGTAACACGATTAAATGCTTTAAAGCCCGAACCGTAATGTGAATAATGTCACAAAGGAACGTTTTAACGCCTCGTTCTAAATTTCTTTTGGATATAAAATACCTATTCAAACTCCAAATTAACAACTTATGAACGCACTGATTCAACAATGCACTTCCAGTGTGCTTGGCACACATCAAAGTGGACGTTTGTAACATAGCTGGGGATCAGAGGGGTGGTATTCGTCGTATGTCTGAGGCCATTGAATCTTGATGGAAATGCAATGTCCTACCTTGGTCTTTATTACATTTCTTCACTTATGTTAAAATGTTTTATTAGAAGCTCCATTGAATTTATAATTTGTTGAGTTACATTGGTTAGCACTTCAATTTAATGGTTTATTCTAATATGTTGTTTTAAATGCAAATGTGTAAGACAGAAACATATTTTAATGGAAAGTTTTGCATGGTAATCTTATTAATCTTACCAATACAATAAGCCCTTATAACAAAACAAAGATTTTTATGGCACGTTGAATCGAAATCCTGTAACATACTTTAGTTTTTCTTTTCCTAAAGCCTTTTTTAAACTACTTATCATATTTTAATGAAGTTTTATGTACCAAATCAGATTTTCTCAAACGGTAGGATTACAACGAAATTAAATCAGCTCCCATTCGTGGACCACATTTTATTCTTAACCATATAAATATAAGGAAATAACTTCTACTCTTATCAGTTATTAACTAAGGCAATTCTTGGCGAGAATACGGCTCCACTGGCAATTCAACATTTATGACCTACAACCTTATGTGACATCTTGTTAGTAATGGTAAACGCCTAAAACTTACTAGACTGTTACGGTATTCAATAGTCTTATCTTACAAAACGAGTAATTCTTATCTGAATAATGAATCTGATTCCTAAATAATAACATGTTAAGCTTACAAAAAATGGAAATATTATCCCGATCACTTTTACATGTAGTATAGTCAGTATTAAGGAAAAGAATCAACTATCACTAAAATTTAGCTAGAGTCAAGCATTACGTAAAAAACAAAAATATATTACCAACTTAATTCATGTTAAATAAACCTTTCGCTCTAATATATACAAAAGAAAAACTTGGGTTCAATAAAACTAAAAATGCATGTCGCTAACATAAATCTGTGACTGATGGTAGCTAAACTGATTTGATTTGTGTTTATTTCTTTTATTTCAGATTGAGTTTAGTTGTACTTATTATGGCCTAATAATTACAACCAATATTGTAATATAGTAATGAATTCCTCCGAAAACACCCTCATTAACCCAAGGTAATTTGAAATGTCAAATATGACTGGTGCTTCTCAAAGTGTATAAATGAGACGGTACATGAATTTGTCTGCTTCCGCTTCTTATAAAAAGCCTAAAAACTTTAAAAACAATCATGTGCTGTATTGGCGGGATAAAAATTCCGCTGAATCGGCAGTGGAAAAGAGCTATCTCTTCTGCATTTTCTCAGTTTGATACTTCAAAATAACTCTGAGTCACCCTAGCCCATCAATGTTTGTTTTAAACGTCCCTCCTCGACGAATTAATCCGTATTCTAATTATGACTGCAAAATAAAGACTAAATAAAAGAGATCCGGTTTTAAAATTTCTAGAAAAATATTTTCTTATTTGCGACTTGACGTTTTTGAACAGATCTAAAATATGAGGTTGAAACGTCATATTTTCATCTATAGCTCTGGACAGCCTTACTGGCGGGTGAGTGAGAGCGCTGTTGTCGTAATTAGTGTTTAATATCTCCAATGTTTTGGTAATAAATCACATGGTCATTTGTTCATGTAAAGGTACTTACACAAGAAAATATTTTGCTGCAACCGCAAGTGCAACTCATTATTACCATGTACTTTATTAGTACTCATTTGTGACTTTAAATGCTTGCAAGCTCAAAACAATTCATGAAGTACGACGAAAGAAGTGTGGAAACACATTCTTACATACAAACAAATCATTTAAGATTAAATGTTACCAAAACAAAAAGGCCAGCTGATGCATTGCGCAAATATTTTCCAGAAATTTTAATCGCGTAAGAAATCTCTCGGTGAAATATTACAGGGCATTCTTTTGTAGTGTAAATGAGGCGAAACGTAAACAAAGTTTTGACAGTTCTACCAAAACATGTGTTTATTTAGCAGACATTTTGGGAGATTACAATTTTCGCAACCCGCCAGTAAGGCTGTCCAGAACTATAGTAAGGCTCCAAGGAATTTTAAATTTCTAAAAAAAGGAACTGTGTAGCTATGGTATTAGTGTATTTTAATAGCACTTATGTAACTGTAAAGAGGAGAATCAGCTCTATACAACGATAATCGATTCTTTAGGGCCACAGTAAGTTAGAAAGGTGCAGGAGATTGTGGTCAGTATATAAGGAGAACTAATAAGCAAGGACCAGTCTTAGCAGGTTTTGTGCCAAGACAAAATTTATGTTATCGCTCTAAAGGCCAATTCCTGGAGGCTCACACCTCAGATTGTGGGTCGATGGCTCTACACGTGCCTAAATGTTGGATCGTGTATTTGTAAAAAAGATTGAAAATAATGTTTATTATTTTACGATTACGTTGTGTGATAAAATTTAAAATTTGGATTCACTAGCCTAGCAGTTAGCATCTTGGACTCTGTTTCAAGTGAGCATGCGTTCGAGTCCCCTCATGCTTGCAAAGCATTCAGGGACCGCTTTGACAATAGACAATAGACAATAGACAATAGACAAAGACTTTATTTATAATAATATGTGCAAACATGTTTACATTCCAAGAGCTCACAGAGCTCGCGCGGAAATAAGCTATGAAGATAATATATTTTAGAATAGGTTGTCGGCCAGTCTATTTACATCACTCAAAAACTTTTATTAGAGCTTTAACATTAAGCATAAAAATAAATATAAATAAATAACAACAAGTAAAGATGGATAATAAATAATTAATAATCAACTGTCAATAAATTTCTTTAAAACATAACTAGTTTAAAACAAATTTAACAAGTTGAGATTGGATTGAGAGCATTTAATTAGAACAAGAAATAAATTAATACTAAGGCATGTCAATTTCACTGTTAACGATTGCATTTTTTATTTTCATCTTAAATCTAGGTTTCCCCTCATTTAAAATATTATTTCCAAAATAGGCTACTATCATGTTAAAAATATTTTTCCCTAGATAACAGAATTGTTTCCTAGATAACTCTTTTCGAAATCTGGGAGTTAATATGGTAACAAACTGCGATGCACGTGTAGCAGCATTGAATTGTTTTAGAGAATAATTGTTAAAAAATTTATACACATGCATTATACAAGACATTAAATATAATTGATCAAAAGTTAAATAATTATTCTATGAAAACAGATGAGACATGCGTTCAGATTTTTTTATAAAATGAATTGTCCTAATTGCAAACCTTTGAATCATTATGATTGGTTTTAATACAGTAGGATAAGTTCCGCCATAATGAATAATACCATATCTGACTGTGCTCTCAAACCAAGATATATAGAGATATTTTAAATGTTCCTTCCTTAAAAAACTTCTCATATAATACAAAGCATAGTTAATTTTTTTAAGTTTTTTTCCTAAGTATTCTACATGCTTATTCCACTTTAATTGACTGTCGATGTAAACTCCTAGATATTTAACAGATTCAACAAATTCAATACTTTCACATTCACATTCATACAAGCATTGATGGGTATGGCAGACCAAATTAAATTCAGTAGTGAGTTCTTTAACATCATTGGAAGAACCAGAGAACAAGATACATTTTGTCTTTGAATTATTTATTAAAAGCCTGTTGGATACCAGCCAATTTGATATTATTTCTAGATCGCTGCTTATTTTAGCTTTAAGGGCATGGCGGTTAACATCAGAACAAACAATTGCAGTATCATCTGCATAGGCAAAGATGGAAGAACTTAATTGACAACTTAACAAATCATTAATATAAATTAGGAAAAACAACGGCCCTGCCACCCCACCTTGCGCCACCCCATACTTTATGTGCCGCAACTCGCTATGTACATTATTTATTTTAACAGCTTGCCTTCTGTCTCTACAAAAAGATTCTAATAACTTAAATGCAAGACCACCAACTCCATATCCCTTAATTTTCTTCAGTAATATGTCAATGTCAACCAGATCAAATGCCTTTTTAAAATCTAAATATACAGCCAAGGTGCATCTACTTTGATCAACTAAGGAGGCAAGTTCACTTATGTGCTGTTCAATAGCTAAATCAGTACCACGGTTCGGTAAAAACCCAAATTGTTTTGGTGAAAAAATATTTTGATTAAAAAAATATTTTAAAAGTTCTTCTTTAATAAATACCTCAAAAATTTTAGCAAGAGTGCTTATCAAAGAGATGGGGCGATATGAGGAGACCAACATATCGTCACCTGACTTTAAAACGGGTACAACTACTGCATCCTTAAAACTTGCAGGAAATACGCCCTGTTTCAAAGACTTGTCGTAAATAACTGTAAGGACTGGCGCCAATATATCAATATTATTTTTTATAGTTATTACTCTAATACCGTCTAAACCACAGCTTTTTTTACTTTTCATACCAGCAACAATTCTACACACATCACTAATGTTGATGGTAAACTTATCAAAATAAATATTACTGTCTAAGTAATTATCTTTAAACATGTCACATCCAAAAGCTTCATATCTCATATCATTTACTATATTTACAAAATAATCATTAAAATAATTACTTACAATTTCTTCATTGCCATTTACTGGGACAATTGCATTATTAATATTAATATTTTTTAATACATGTTTTCTTTTTTTCATTATTTCCCTGACAACAGACCAGTACTTTTTGCTATCACCTTTATTATTTTCAATAATAGAAGAATAATACTGCGATGCTTTCCCCGAGAGGTTTTTGTTTCTTAACTCTAAAATGCTGGGGCGAAAATAACCGCCCCCTCCCAAAAATAGTTTGAAGGTTCCAAGTAAAATTAATGCTAATAAATAACCTACAATTCAATATTGGGCAAACATTCAATAAGATTACCTGACAACAGCACATCTAATATATTGTGGAATCTAGCACTCATTTTCAAATAAACTGTCAACCTAATTTATATACAATTTATCATGTCATATAATAAATAAACTGTGAAGTAATTGTAGCTCGACTAAAAGGACTTATAGCCGAGGAAAAAACAAAAATAAATATTTCAACTTTTGAACAGAAAGTGAAGTTAAAAATTTAATACACCTGGTCCTTGTAACAAGTGTTACTATTGTAACAAAATCACTCCCATGAACCAGAGGTAAAATTGACCATACAGAACGAGGTACCCAAGAAATGAAATGAAATCCATTTCTTTTAACTAGGTTTTTAATCTTCTCAATTGACAATTAAATTATGTTTCTGGACGTTTTATGATTACTTTTTTTAATTGAAGGGCTATAAACAAAGATGTCACTAGAGACAAAACATTTGAAAGTTCCTCGATAAGAATAGTTTAAAAGAAATTAATATATAATTTGTAAAAAATCATTACTGCGACCTCGATGTTGTATATTCTACTTCTACTACTGTCCCTTAACGAAAAAAAACAATTCAAACCTGTAAACATTTCCCCAAACATATTTACAAAAATATAATCACGATTTACTTAGCTGTCCTCAATTTGTAAGGCGTGTTCGATTCCACAGAGCTATACACCAAGGCAAGCTGGATTTAACGGCAATACAATATGAATAAAAGCTTCTTTGTGAATGACAAGACAGTCGCACGTAATAAACGTTCAAAATAGATTTAGACTTCTTCATTGTTTCTTTATTTTTTTTTATACACGAATAAACTTTGTTACGAATTGTTTGGGACAGCCACACAACTTATATTAAAAGGTTCCAAACATGACTCCGTGTTACTTTCCCAAGCTTTGTCTTAACAAGGAAGGGAGGAACAATCAAATGAACTACTGAGACAAGATTTCCCGATTCCTTTGTCTTAGTGGTCCGTTATCTAACTCTCTTTAGGCTCTACTTGATCCAAATACCAGAACAATAGTTCATTCAAAATTAAATGTTTACCTGCCTTCTTGATGGATTCCGAGACGTCAGAAGTTTGAAATAATGAAAAAACAAAATAAGATAAAGGTAGTGTTGGAAAAATATGGGTCACAACAAAAATGTAGAGATTTTTATTAATTGTATTTTTATTAATGCTCAGTAGGTTTTTTTTATAATTTTACTCACTGGAATTTCGTCCGTGAAAGAATATTAATTTCTCTCTCGCCTATGTTTAAATGTTACGACTTTTTAAAATTACTCTGGTAAGACGGTTGTAAACGTAGTATGTACACCGACGTTTACGAAACGTGAAATCGTAAATTGAACTTAATAGCACAATTTTATTTAAAACCAATAGAGCATAACTGAGAATGTTTGCATTCAAGTGTTTAATTTAGCATTCAATTTAAATCTTGGCAAATATTTAACATTTTTTTCGAACTTGAGTTTTTGTGCAACAACACTTGTTACTTAACCCTTTTATCCAATATATATATACATATATTACAAATAATTAGTGAAACCACACTGAACTTCCGCTGTTAAAGACATTCGTCTCTATATATAAAACATAAACCCTTTAACATAATACTATGGGATCATAAATTTTACAGCACTTCTTCATTAAATAAATGACACAACATTATTGCACCTCTAACTGAGACTTACCTAGGCAAATAATTGTCTCTCTTCGATTCTGCAAAATACTGCTTTGCTTCATCTAGTGATCAATCGTTCGCCTGATCTTTACTTAGTTTGTCAGTGTTGCCAATACTTGACCGTTATATTTCCCCTGTGGTCCATATATACAGCTCACAGTGACACGTTGCTCAACCCTCAACCTGTCTTAACCTCGTCTCTGAATATTACAGTAGCAACACCTGATGATGATATACAACGTTACAATATACAAAATTTAGTCCTTATCTTATTATAATTGAATTCAGATTTAAGATACATCACCATTAATAAAATGTACACTTGGGTCTAAGGAAATGCAAAATAGAAATTTTTTATTCGTAATTATTATATAATTCATAACAAATTATTAAATATTGAGCCTGACATTCTTGTAATGTTTAGCAACATCATCGAAAGAGCCAACAAAAAAATTTCATGAATGAATTTTTGCATTGAAATTTCCCTTTAATGCCTTTTAATCCAAATTCACATTAACTACGGAAAGGGCTAATCCGCCCGGGAAGAGGGTCAAAGGAACGATTTTAACGGTTAGTATAACTAATGTCAAAGTCTATAGTTGAGTGAGATTGCTCTGAGGAAAGGAGAAATCAAAGGTTTTCATAAATCCTTATCAGGCTATATTTATGTAACACTGCTGCCTTTGAACAAACCATTTAGGCTTTTTGCTTTAAGAAAGGATAACATAATGGTTCATTTGAGAAAAATGCAATAAAAAGTCTCTAATTATCACAAATGAAGGTCTGGAATAATAGAATAGAATATTTTGTTTTGCAAACTGGAATGGTTTTGAAATGAATGTCATGATAGTTAAGTTAATAATTCAGGAAAGAATATTTTTATGAAAGAACTAAAATTTAATCTACACGATTGCTTTAGAAGAATAGTTCTCTAAGAAAACACGAACAAATTGGAATTTTTGAACTGAAAGCAATGACTGTAAAATTGTATCAAAGCCCAATTATAAAACTAGCCCAATTATCAAAGCCCATTTATAAAACTAGCCCAATATTTATATAGGGAAAATTGTACTGAAAAATGTTTCTTTCTTTATGCCAATTAGTAAAAGGTTCTACAGTTTTGTGCTTATGCCTTATTACATTCCCATTATCGAATTAAGTTTATTACTGAATATTTATTACATAACATCGTCGGAGCTATGCTCCAGGGAGAGGGTAACTGGAACTGTGTCCGGTACTATGTCCAGCCCATTCTTCGGGCCAAAAAAATCAACCTCGATCAGACTTAATCCTCAGCTTTTCCCCACGCAGGTTGCCCTAGTGGCGTAATTTCAAAGGCCTAGCCCGAAGTAATGTCCGAAACAGTTCCAGGCTAGTGTCCTCGGTGTTAAGAGGAGTGGTTTAGTCGGTAATTCAAGCGAATTTGAGCTCGTGGGAGTCCGACACTACTGAGGGAACAACGAGCCCCTCAGTGATGCGTAAATGCATTCCACCTCCTAAGAAACAAACAAAAACTTAATATTTAAAAATTACTGTGACTATCAAGTCGACTCATTGAACTGAGTTTATTATTAGTTAAAACTGTAGCTGAGCTTATGATCATGGAAAAATATGGGCATTACTAACTAGTTCCTTAAGGAAGGAATTCCTTCTTAATGAGCTAACCAATGCCTTTTCTATGGACCAATTTTGATTAACTATCATTTGGATTTTCCAGATTAAAGTCTCTGTATGAATAAATTATTTTTGCCAGGGCCTACAGGCTTCGCCCATCGGGTATTTATTCAACAAAAGTAATACATATAAGTTTCTTATGAAAGTAAAATTAAATAAAATAACATAAAATTTTAAAGAGTCCGGACATTTATAAAACTAGCCGTAACATGTATCAATAGTTTTTGTTACTTTGATCTTTAGTTCCCTCCTCTCACTTATTGCCCACCTCTTTCGGTTTTAATGAAAATTATATGAAAAAACGTTCTCCAAAATGGGCTTTCTAAGAAGACGTCATTGAGGCTAAAATATTAATCAAAGGAAAAAAACAGTTTATTGCTCCTGAATTGCCCATTTCGACCCTATTTTTACTAGTCTAGTAAGGGATAAGGGTTTAATTAAAAAGGATTGAGAATGAAATAGTTATTTATGTATTAAGAGCGTAAAGTAGGTCTTTCTCGCTTGAGCTAAACAAATACTGCGTGACGCGTAGCGGAGCGCGGTATTTTTAGCGAAAGCGAGAAAGACGCTTTACACGCGAAATACACACTAAATATTTCCTACAACTGCAGTTTTAATTTCCCAAACGGTAAATACAATCACAGTTACTCACGTCCATTGTAGCTGAATGCGCCATTATGATTGCATAAATTCTTTATATTTCTTTTCGTAAAGGTTTCTAGATTTACGAGGTAATAAGTTTCAGGAAACTTCTTCCACTAATTCACTACTATCTGGTGGAGTAAGTCCGAATTCGTCATCACTTATTACATCCACTGTAGCTGAATGCGCCAGTTTGCGGTTGTAAACAAGTCTAGCCAAGTCGGAAGCGACCATTTTGTTTTCATGTCGTGTCTGAAAAAGCTTATAAAACGAGTAATAAAAATATTTCTAAAAGGTAAACCAAGATCGGGCGTGAAAAAGTCATACTTTTACATAAACATGTACATTTGATATTGATGTCAAGTAATTTTCCTGATTTCCAAGTATTGCACCTCTGCGCCCATGTCCCTGAGCAATAGACAGTAATCTGCAAAAGACCAGCTGGCGCCCGACCAGCCCGGGACATTCGGTTGACCCTGAACCAGTGCAATCTAGAAAGTCGCCTGAAAATAAATTGTATTCTTGCCTGTTTCTTGCATAATGTAACGATTTAGATCTACCGAGGTGGAATTGTATTAATAAAACCCATGTGATCTAATTATAACTTTGATTTATTTAAATTTGACACCAAGTCAGGATATTTCAATGTTTAACGTTTTACGTGGGGAGTGTTAAGAAAGGGCAAAATTTGTCTGGGGTAATATCTTTTTTATATTGCATCAAAACACTTGCAATTTATGTGGATCTACACCTAAATGGCTTTTAGAGATTTATTATAAAATTTGTATGCATCGTTGAAATGGTACACCGCTATTGAGATTAACGATTTTTTTAAGTTCCCTGTTGGTTAGATTTTCTAGAAAATTCCTTAACCAATAATTGAATTTCAAGTTAAAAATGTGTAGTAGTATATATAGGATGATGGAACATTATACAAATAGTCAATGTTTTCAGAACCAATTGAATAAACATTCGATTGTTTTATAATGCAATCCCGATTCTTGACTCATTTTACCTAGAGGATAAATAGATACATTATCAGTTTCAAATGTAATTGAAGTAGGGTTTTAAGTAAAGGAAAATGCAGTAAACATGACTTTAATCAAGCGATTAAAAAATCTGCAGACTGAATTCACCCAAAATTTACTTTCAGTTTGCACCTAAAAAAAGATTTGGGGTTATATCAGCAATTTTAGCTGGATTTATTGAGTATTATTGAAATAAAATAAACTGTAAGTGGCGTGATAATAACTGATAAAACCTGTGAATGGACATAAAACTGTATGAAGTCAGAAAACATAAGCTTCGAGAACAGTTTTGTCCGTTGGTTAACTTTCTGCCCTGTGGGGTTTGTGCCAACAATATATGTATTTCACAATTTCTACATCTGAAAAAACATTTATTCGTGATATTATACAATAGAAGTAAATAAAATAAAAATATTTTAATGGTAGTAATGATAATGTGCTCATATTATCTACACATATTGTGTTAATGTTTTAAAATACTTCAATCTAGAAGCTAACTCAAACTAAACGAGGGAGGTTTCCAAAACATATTGCTCATGGCAGAGATTTGAGATAAGTGCTCGGTGATAGGACTCAGTGACGTTGATGGAACGGTCCGAGATGTACGTGACCCAGCAACGCAGAGATAAGGAGTTCCATCTCCTAACATTAATCATAAATCAAAATAATTTGATTCTCATTTTTCACGCGTTTGGTATTTAATCAAATAAAATCAACTTTCCGCAATGTTAGGCTAATCAAGGTATTTTCAAATAAATGAATTAAGTGTTTTATAAGTGGTAGAACCTTGTAAATTTGCTGATGATTTTTTTTTTTAGAAATTACAAAATCTACATACATTCCGTTTTGAAGAATCATGATTTCCAGTACTTCATAATTTAAACTACAAAAACATTTGGTCGTAGATTTGTGATGCATCGTGGTTCAGGCGCAATGAATAGTTATCCACAACTTAAAATGCACAAGCTTCCCAATGGTTAATATATTTATTTTCCTTGGGACATAAGAAACAATTAGATTAACCTCTTTTAGGAGAGCGGAATGTCTATGAGGACTAGCGAACAGTTTTACTTCATATTTAAATTCATTTTATGACCTTGAAGATAACGGAAAACAGTAATCATTAAATGGGATTATTTAAATTTTATCTAAAAAAATTACGTTAAAATGTAAAATTTATTAATAAGTGATTTAAAATTTAATGTATTTAAGCTGCCTAAAGTTAATAAAGTGAGTTTAAAGTTGATGTATTTAAACTTCTTTATCAAACTCATAACATAAAATTCATTCAATTTTATTTCTTATTATTTTCATTGAAACTACATTTTTCCCCATTAATTGATTCAAATTTAACGTTCACTATTTTACGAGAATTTGTCAACTCAGATAAAGATTTTTGTTTATTACTCAGATCGTGAAAAAATAGAAGGTAGGTAGGAATAGAAGGCTACAAAATTCGAAAATATTTTATGTTTGTTTCTATCTAAAATTAATATCTATCTTAACTGTCATTCAAATTTTACAGCTGTGATAGTTCGATGTCAACCATGACCCCTTAACATGCGCCCTGAAACCGCGTCGAGGATGCAACATTAAAATATTTCCCTTCCATTTATATATTTTTTAAATAAATATTTTATTAGCATTAAAGTCAGCAAAATTTTATAAACGCTGATGAATTATTTGTGCTCACCTTTCAAAATCATTGTGCCATTTTGAATTTGATAAGGATAAGCAAGTTCTTTTTAAATCGATATGTTCTCAGATTCATGAACTTTAACATGGTGTATCTCGTTAAAACTTGTGAATTCAAAACGAATAACCTTTGGTCCTAATTTTAACTAGTTAAAAATACAATTTTCTTAAAGAATAATTTCATTCGGGAAGAATTGTTTCTAATCCTATCATGTATCATCCTTTGTTACGCATTTAGGATATACAGTACAGGTTTTGAATTTAGCTCCAGTTAAGAAAATAGAAATAAATTTTGCATTGATAAGTGTTACTGAATCTTTTTAAAAATACATAAAACTAGAAGGACATTAAACTTAAACATTCACTGTCACCCATGAATTATATAGTTTTGCTTTCCCATTTATTTTTCTTGTTGTAAAATCTAATGTATCTACTTCTTTGAACATATCAAATGTACTTCCATAAAGCAAAAGTTTTTAGAAATTCGCTATTAGTACGCAGGTCTGCTACGACGGGGGTATTCTATTCCTGCATAAAGTGCCTGTACATAAAAAATGTGACCATATCCAACGCCCCACCGACAAAGCCCCAAATGGTGTTGCTGCCCTGGGTAGGCTCATGCCCAATATCGGCGGTTCTTCCTCTTGCAAGTGCGTTTTGCTTGTGTCGGCTGTCCAGTCGATCGTGCTATAAGGTGAAGAGGATTGCGCTCACACACTCAAGAGGCCAATTTACAGAGACGAACGCCGAGAAGCATTTATGGTCGTTTCCATGGTACCTGAGCTTGCCCTGATGATGATCATGGGGCACAGTGTAAGGAACGGCACCCTTGGCGTTTTCGACGGCACTTTGAATCTGCTCGCATATGTTACCCTTCATTAAAACTTAATTATGCACCCCCGTCGCAGCAGACCTGCGTATTAGAAATCCTATTTCTTTCCTTCATGAAGGCATACGTGTTAGAGGAACCAAAGAAGATAGCTTGAAATTTTTATTCACTGTAAAAGATCATTTTCTTAAGGTTTTAGGGTCTACCTTGAACAAAAAATTACAATGCCACTCCAGCAATTATTAAAAAGTGCTGTCTTACGTTTTTAGACTCTATATTGAGCAAAACGTTTGAATGACCCGTCCTGGCAATTTTTTTAAAGTGCTGTAGATAAAATTAATTCTTTACAGTAGCACACTCTTCCTCTTTAAATAGCAGTTAGTTGTCATAAAAAAAGTCCTTCAAGTATAAGTGATCAGTGATCACTGGAGTCCTTCAGTAATCAGTTATTTATTTTATGTTATACTACATATCAGCATTTTATATAGTGTATTGCACTTTGAAAAAATGCAAAAGTCTAATTCATTGACCACCTGGCACCAAGTAACAAATCTTCATTTTAACAAATACAGTTAAATAGCAGATAGAAATACCATTAATTTACATCATCTGTTTTAAATTTAACTTTCATATGTTTTATTAGTAAACAAATCTAACTCAAATTATTTCAAAATCCCTGACATGGGTACCTTTAAGACGATCCCAGGGCTAAGCCCTGAAAGTTATCACGAAATTGAAGGTGTATAAACCTACTCCATGAAATTCTACATGTATGTACCAAGTTTCGTGGCCATCGGTCCAGCGGTTTTTGTGTTTATCCCTGCCAACTAAATATATATATATATATATATATATATATACCAATATCCTCTTTTATACTTAAAGATATACCATAATATTAGTTTAAATATTGGACTATAGTGCTTGAAATTTATTTACATTTTTCGTGAAACTAATTACTTTTTATTATGAAAATAATTTATTCATTATTTTGTAACATTTATGCACATGTAATAAAGTAGGTGATAGACCTATTCAATGTTAATCAATCTCATTTCAAGACTAGAAGTGCCATTAAACTTTCATATCAGTGATGAACTTTAACATGATATCTCTACTTCGTGCAATCCTCTCTTTAATAGTTCGGCTTTTTCGAGTTACATTTAAGAAATGTTAATGATGCTGGACCTTCGTAATCACTTTCCCATGATATAAAATTCGTATAGATGGCTTTTAAAAATTATTTTCAATTTTAATCTGTAAACTATCCTCTTGCCTTCAGTTTTTGATTAATTTTTACTTCGTTTCAATTTTTTAGTCCGGTAATTTTTGCATTCGAACACAGCACTTGAGTACCGAGCACTACAGCAGTAACGAAGTGAGTATAAAAAAATCCACTTAAATCAACAATGTGAGGAGCAATAAACGATTTCAATTTCCAGCATCGAACAATAGTACCATTTTACAACATCATTGAAGCAATATTTAACTGAATTCTTCTGATCAGTTCAGTGATTTAGTTTTTTCATGCGACGGTTTGAAAGCTATCAATGTTTTTGCTGTATATTTATAGTATGCCACGCCAATGATATATTTTTGAAAATTGTGTTTATAGGAAAAATTAATTTTCTTAAACCATATTCTTTTTGTCGTTGTCTTTTGGTCTAATTCAAAATAATATCTGTTAGATATTAAATCCAACCTAATAAAAACATCACTATTTTATCAGGCCATAAAAGATTATTTATTCATATATATTAAAATTATTTATTATTTAATTTATTAAAATAGCACAATTGATAACAGTTATTCATAATTATATCGATAAGATCATAACGCAACCGTTCTCTGTAGCCAATATGAGGATTAATGTTTTATAGGCAGCCTTTAAAGTATTTTTTTACTATTAGCTATACTTAATGTATATAAGATTGATTGTGGTTTTGATCAATGTTTTACAGATCAAAAACTGAACAGATTGGTTTAGGGAATATTTTTGTTATTTTAAAATATTCAATGACCGGGCTAATAGTAGAATTACAAACAAACGTGTGAGAGAAGATGTCTAATGAGGTTGGGCTTCACACGACTGGGCTTAATTATGCTGATCCTAATGAGATTGTTCTTGATTAGGTTGGACTTCATGAGGGGTGTCGTGGTCCTTCAGAGAGTAAACGTTAATTTAGTGACACTACGTTAGACTTTGAAAAAGCTGAAAGATTACTTACACTGTGCATAATTAATTTACATGGAGTTCAATAATTGGGGTAATTTGTGGCAAGCACAATAAATAAAAGTTTTTGAATAATTGTTACTTGAAAAATTAATAAGATATATAATTTGTTAAACAAACCAAAGATAGAAGAACTGTAATCGACGAAGGAAGTAGGGGTTTAAAAGGCGACTCTTCAGCTTAGTAAGGTTGCACATAAGTGTTCATTCGACTTGGCTTGAGATATTTTTATTTTATTTAATTTTTAGAGCTCTGGTGGATATTGAATTTATTACACTCAATTTTCACATACCTGCACCTGCAGCATAAACCTTATTTCCTTTGGAAAGAAAAAGTATATTTGTTGTTGTCATCGTGATCGTTGTCATCGTCGTCGTCGTCGTCGTCGTCATCATTGTTTTTGTTGTTATTTTTGTTGTTGAAGACCCAAATTCAAAATATACCTTGAATCAAATTATATTATAAATCGTGAAGGAAAGTTTAAATTATATCTTGTTTACATTTAAGTAATTATATTAGACGTAACTAGATTTTGCGTGGTGTATATGGTAATACGATACGTGTTTGAAAAAAGTAAAAAAAGCTCGTAACGTGATGTTTAATTACAATGTCGTTGCAGATAGTTTGAGATTGAAGGTCCTGTGTGGTGGACATGTATCAAAGTGGTCCTTTCGGAACATCAACTGCTCAATGGGTGGTATTTGTCGTATGTCTGACGCTATTGAAACTTGGTGGAGTTACATTGCCCCACCTCGGGCTTTATTGCATTCAATTCCTCCGACTATTTGAAACACTACCCATTGATGATATTCATTGCTGTTTGGTTGGGTAGCATTTGCATAATAAGAGTCTAATTCCTTATTATGGGCTTATTAGGCGACGTTTGTTACTTTGACATTTATTCATCAATTAAGTTTTTATCCCTAACAAATTTCCGCAATCATATTAATTGATATCCTTATTTGAATGCATTTGGCTCGTTCTTCAAATTCTCTAATATTTTCTGTGGAGCAAATTTTATTATAACATTCGTTATGTTAATAAAGACGCTGAGTTCACACTGTATACACAGGCCTTACTGTATCAATCAATCAATCAATCAATCAAAAATTGCATTTATTTCAAAACAACATACATTTTTGCAAATACAAAACTTGATGCAGATAGCACATA
Organism: Flexamia atlantica; assembly: GCA_035578135.1. Classification (NCBI taxonomy): domain Eukaryota; kingdom Metazoa; phylum Arthropoda; class Insecta; order Hemiptera; family Cicadellidae; genus Flexamia; species Flexamia atlantica. The sequence continues at coordinate 1,417,482 of JAQJVK010000063.1, read as the reverse complement.
AAACAATGGTCAAATATCGCCTGTTTGGTTGACATTAACTAATACTTGTAAACACTACAAAATAAAAACAAAATAAACACACTAAATAGTCACACTGTATACACTGGTCTCGCTGTATTCATCAACCATGGCCCATTTGTATCTTCATTCCGTTTTCTTACGTTTATCCACTCAAGAGAAAAAAAAGCTTTTCCAATATTAATTTGTAATGCTTTATTGTACAACAACACAATCGAAGAGTGTTAACTTTAAAATAAATACTGTTATTTGTCACCTTTATTGTAATGCTTTTTTAGCGAATTTCCTCTATAGTAAAGAAGCTGTTACCGTAGTACTCATGTTAAGACCTAAGACCCAGACCATGATAACTTTTCGTTTTGGGGCCCCTAGAAGCAAAAAAAACCGTTCGTTCGAATTTATATATATATATATATATATATATATATATATATATATAAACATTTACAAGCTCTGAAAAGTAACAATAAAACATCTATGAAATCCAATTTTGCAGAACACCTTTTAGATAAAAATCACAAATACAAAAGTTTAAAAGAAAACTTAGAAATAGTAGAAGTATTAAATAAAGGAAGCAAAATGGATTCAAAAGAACAATTATATATATTCCTTGAGCACAAAGAAAAACCAAGAAACATTTTGAATAGCCATATCCCTACAAGCAACCCTATATTTGAAAAAATAAGACAAATAAAGAATTCATATAAAAAAATATACTAAAAACCAACTAGACCAAAAAAGAACAAAAATGAAGCAGTCATATGATATGTAAATATTATTGTAATATGTCAATAAATTAGGTTAAACTTAGAGCTAGAAAATGCCCATAAAGGCGAAACATGCTGCTCAATAAAAAATAGTTTAAAAAGGGTACTCAGTTTATCTTCATATTTTTAATAATAAAAGTAGCCCTTCATTGTGAAAATTGTAATATATATATATTACATATCTCTATATAATACATATAATAGAGATAATACATATCTCTATATATGTCTGTTAACACGATAGCGGCCGTAAATATGGTCCGATCTTGATGAAATTTTGGTACAGACATGTAAAGTAGTAATCACTCGGACGAGTTCGTGAACTAGCCCGGTCGGACCACTGGAAGGGGGGGGGGGGTAAAGGGGGATAGACCCCCAAAAATAGGTTTTTTGAGTTTTTTTACATATAAAAATAAAATTTCCCGAATTTTTGATGGCACCATTGAATTCAGCTTAAAAAACAAACAATTTAGTATTTTGAATCCCTGCTCTATGTCCATTAATTACTGAGATATTGAAAGTGGTAAACACAGTACCTTGTCCCAATGTTAACCTTATGGGAAATAAGTAAAATTCTATATCTTGCTTATTTCTCAACATATCTCGATAAAACTTTGTTGTGGCTTCATCTAGATGAGATCTAATGTTTCATAGTCTAAAATCCCTGATATTGCAATTGTTTTGCAGCAAACCTACATACTCATTCTCAAAGTTATTCTTATGGAGCTTACAAAAACATGTCAAATCTTGCTATCTTAAATTGAAATATGTTGTTTTGCAGTTCGCTATGTTCGCTATGTTGGCTTGAACTGTATTCTTTTGCATTTGAAATTCGCTGAGTTTGCAGGACTTCAGCAACAGGGGTATTAATGTATGTATTCCATTGCTCCGTCTATTGAGTGGGCTACTTTACCACTAAGGTAGTTTATTAAAAACGATTTGCTGATCATTCATTATAAATCAATGAAATGATTGACTTCGTACAGAATAAATCATAAATAAAAGATTGATTGAACCTATTCATGATAAATCATATGATAAATCATACGATAAATCATAATCATCATCACTCATATTTGATTTCGTGAATTAAATATTGATCTAACCATGATTTTATTTCCAAAGGAATAGACACTGTCCCTTTAGCTCTAATATTCTCTTAACTGCAAAAGTTTATAGAATTATTGAAGCCAGAGTGTTTAGGTTTTTAAAGAGTGTTCAAAGCTCTGGGTTTTCTTCTTTGCTATCAGCCCATTATTTTTCCCGTTTTGGTTTTCCCAAGTATTTATTCTTGTGTTTTGATCTCTTTCTTAATATTTATTTCGTTTTCACTGTGCCCTATCACCAGACATGATTTTAATCTAAGTTCTTTCTTTCTTTCTTCTCATCTAATATATTTTTCCCCATAATAATATTAACAACATAATCAATAAAGAAACTTATTACCCCATATCTACGTCTAATCATGGTTATTGCCTCATTTGTCACTCTTAATCCACAGCTATACAAATTGTTTATTTGAATTAATATATAAAATAATTTGTAATCAGTCATTCATTGCCATAGAGAAAGTAAATAAGTGCACGGCCGATGCTGTATCACATAAATATCACAAAGAAAAAGTAGCTTTGTAAAAATACAGTTAAAAAGAAAAACAAAAACTTACAGGTAAAAGTAAAAACATGTTCATGCAGTTAATCAACAGATTCCCAGATTTGAACTGTTGTGTTGATTATATCGAGAAAAATTAAGTTATAGAACAACAAACAATTACATTTGCAACAAACAATAAATGACAATGTCATCAAGCAAAACGTAGAAGTGAAAACGGAGACAGCTCAAGTTTAACAAAAACTCTGCTAATTAAACTTTTCCTCATTTTTCATTTAAACTTAGAGTTTCAATAGAATGGCGTTATACTGAGACTAACTTTGTCTATTTGTCTTACAACAACTGCTGGCCCAGCAATTGTTTAAAAGTGGCAAAACACCACCCTGTATGAGTTTTAGTGCGTGCTTTCACTGCTAAAAATAAATTTAGCTCAAATTTCCTTGATTATCACAAATTTACGGCATTTTCACTGCCTTGCACTACAGGGATCAAAAACGGATTGTTAAGTCATAGATAACAATCCCTATCCCTATTCCGCTCTCCCATTTGTCCATATTCCTAACTAATTTATGGTTTATGAATTAATTTGTTGGTTTTATTTATTTTGCTTTACTAATAGCTTATTTTTCTACCTAAGCATTCTATGTCCTATCTTAAGTGTATGAATTTTCCTGTATGAGTTGCCTGTTTGATATATTTTTTATTCGTTCGCTTTAAAGTCATATCAGGTTCGCTTCAGTGACTCATCCATCTTTTCACTTTGCTTCAATAATTTATTCGAGATGAAATAAATTCATAAAAAAATGTTTAGATAAAACCATTGTTTATCCGTAATAGATAAAATATCTGTTTATTAAGTAAACTGTTCATTAAGTAAAAATAATCGTTCAAATCTTCAAATGCCCCTATTAAATATAACAGTTAAAATGTTGAAATATTGACACGTTTAGTTTCGCTAAAGCGTTTTGATCTCTGCGAGGAGTGACAGTTTGATCTGATCAAAGCGGTGAAGTTTTACTGATCCTTGCTCTAATGGACTTGGCCTCAAATTGTATCAAAGTCCCAACTTATACGCCAGTAGCTATCGGGAGGTTTGAACGCTTCACTAATCTCAGTTGCAAATTTTCTGAATAAATCTCTCATGCTTAAAATATTTTCGGTCCATTTATATTTAATTTAATTCCTTCCTTCTGACAAATCTGAAAACTTCACAGAGAAAAATGCATTAGTTGGAATGACTAATGCATGATTAGTTAAAGGCATTGGTAGTTTTTAAGAGGTTATTTAAAATAAATGAAGTGTTGGTTTAACTATCTGCTCCAGTTAGTTCAAACATTCTGAATTAGTTATTTATACAGAAGAACCTCGCTAGTCCGACCTCCGATAGTCCGACTCCTCGGTTAATCCGACCATGCCGCCCGGGAAATAGGCCTCCGCTAGTTCGCCCTCAGCGGGGTTTTGTCATCGGTTAGTCCGACCACGCAATTGGAAATTGATGTTTGTTTACATTTCCGCTGCATTCCTCCGTTCAGGTTGGCTCCTCTGGATGACGTACTTACTCATTGGTAGTGCGTATATCGTTCAGTAAAGCAATAACATTTGGTGCGGTTAGTTTTTTTGTCTCAATGTCGTTTTTTACAGTATAGTAGCTTGTTAAACACTCTTAATGCATTTTTTTTCTAATCGAAATACAGTTTTTGTACGTTTTCATGTCAATAAAATGAGTTCATCCAATAATCCGACCTTTTTGCTGTTCCGACCATGCCCCCGGTCCCGTAGGTGGCGGATTAGCGAGGTTCTACTGTAATGAGTTGAATTCAACCTCGGCAAATGGTTATATTAAACAACTGCTCACATGTCTGTTGTCTCTTTCTCATGTGCAATATGGTAAGTTGGTAAGTTGAAGTAACCAATGAAATTATTTGTTTTCACCATTTGGATGAGTTAACAAAGCTAATGCGATCATCGTCAACAGCGCTCCAATGGCCATACGCAAAGTTAGTTTTTGTGTCCGTTATAACTGCAAAACTGAGTGTTCATGAGATGCTGGCTTACACGTAACAGTTACACGTAAATTGAAGGTAGAACTTTTCTATATTTAGTTAGTTGATGATTACCTTCTTGATTAAGGTAGTGTGGCCAGTTCAAAAGCTAACATTTCATTCCAGGCTTTTACCTCAGGCCTTTGGTTGTCAGACCACGGCAGTGTAGGCCTAAATCGCTTCCGTAATACTGATTCGTTTTCTATTTTCCTCAGCTGGTAAGTAACACCCAAATTAGGCCTTGATTGTCCTTCAAAATGTTTTTGCTCTATATAGGCCCCTTGCGTAAACAATTAAGCGTAGGTAAAAAAAGGCGAACTTATGCTATTAGTACGTGTGGTTACCGTAAAAATTTTGCACTTTTTGATACAGCTTAGCCACTTGGTATGTATAGAAGATACCAGTAGAAGTATTTTTGTCCGAAGAACCAACCTTGAATTCGTGTAGAACACACCCATATCAGCCATTAAAGATGGCCGCCATTACATTCATAAACTGCTCTGTAACTGCTCTGTAACTTTTAGTAGTATTCCGATCTTGATAAACTTTTTTTTAAAGATAATTTTAAAATCAAACTTTTTTGTGCTTAAAATGTTTTCTAAAGTTGCTAGTTTTTATTGTATATTTGAAAAACTAATTTTCTCAATTAATTCCATGAGAAAGTTAAATTCCTCATTCCTCAATAAAATGCGTTTTGAGGGGCTCAACAAGGCTATAAACTTAATGTTGTAAGTTCTCTGGGTTGAAAACCTATACGCACAGAAATTGTATTCCAATTAGTCAACTATTATCAAAATAATGGCCCCAAGAATATACGCACAGGCCCTTTCCGACCATGCGACCACCATTATACTTATAGGTATTAAATATTTGGTTCATTTTTATTATAAGTTTGAGCAAAAGCAATAAATCCATGATTTTCCTCGTTGGTCGTAAATATTTGATAGAACAAGTTAAAGACGTACATTTTTGATATTCGTATACAATATCATATTATAAACATTATGCAAGATCAAAAGTAAATCTGAAGAGAATTAAGCTTTAAAAATTGTCTTTGCGCAACAAATACTGAACGGATTATTATGGATTTCGGTATTTTGAAGTGGATTGACTGGAGTGGATAGCTTTGGATAAGCCGTGAATGCCAACGAGATTGAGTGCACAGATTATTCCGTCCTCCATGTTGTGAGGATGATACATTAATTAGGCCCACGCAAACGGCTTAACTGAGCGTAAAGAGTTTAGAAAGCAAGTTTCCTGTTGTAGATTGTTTTATTTTCCTTATATTCATGTGTTTGATGTAGGCCTAATTCATAAAATGTTTCTTACATGTCAATTACGTTTTTGTGTCATATTTCAGTCGTATTATGTTTAAATAAACTTCTTAAATCTTATGCTGCATCTGTGTCTTTGTTGGATTTTTTGTTCTGCCTTATTAAATTTTAAAGACCCTATGATTGAAGCTTTCAAAGCAAAGTAATCTAAGACAACATAAAAATTACTTTTCACGTTAAGTTTAGAAATAGTATATTTCACAAAAAGAGTGAAAAATGGGACTTTGATTCCATAAATAACGCGCTTAAATCATGTGATGTCGAATATGCTTGTATACACTTGTATAGAACGATACTTTTCACTAAACTACATGGATATAAATGTATTAATTTGTAATTTATATAGAAAAAATGTATAAAATATAGTACGCATTATTTTTTTATACTGTCTAAAGTTTCACAGTTGATGCGTTTTGTCATGAGCTATGGCCTACCCCGTTGCCGTAGCTGCCAAACATGGTTTATTCTAAATGATCTGGAGTAAGTAACAATGAATAATAACAATAAATGATCTGGAATAAAGTAAACAATGTAAAAATCAATCTCAACAAACACTAATTTTGTTTGTCTGCAATTTACAATAAAAGTATTAAAAAACTACTCTTAGAAAAAGGCAGCTTAGTACGACTTTAGGAATCAGCTGTGTTGTTCTGATGATATTCCACACTCCATTCCAACTGCTTGAGGTGTAAGCGGTTCCCACGGTTTAAGATAAAACGCACAAACTATAAACACTTAACGGAAACAGGTAATTTCGTAGTAGTGTGGTGAAAACACTATTTATCTACGACCATTGCAATAAGCACCAATTATGGTATTACAATAAACATTATAATGATATACATTAAAACACCAAAAACCAAGCAGTTGCATAATGAAGACTTTAGAGTACTGGAGTCACTTTAGAGTACTGGATCTAGACCAATGAGAGCTCGGCATTGACGGAAGTAGTGTCATAATAACAATTACGCAATTCGCACATCAGCTGATTGTTGCATTACGATTCATGTTTGAGTTTACTTATCCCATCAGCTGATTGTTCCACAACGATCCATGGTATTGTTGGTCGTAGATAAAATAGTGTATGCTACTCGTGAGGTATTTAGAACACTCGCTTCGCTCGTGTTCTAACTTACATCTCACTCGTGGCTTAAAGGCATTCATTATACAATCGTTGCATAAACTACTAATTACCCATTCATACCAGTACTGAGGTCCCCTTAGACATTAGATTTTCCCTTTTAGATATTTTCGAACCCATAATTTTTTTAATGATCCTTCTGAAGCGCAGTGTCTGGCATTCAACTATTTTAATAAGCCCTATGAGATTATATCCGCATCAAACAATGCTTACATTTAACAATATTTACTTCGTCCTAATGGGCCGACCCCCAGAGTATTAGTACTTGCATCTGTTAACACATCTAATTTGAAGTGCTAGGTTTTAATTTTCTACCTAATTTCATTACAAAACTAATAAGCCGTACCAGTATTTTTCTCCCCTATTATAGAAAAAAAACTGCATAGCTATAATACAATTGCCTACAATAAGAGCCATCCATAAAACAGAACTCTGGATGATCATTGTTTATTGAATCATAAATAAGGGCCACTACATCGCTTAATTCCATTGGGCAGAGGCTAAGCTGTTAAACTGGAAAATATCACCCGACAAGAGTATTGTTTTTTAGGATAAAATAACAAATCAAATCAAAAATTGTTTATTTCGCTTTTAAAGTGGTATACAATAGTTCACAGAATTGTACTTAAAATGCTAATTACAAAGATAGTTAATTAATACTGATATTATAAGCGAAATATATACCCACATAGCAAATCTGTGCGTATTGATGAGTCACTATTTGACATTTTTGAACCACTTTATTAATCCTAAAAAAGGTTTAAATATGTCTACATTGAAGTACAATGAACAATCCTACTAATACAAACCAACAATAATGTTTTCGCCAAGCTATTCCGTTGATTGGAAGTTTAATTTGTCAAGCGAACCGTATTAATTAAAAGATGAATAATTATTGGTTCTAGATTATTTCTGAGATACGCATTTAATTAATGTTAGTATTATTATTATTCAGACTGGTTTCAATAAGATGAAAATGTAATCGTGCTTTAAAGAATATTGGATGGTGAAAGAAGATTATCAATTATTATACGAGCTACTTTACCTAGAAACTAAAGTTCACAGGATGATATCTTTTAATACGGATAATATTTACAAAGAGTAACCCGGTTTTTATAAAAATAATATAATTCAAGAGAGTTTTAGTAAAATTTAATGAAATTGTTTATTTATAAAATGATCTTTCCCAGAAGCCTTTTCTTTGGTTTCTACGCTCTCAATTATTTCACTATTTTTTTATTTTCTTGTAGCTCATAAAATGTTACTGGAGGAATTCCAAGAATAGAATGGAAGGTAAATTGGATTCTTTTACTGAATAAGAACTTCTGATTGAATATTTTATTTCAACTTTATTTTTAACTGTAACATTTCCTTTGAAAAAATACTGTGGCATGTAAGTATCCAGGTTACTTCGAATTAAAAAATTTAATGGAATGTTGATGTTTTCTCTTTTTAGCTTTAATCTTCTTTTTACCCAAAACGATACTTTTTACGTTTCTTGTTCTAGAAATTAACCTTTTATGAATGTTATGTTTTATGTTTTCTATGCTCCTAAAAATCTTTATCTACGACCATTGCAATAAGCACCAATTATGGTATTACAATAAACATTATAATGATATACATAAAAACACCAAAAACAAAGCAGTTGCATAATGTCGACATTATGATGTTGGAGTCACTTTAGAGTACTGGTTCTAGACCAATGAGAGCTCGGCATTTGGCAGAAGTAGTACCTTAATACAAATTAAACAACTCACACATCAGCTGATTGTACCCATACGATTCCGGTTTTAGTGTTTTATTGTAACTAACCTCAAACGTCCTTTAATTCGTTAGTTATTTATTTATATCAACATTTCCCAAATTTTGATTAGCTCACTTTATCTTTAACTCACCTATTTTGTATCGTTATTATCAGTAAATGAGAAATTAATATTTTTGTTCCTAACCTCAAAAACTAATTGTTGTGCTACGAAGTCAAGCAACGTCGAGCGGGGTCACTACTTGGATGGGTGACCGCGTGGGAACAGTTTATATAGCAGTCACAATTTAAATACGGTAAGTTAATTAGTTGTTTTTGGACACCCTGTATATTGTTGGTCGTAGATAAAGTAGTGTATGCAAGGATTGTATTATGCCTTTAAGCCACTCGTGAGATATTTAGAACAATCGCTTCTCACTCGTGGCTTAATGGCATTCATTATACAATGGTTGCATAAACTACTATTACAGATCTGAAAATATAACCATGTTTTCAATTAATTCGCTTGGAACCATGAATATTAATGCAACTAGAAATGCGTTTTTATTATGTTTGAGATTAGGTTTCTTACACACATAACAGTTTCTTATGTTAATATATTACGAGATAACATAACTATTTACGTGTGGCAATAATTGATCGGCATGTATTTTAAATGACCTTGAAAATGTTACAAAAGCATTTAATTAATGTCCATCCCCTACTAAAAAATATTAATTTATTGTAGGGAGTTTCTAATAAAATAATTTAAATTTTGAGGGAATTATTACTCTTGTGAATGCAGTCGTGTTTAATATTTCTGAGATATAAAACAAGCCATCGAGAGTATTATCACCATTTATTTAAACTGTGTAAATTTGTTATTTAATATTTGCACCGCAGATACAATGGTCAAGAAAACATTATGACAAGTATTCGGATGGTTGTCCCCCTTCCAGAGTTATCATATTCAATGGCGTTATTAAAGATTAAGAACGTAATAGAGTTCTCAGTATTCTACGCATAAGTAGGATGCAAATGCATTCACCCTATCTCCTATCCATAAAAATGTGTAAATCAACAAGTTCAGTTTTCGCTAAACAAATCAAACCGCATCATCTATTGATCTTTCCATTGGTTAAAAGTCCTCTCTAAGGACCATGTCGGCCTTAGTCATCAATAAGACTACAATATTGCGCCACAGTCATCCTACACTAAACTCTATACTTGGTCTAAAATACTTAACAGGTTAGGTCTTCATTTCATAAAAAAGTATACAAGTATTAATGCAATTTATTAACCAAAACACCATTTGTTTATCATACAATTATTTATTAAAATTATTTATTTATTATTATTAATTTAATTTTTTAATTTTTATTATTAATTATTTATTATACTTTGATCTATATTACTTATTTATTTTATTCCAATAATATTTTCCGGCAAAAAATATGAATTTCATACTGTAAACTTGTAAGAATGCTGGGGGGGAGGGATTTTTAGTACGATTACCAGTCCAGTAATCAAAGTTCCGCTTCTTAGTTTTATTTCATCTCTTTTTACCAATACATTACAAAATACATTAGTTCTCTTACTAGCCGTTTATGTAATTTTTTGCGCATAATTAAAACTATTGATACTTTAAGACAACAAGAATCTCTTATGTTCCTTAAAAATACACTCAAAGACAATTGGTGAATCACTGTCCTTATAAAAAGAATAAAGAAGAAGTAACTACTATATTACATCTAAACTTTACCGAACCAAATTTTTTCATTATTAAAAAAACTTGCTGGTGACTCACACATACGGTAAATGTTAAATAAAATCAATCTTTATAAGGGAAATTAAATCGTTTGAACATTAGATAAAGGCTTAAAAAGTCTGTTAATTTTGATTTTACCAGATAAAGTATTCAATAATCCTTATTGAATTGGCTGTCAATGTATATCTAGATCAAAGGCTAAGCCCATAATATAATCAATCAGCGGTTCCAAGAACTAAAAGCTTTTAAAATCGTAATCCAAAAGTATTCTAAAGAAAATTGCTTTTCATCATGAATTTGTTGGAGTTGACGATTAAAGAGTCTTTTCAGTCCCGGGACAATATCGGCTAGTATTACCACTAATTTGGTACGTTTACTAGAAATAACCACCGCACTATGCTTATCCATTTTTAAGTACAAAAATGCGTACTTATTAGTGTACTTGCAATAGAATATAAATTTACAGCTAAAAACTCTAGAGGTGAATGTGATATTTAGCATTTCTACAACGAATAGACGGCAAAAGGCTTTCAATGCGGTAATTTTTTTTTGTAGGCATATATAGTGTCTGCTACCCGGAATTCTTTTCTCGGTTCCTAGTTATTTGAATAAATAAATTGAACAGTTAAAAGGCTGTCTATATATAAAGCCCAAATTACCCAGAACCCTTGAGAAAATCATAAGTCTGACATCCATCAACCCTGTACGTGAATGGTACGTCTTTGTGAGAAAATTTGAGGATAGATATTCGTTTTTCTTCATAAAATTCTCCTAGAAGAGACAAATGTAACGAAAAGGTCTGGAAAAATGATGTTTTTGTTTCTATTTAAAATTATTTGTCTAATTAAATGCTGCTAGGTAGTACTGGTCCTATAGTAGCATTATAATTGTACTACCTATAACAAATTAAAATCTTTCTTAAACAAAAAGAGATTGTTACTTTCTATAAGTATCTTATATAGCAAAGATATGTCAAAAATCGATCGGCTTTCAGAACACAAATAAATGTATATTGGATACAAGTGAATTTGATTAAATCCAATTAGCTGAAGTTCCAAAATAAAGTACCCAATAAACTTATTAATAAAATACTCCTTTACTTTAATCTATAAAACACATGTTAACAATTAGTCGTAAGTATCATTTCCGAGCGTTCTTTGGAATTGTTAGGAACAGGTGTGCCAAGTTAAAAGTCGTCGACACATTAACTCGTCCATGTGGTCCACTTTTGGGACTCAGTACTCCAATCTATCTCATAAATGTCCTAATTTAAAAAATGCAACTCAGGTTTATACTTTATGTTTGTATTAGATTTTTATTGTCTATATATAGCCCTTAGGGTGGATTTACTCACGTCAAGTTAGGCGCTCAAGTGAAACTTGGTGAGCTAGCGGTCGAGTAGGTTTTTGGTTTCACTCACCCACATTTTAACTGAACTTATGTATACACAAACTACAATTCTTGGGACGGTTGCAGTCGAATTTCTCATTCTGGTTCTGGGAAAACCACGGATTCACGACATGTTTGCGAGTTTTGTTCTTATAAATGTTCCCAACCTAAATCGCTAGTCGACTGGCCCAAACTGATTACACTCGACGAGTTAAATGGGTGAGTACCCGTCCATCTCGCCCGCCAACCCACCAGTATAACAATTCGAACCTTAATGTGATGACTACAAGTACAAAGTAAGTGCAATCATTTGATGAAAAACTTCGGTGAAATCTAAGCTATAAAATGAAAAATAGGGTTCATCTGAAAACTCCGACTGAGACGGATTGCAAGGGGACTCGATGGTAAGGAACTGGAATTGATTGATTGGATCCAAGAAATTATAACTACTGAACATCGGAGGAGCGATCAGCTGCAGCCCCTCGTGCCTTCGTGATATGGGAGATGGAACGCTAATTACAACTTAAAGGGTTGATGTTGCTCAACATGGCGTGACAAACTGTATTGTACACACCTAATGGACTCTAGTTGTGATACTACATACATTTGCTTGGTCTTGTGTCCGTTAGAACGGTACATTTTATTTTTATTTACGATTGTATTTACTCACGAAATTGCTACATATTCTTTAGGACACCTATTGTTAACCGTTTAGAGATTGTTTTACGGTTAGCAGGGAAACATGATTAGATCTTTATTAACAGGGAAACAGCTCCTTTCTGTTTTCTGTTCAAGAATTCAGCAGTTTTCTAACTCACCTTCTTTATTAACTCTTTATTTTGGCTGTTTTTTAGTTTATTTTTTTAGATATTTTGTTCTCTTTTGGTGTTCTGAAACTTCAACAACTAAGTCAATATTTCGCCTCCTGTAACAAAAATCTCCTTAATGCCAAAGAATTATATAAGACAACCGTTCTGCACCACTTGCCATGCCTTTACGTCTATACAATAACTATCTTTCATTTTCAACAGCGATTTCACCTCCAGATATTCAATCCTCGTTACAGTTAGACATTTCCTTTGAAAAACGGGGATTTTTCTAGTGCTAATTTCCTTCATAACATTTCCTGTTCAACTGGTATAACACTTTCTAAAGCCTTGTCTGATTAAAAGCTTAAAGTTTAAACTTTTGTCCATTGCTTTAGACAAACACACAAATTAAATAATGTCCAATGTAAAGACGTTTTACAATGATTACGACTATACCCTTAGCTAGTAAGAATTGATTTGTTCCGTGTATACATGTAAATGAAATGGAAATGTCCTTAAGTTTTAGCCTAAGCTATCTGTATTTGACGCTAATGATTAATATGTTCCTATTTACAGAGGATGTTTTTCTTCATATTGTTTTCATCATTATGATTAATATAAATGACAATAATAGTTTTCGCGTTTACTTACGCATAATCGTTCCCATAATTATAGTTTTCCTACGCAATCCTACAATTAATACATCCTACCAGTAATAACTCTACCTGTAATATATTTATTTTAACTTAACTAAAACATATCACTATTCTTTATGAAGTATGTCGGCAAGATCATGGTACAGACGGGATAGTTACTTTTCAATTAATCTCTGATTAAATCACTACATATTTTACTACACATAAATCACTACATATTTGAATAAAAATACATTGAAAATGAATTAAAAGAATTAAACTTGTTGCCAAGTCAATTTAGACTAATCTAATCAAGGACAAAATGCAGGATGGCTGAAGGTTGGCACAGATGTTTTTTAGAACCATCCAAACTTCATTAAAGTACACGAGTGTGGGGTGTCCGCTCGAGGAGGAATACAGGATGTATCAGAAATTAAGGTATCGGGTCTAAATTTTGACATTGTATTAAAACCTATAGCAAATATAATATTGTTTTAATGGTCTTTAAAGGAATATTTCTTTGAAAACAGATCTCAAATACCTCAACTTGAGCCAAAATGGCGGTAATTTTTTGACTTTCTATTATTAACGGAACACCCTGTATTTTGAAAACAGTTTACATATTCAGATTTTGAATTCTTAATCCTTGCTACCTTAGCTTTAAAGTGACAAAGACAAGGCTTTTGATACGAGTTGAGATATCTGAGTATCTGTTTCCACAAATATGATCATTTAAAGACCTTTAAAACGGTATAACATTTTGTAATAGAATTGTAATAAAGTGTTAAAATTTAGACCCAAGATCTTAAATCCTGTAACACCCTAAACTCGAGCGGGCACCTTATTCTCAGGGACGTTTAAATGTGTCTAACGGACATAATGTACCAATTTTCAGCTATCCGGAAAAATTGTCCCTCAATTCCCATTTTTTGTTTAATTTGACTTGGCCGTTAGCTTAACCACATAAAAGTGAACTAGGCCATTCTCCGCATACTCGTTTATATCTGCGTTGTTTTTTGTTTAACAAATGTTGTCGTTGTAAAGGTCCCCGAATGTCGTGATTTTTACACGTCGTGGAATTGGCTTATGATTTGAAAGCGATGAAAAATACTTGATTGTAATACCTCTTTAGTGACCAAAATATATCATGACCGATAAAAATAAAAGTCGCACATTGATTTGTGAAAAACTTAAATACATGTTTACTTGCTCCAGTTGCATTTTAATAAAGTTAATATACTTAAAGCATTTAGGGGTTTTAATCTGTAAGTGGATTCAACTTGAAACCTATAAAACAAGAGGAGCAAACAAAATGCAGTTTCGGTGTCTATCGGACTGTAAACAAGGGTCTCTACAGCGTTAAATTCAATTGGGCAGGAGCTATGCTCTAAAACTGTAATGTACGGCCCAGCTCGAGTATTGTTTTATCATATGTGACAGGAATACGTAACCTTGAGTTACACAGAAACAATGTAGACTCCTCTCACCCCGACTCAGACGGTTTGGACGCGTGATTGTGTTGGCTATTTCTTGTAAATGAATTTTGCTAATACAATTAGCAAGCTATGTCTCTGAATTACTGCGTCGATCATATCTTTTCACCATATAGTGTCAACTTAATCAAAGTTTAATATTTTCGGTCAAATTCCGTTATCTGCCCACAACTGTATATTTCCAATATAACAAAGTAAAACAACATTTGGCAGTAATTTGGCAATAGGATGTGTAGAGATAATTGGTGATGTAAAAGATAAATTATAGAAAAATTTATTCATAAACGACCTGATTTTATACCCGAGAGTTATCTTATGAGCCGTTATCTTATCTCACGTCGCCGTTACCTGAAGTTGCGGCAACACAAGAAGAGAGGTGAGGTTAGGTTGGATTAAGTTAGGTTGTTAGGATCTAATCTAACCTAATATTCAATACTGTATTTTATAGAATAAATTAACGTAACCTAACCTAACTTAGCCCAACCAGCGGCCGGCGCGGCGCGTCTATACGTCGATGTTACCGTTATCTGTATATCTGACAGATAAGGTACGAGCGACAATTATACCAACCGAATTATTCAGAAACTACTCCGATATGCTTAGCAAAGTATCCAGTAACCAAAAGAATTAGCCATAAAACGTATATAGAGCCAATAGGAAAAAGTTTTTCAGTTGTGGGCAGATAACGGAATTTGACCATATTTTCTTTATCGGCATAAAAAAATAAATGTGTGTTTATGAAGATGTATCAAGCTAATTGTTTCTAGGGAAAGAATCCGATTGCAGCTTTTAGTTATGGAAATATTTTGAGATAAAGTGTTCGAGTTGTACCCGTCACAGTGTCTTGATAGTTGACAACTGAGAGAGCTTGAGGGAAATCGCACCCTCCCCTCCTCAGCACCCGCTAGAGTGCTTTGCGTTTACAGGAGGTAAATTACCATTTTGTTTCAAGGTAAGACCAGAAATGACTATAGAAAAGCTTGATTACCCTCATTTCAAAAACTAAATAGCCGAGGCCTGGAAAATTGCCTCTAATAGAAGTGAGTGGAATGCACCACATTTTGATAATTTTTAGCAAAATGACATCTCACGTTATGTGACAAAATTAAGTTTTTATACTTTTATATCAATAAAATTGATTTATTTTGAGTTTTATTTTCGTTTATGTTGGTATTCCTACACTCCCACGATGTTTTCTTCCAAAGTAGAAGAGCAGTCCGTCAGGGAACGTTTCATCCGCCAGTCGTTTAGAACGTTATAACCCCAAATAAACATCGTAAAATGTTTTAAAATGATTAATGGTAAGTAAAAATTGAAAATAAGGCTACATTATGATGTTATAAATAGGGTATTAACAAATTATACATGATTTTAAGTTCTAACCTTGAAACAACCGTAAATTTTAGAATTCAACTTTCAACGCTTGATTACTCGAAACTAGGTTTTTGTCGCTTAGAACGTTTTACGGGGGACCCCTTCAATTATAACAAATTACCTTTTAACCAACGCCTATAATTATACCTTAATAAACTTGTTGGAACATTACAACTAAACGGGAATTTGGAAAACACGTATAAAACAGAAGTAAAGAAAGAGTAATTCAACGGTTGTTTGAAATGTTTTCGCTTCATTTACGATTGCTAACTATTGGCCGTTTATTATTTAAACCAGAGGTGCAAAAATATGGAATTTTTTCATTTCAGCACAATTAAAAGTATAAATATTGTAATAATCGAAACCTAGTAAGTCAAATATTAAAGGACATTGTTTCTAAAATACTGATTGCGATCACAGGGTTTTTCTTTGTTTGTAGGTTATATGCAATTCCTGTATGCTGTAGAATTTTCGATCTATAACCAGGAAAAGTTTCCTGCATTATGTTGGTTAAAAGTTCAATAGCGTTTTCCAAATAAGAATGTAGTATGTTAAATCATTTGAAATTCGTTCAAGTGAGAGAAAAACACGACTGCAAAGATTTTCAAACGTTAAGAACGAAGAGGTACAAGTGAGGGTCTGTATTTGTACCGTAGGCAATGTTCATGCTATATTTTTTTGCATTAGCCTCGTTGAAATGGGACCATAATTTTATAAACTAAATGAGGCAACTCATATCGGTAAATAACCCATTACATTCTTTTCGTGAAATTATCCTATCTACAAGGTATGATGAACAAACCCCCGCCACAATAAGATGTGACGCGGTTTCCATCAGCTGGAAATGTTCGATTATCTTTATCTGATAAATTACAAACCAGGAAAGTCAGGGTGTTCTTAGTAGTCTTACAATCCCTTATTTATAAACGTTTTCATTCCGGAGGGAAATCTGTTTTCCGCCTTCATTCTTTGTTCAAGCAGAGTAAATAATTTCATTGTTTATTGTTAAATATATTGGGTATTGGTTATTGGTTTTTCGGTTAAATGTATAAATGTATTGGTTTGTTACCTAAATTTGCTATTTTAATCGTCCCAAGAGATGCAAATATGTATTACTCCAGGTTGGATTTGGTTCAGCTTTCGTTCTGTTTTACATAGGTAATATTTTTAATCAGTTTTAACTGCTATCTTAACACTAGCCGTTTAATAAAAAATATAAACATTTCACAAGTACGTATGTTTATTTTACTCTTTTTAAATACATATCCTAAAGAATCAAAATAATATTAAATACCCCCGTTGCAGCAAACCTGCATACTCAGCGAATTTCCAGTGCAAAACAACATATTTCAATCTAACATAGCGAGATTTGACATGTTTTTGTAAGCTCCATAAGAATAACATGGGGAATGAGTATGCAGGTTTGCTGCTACGGGTATATTAAAACTGGGTGGTTTTAATTCAATATTTAGTAGGTCTGAACTAGGAGAAGCCATTTACCAAGTTTTATCAGGATATGTTGAGAAATAAGCGAGATAAAGAATTTTACTTATTTCCCATAAGGTTAACATTGGGACAACGTACTGTGTTTACCACTTTCAATATCTCGGTAACTAATGGACATAGAATAATGATTCAAGATACTAAATTGTTTGTTTTTTTGAGCTGAATTCAATGGTGCCAGCAAAAATTGGATTATTTTTATTTTTTTATGTAAAAAACTCAAAAAACCCATTTTTGGGGGGGTTTATCCCCCTTTACCCCCCCTTCCGATAGTCCGATTGGGCTGGATTACAAACTCGTCCGAATAATTACTACTTTACACATCCATGCCAAATTTCATTAAGATTGGATCATTTTTACGCGAGTTATCGTGCTTAAAGACACATAGATATATATATAGATATTGAAAAAGTGATTATTGTGATTAGGGCTACTAATATGTTATAATGATACATAATTTGTTAACAGAGTACCCTCTTTTTTTAGTTTAAAAAACATTTATTTGACGACTAGTTTCAAATCATAAGATCATAGTCAGGTCATGACATGACATGACATGATATATATATATATTATAATGATACATAATTTATTAACAGAGTACCCTCTTTTTTTAGTTTAAAAAACATTTATTTGACGACTAGTTTCAAATCATAAGATCATAGTCATGTCATGACCTGACATGACATGACTATATATATATATCTATATATATATAGGGGGTTTGATCTATATATATATATATATATATATATATATAGATATATATATATTTATGAAAATGAACGAATAGTGTTTTTTGCTTCTGGGGGCCCCAAAACGAAAAGTTATCATGGTCTTGGGCTTAGGTCTTACCATGAGTACTACGGTAACAGCTTCTTCCCTATAGGGGAAATTCGCTAAAACAACAAACATATTAGCGAATTTCCTTCGAAATAAGCTATTAACGTCGTTTTAACAGAACAGAGTGGACAAAAAATATCCGTTCAGGTTAACCTCAGCAATGATATTAATATTTATATTAATTGACAGCTTTTTATATGTACTTTCTAGATATAAAGTGAGTTTATTGTTAAAACGCATTTTTACCTGCCAAAAACACGATTTGTTTCAAAATTTTAACTGGGCTTATATGGATAATAGAATTTTCATTTTTTGAGTGTCTGTAAGCACGATAACTCTCGTAAATATCCTCCGATCGCAACAAAATTTGGTACAGACATGTAAAACTAGATTCTCTTGGACGAGTTCGTAAACCAGCCAAATCGACATATCCTAAGTGGGGTAAAGGCTCCATTTTACCCCTCAAAAATAGGTTTTTTGAGTTTTTCAAATTGAAAAATTATATTTATCCAATTATTGTTTGCACCATTACATTTACCTCCAAAAAACAAACAATTTGGTATCTTAAATCATTTTTGTAAGTCCATTGGTCACCGAGATATAAGCGAAAATACCTCTGGAATTTTTTAATTTGAAACAACTCAAAAAACCCATTTTTGGGGGGTAAAATGGAGCCTTTACCCCACTTAGGATATGTCGATCTGGCTGGTTTACGAACTCGTCCAAGAGAATCTAGTTTTACATGTCTCTACCAAATTTTGTTGCGATCGGAGGATATTTACGAGAGTTATCGTGCTTACAGACACTCAAAAAATGAAAATTTTGTTTCCCATATAAGCCCATGTTGAATTGTGAAACAAATCGTGATTTTGGCAGGTAAAAATGCGTTTTAACAATAAACTCACTTTATATCTAGAAAGTACACATAAAAAGCTGTCAATTAATATAAATATTAATATCATTGCTGAGGTTAACCTGAACGGATATTTTTTGTCCATTCTGTTCTGTTACAACGACGGTAATAGCTTATTTCTATGGAAATTCGCTAATAACTTAGAGACCAAGGGACCTAGAGCAATTATTGAAGCTACCAAATTGTTTGTTTTTTTTTTAGCTGAATCCAAAGGTGAAAGCTATAAATAGAAAAATCAAAAGTTATCATAGTAGCCTGTTTTTATAGTATCAGGGCAGCAGAATGTTGGCTTAGTCAGTTTCCTATTTACTCTCTACTGAGGTTTTCAAGGAATCGCTTTGAGTAATTTCTCAGTTTATCATTTTATTTAATAGAATTTTTGTTTTTAAACAATTTTATGTTTATACAATTTAAAAAATAAACATTCTTGCCCACTTCATTACATGAATTCTTTGTGTTTTTTTTATCTAAGTCATTTACCAATATTTTTTACAAAGGTTTTGTAAAACAAGCTACAATAGCTAAAATTTTAATATATAAATTTAAAACTTGTTTATTTTTCTTTTTTTTGTAATAATGGATTAATTACTGGATATTTTGCAATTGGAAATTCGCTGAGTACGCAGGTTTGCTGCGACGGGTGTATTTTCAAATTGAGACGACAGTGTCGTATCCGTTACAACAGCCCACATATTTCTCTCTTCCAGAACGCAACGAGTCTTCATATTAAAATTTCATGTTATTTTTGCAAGAGTCTGTCTCAACAATGATATTCTCGTGTTGAATAACTCAGGTATGATCTAACCTTCGTTCACCTTTTGAACTTGACAACTAAACAGGTGAAAGGGAAAACAGTGGTATTAGTCAAACCTTTTGAAGTCTTAAACAATAATGAATTTATTTTTAAGAAAATATATACCGTGTATCCCAAAAGCCCCGGACCGCTTTAATACAGTAAGGAGACTGATAAGGAGTGATAAGGAGACTCTCAGGGGGGTAATGAAAACAGCCTTGTTATCAAGGGACTCTTCTTATTGAGGTTCGTTTTTTTAAGACATGAAGTGTAATTACAACTTAGGAGACTTGAAAGTGCACTTCTTATCGATATTTTTGTGTTATCGAGTGTCTTCTTATTGAGGTTCCACTGTAACCTTTAAGCTAAATAAATAATATTTGTCAAACATATTTTGCATAAGAGCGGTATTTTATTTCTTTTTTTCAAGTCAGTGGCCACTTGGCGGGGGTTTGTACTTGAAAATGTGGTGCATCACCCCCAAAACCGCATTTCGGGGACATGGGCAGTATGAAATTAACAGCAAATAACAGTGTTTTATGGTTGGAGCTAATTTGCAAAATATACTTGTTAACCTTCAATAAATAATAGCAAAGTTTTTACTAATATTTATTATAACAGCCCTAACAAATCTAATAATTTAATTTATAGACCTATATTATTTAGTTTTAAAGTTATTAAGCCGGGCCACGATTTATGGAACACACTATATCCGCTTATTAAATTAACCACGTCTCTTGGTTTTTCTTAAATGTCTGTTTTAAACAAGCTAAAATATCACGTGATAAGTCTCTAAAAATTCCACTTAATGAAATTTAGAAAGTTTGAAGGAAGTAAAGTTTTTAATTAAATTCTCGAACGAACAATAGCCTCATTATAATTGAACGGAAATTGAAGCTTTGTTGCGTATTTCTTGTCACGTTGAAAAACAATAATTATAAAAGCTAGTAACTAACGCATTATAATACTATACATACAAAGCGAATAATTAGTTTTAGATACGGTCCCGAAAACTATAGAAATAAAATATATTTCAGACTAGATGTTACCCGTGGCTTCACCCACGTCCAAAATGATAGTAAGATATTTTTATATAAGATTCTAAATATTTTTGATAAAGAAATAATTTAGATTTGTTAAAATCAAGCAGCTTTTAGTTAGCTTAACAAATGGATAAATTGCTACAGCTGATCTATATTATTTGAAAAACAAACGTCACAAACTTTCGTTTTTCTTATTCGTAACTTTTAAAAATTTAATACCACAGAACCATTATGACGGACATGAAAACATACACAATGAATTTTTTAAATAAAAAAAAAAACTTTACTAAACCGTATCAAAGAAACTCTTAATCTTCATTTTATTTAACCTTTTAAAGAAATATTTATAATTTTAAACATGTAGTTACCTTTTTAGCAAACACTATTGTGAGCCATCGCCTCATTAATAATAGATTCACACATGCATTACTGAGCACACCGCGTTGCATACTCTTAATACGTACTTGAAGATCATTTTGGAATTATAACTTGTGCCAAATCTTAAGGCCCAGTCCGTCCATAAGACTAATGTTAATTTTAGCATTGGGCTTATGGACGGCGCGTGGGCCCTAAGATTTGGCACCAACAATAAATATTCAAGTTCAATTGATATTTTAATTCCATCACAACGAAGAGTATTATAATTTATTTTCGAGACATCGCTTGGAATAATGATTCACCCTACTATTTGTATTCTGTATATTGCCCATGAAGCATAACAAAAACAATAGTGTACAAAATAACAATGCAACCAAAATAACAGCTGTAAAAATAACTTTTAGTACTAATATTGTTCATGTGTATTTTGTAAGTGTGTTTATATAGTCATTTTCTGAATTATTACTTAGCTTATTACATAATTCGGTTACTGAAGGAGAACATTAAAAAAATTAAACCATCCAAGAAAACTTCATGGGATTGACAAACTTTAATTAAGCTTGATTGATTTATTAAATTGAAATTTCAAATAAATTAGTAATAAGTAACAGTTTCACCGCATATTAGATAAACGGTTTTATGTTTGTAATCATGCAAACATTTAACTCGTTTTGTAAAAAGTCGGAGCAAAAGTTATCTTCTTATTTATTGCCTGGAAGGTTTTTGAAACAGAATCTTAACAACTGGTCAAAGTACACAAACTGTAAGAAGGTCATGTTTTATGGCCAAAGTTCAGACGAACTTTCATAGAGCTACTTGTTCTGCAAGTTAACAATACATTGATCTCAGAACGGCATCAAGATGGATGGCAGCCCATTTTAGAACATCGTAAGTTTATCAAAGCAGCCATGCTAATGACAACTAACGTTTAAACACATAACCTTTGGAGGAAATCAATACATAACTGTTCCCCCTGAATTACAATTCTTCAAGGGGTAAGGTTAAATTTAAGTTAAAAGAGACTAAATTAAAGTTTAAAAAACGATATATACCCTGGCTAACTTAGTTGTACGGTTTAAGTCAACTAATTTCTTGTCGAAATCTCAACCTTTAAGTTAGGGCGTTTCAAATCAGGAATGTAATGATATATTTGTAAAGTAATAATATTTAGTGGCAGTGTGTTTCTTAGGTGAGTCAGGGTACGTCGCTATCTACGAAATGTTGAACAATTTCATCTGGTTTATTTTACAGCTGCGGAGTTGTGCGGAGACATGTTTAATTCTGTTGAAATTGTGAAATTACGTTATCTACACAAAACTTTAAAACTTACTCCTACTGGCTTTTTACGTTATATACCTAAGTTTTTTGGTTACTGGATGCTGTAGTTTGCCAAGTATATCGGAATTACCTCTGGATATGCCAGTCAGTGTTGTTGTGGCTCTTATCCGTGTCTTACAATGATAACGATACGCCGATGACGCATCGCGCGCTAGCCGTACCGATTTGGTTGTTACATATTGTATATAGTATGATAAATTAGGTTAAGTTATATCTGATTAGGTTAGATTTTAAGTTTGGTAATAATGGTTTCTTAATGAGTTTGGTAATTTTTATTTGGGTAATTTTTATTTTATTTTTTTATACAAGTTACAGTTAAGTTAAATTAGGAGAGGGCAGCTACGGTGCTGCTCTCTTGTGGAGTTAATGGTAAACTAAGTCCTTGACGCATGCTGGGCAGCGCTCAACACACTCTGAGCGCAACATTAAATATCTCTGTTTGATTATCCTCTGTGGTTTACCTTAATTAACGTTTGTAAACTGATCCGTACGTAACTAATTTAATGTAACAAACCTTGCCTAAACTAACACAATCTTTCTTAATCCAACCAATTCCAATCACCAATAAAATCTACCGATGTGGGCAGATGACGGGATTCGACCGTTGACAATATACAGAATTCATACTACGTCATCGATGTTCTTAAAAATTAAAACATACCTAGACATACGGTACCAAAGTAATCTCTCGCAATCCCGATATTTTGCAAAAGACTTTTTATATTAATCAGTTAGCTTCAGGCGTCAGGCAGTCACGGCCTGTTTTTGACCATCCAGTTACGGAAAATCCCCCTTGAAAAACAGGGAGCGTCATCAAACGTAGTATCTCAGGGGGAGGGGTGCGTAAGATTATTTTCTTATATTGCATGTGTGTCTGTGTGTTTGAAGAGGTTTATGACTTTAATGACGTTGGAAGTCCAACTATTTCAACCGGAATTGAATTCTTTGTCTAAATTTTTTTTATGGTGGTGAGTTTATGATTTGATTTACATTTTTGTGGACATTTGCCATCACTGATTTGGAGAGTCGCCTATATCTCTACAGCGTAACGTAAACAAAGATGAGAATATTTATTCACCTTGATGTTAATCTTATAACTAGTATTA
The DNA here is from genome assembly GCA_035578135.1 of Flexamia atlantica. NCBI lineage: Eukaryota > Metazoa > Arthropoda > Insecta > Hemiptera > Cicadellidae > Flexamia > Flexamia atlantica. Next base: position 1,393,440 of record JAQJVK010000063.1, on the reverse strand, counting down.
AACCTTAAAAGAGTGTTTTTCAAATCCTGGAGACTCTTTATCAAAATAAACTTGCTAATGTTTCATGATTGTAAGTTTTTTTTATCTTACGATTAGCAAAAAGTTATAAGTAAATGTATTTCCCCTGCCTAAAAAAATCTCCCTTTCTTATATAATAGTGACATTGAAAATGAAAAACGCCTTATTAATTTGGATTCAAAACCGCTCCCAAATTAAGGTACGGAACTTATACTATATCCCAAGGACAATAAAGCTACAGTGAACAGGTACCTGGGAGTGGCAAATCTTGTCTCGTGATTATTCTGAGTAGAGTTACCCTCTTAACTTGTTCGTGCATCCAAACCGAGCCAAATTAGGTAAATTTTGACTGTGCCTCAACAGAAGATTTGTTTATAACTCAGTGGTTGGAGTAATCAATAGTATTTTTAATTTCGTTCGATAGAAAGTTTTAAATTTAAATTTCAAAAATATTTTGTTGTTGTTATTTTTTAAAATTTCAGGCCTAATAGTTCGATTAATATTTATTTAAAGGAACAGAAACTTCTTAAAACGTTAATATCAAAACTCACCATCCTTATGAGTAACGTTTATGATGTTGCATCGGAAGTAATTTCATAAAACATATTGCCCTTCATAAAGTTTAGGAAATTAGCTTGCTTATTGGCTTTTTCTAACATAAAAAGGTTCTGCGTTATATTCTTTTAATTTACGTAAATAAATAAAGTTCTAAGTACTAAATATTTCCTTAAAACCTTGTTAATTCTTTAATCGATTCAGCCCAAGCGAGGTAGTTTCATATCAATTTGCGATTTAAATTTGCAATCACTAAAAGTAGGAATTATCAAGTAGATAAAATGCAAATTAATCTCTATCTCGGTAGTCCTGTTTTTGAAATATTTTGGTCTTTTATTCAATATCCTCACAGAGGAACGATTAATATGATTGCAATTGGAATTTATTGCCTAGGAAGTGAATGTGTTCATTTTTTACGATAAAGTAAACTCTAAATGAAATATTGGCCATTTTAGGTTAATATAGTTTCATGTTAGAACCATATCTTTAGACTTGCTCCACAATCCAGAATATATAAAAGCTCAAAGGGAAATGTTATATCAAATGTCCTAAGCAATTACTCTTACGTTAGCAGTCTATGGTTGAATTAGTATATCTTCGCTTATAAGAAACAAAATCCAATCCATGCAATATGTATAGTTTTAAATGTTTGTTGTTATTAGTTAGGATTTAACCATATAAAATTCAATTACATTAGGTTTTTTTGTTATAACGATAAGCAAACGTTTAGTGAACAAATGATTAGAATGTGAGTTAGAGTTAGTTTAGCAAAAAACCTAACGAAATAAAAAATACTTTAACTGATGTTCTCTTGAATCGTGTTGTCTAGAATGATATTCTCTTTTAGTCTATGAATATGTTCACTGTTGAAAAAAAAGTTCAAATGATTAGGTAATACTGTCGCCAAATCGTAAACGATATTTTTCGACGAATCGATCAATTTCTTTAACAACTAAAGGAATGCCGGTATCTTTGTGAATAGTGTGGCTGCTCAAATACTAAGGGACTTGCAAGGCTGAATTGATCAGTCAAGATTGAAATCGTAATTGAATGTTAGAGTTGGTGTACGTTCCCCACAGTTACACGCCATAAACTCAAATTGGTTTTAAGATTACTTTTGTTCGGCAATGTTTGTCCTCAATGGATAGCTTAGAATTTATATATGGGTGCCAAGATATTGTATGTACTTCATGTTCAGTTTTTCCCTTTTCATCCAAATGTAATATTTCCAATATAGTCTTTTGTATAGCTAATTGATACTTTAATATCAAACAAGATGAAGCTTTTTACACTTTGAAGACCAAACTTACGTTTTAATTTTTCTTCTCATTAATTAAGAAAACTTTTGAGTAAAAGTATTATTATGAATATTATACGGGATGATAAATGGATCCTAAAAATACTTGACACATGATAAACAGCTGAAAAAAATTACTTAAATTTATTATAATTGGTTGGAACCTGTTGGAAGATAATTTTTCAGGCTAGGAAAGAACAAATCATATTCACTCGTTATTGTTTTAATAACTTTTTTTTATTATTGTAATCAATGTTTCTCTAAGCATACGCCAAATTTCTAGCTCAAACCAATTTTGTTTGAATCGCCAAAGCTTCACCACGTCCCCTATGAGATGTACATATTTCTAATATAAATTCTTCTCTTTGTTCAATTCGGGTATAATTATCAAGATAACTGGTTGTTTGTAAGCATATCACTATTCATTCAAACATATATCAACGAATTTATTACAATAATGTTAATTTCATATACAATATGAAGATAACTCAAACTGTATCGTAACAAGAGATAACCCAAAAAATCAACGAATGATTTCAGAAATATGAAAAACTAAACAGTACATAACAAACTAATTGCTAGTTCCACTTCATGACCACAGCGACCTGATAGTTAAAAAATAAATTCAATATTCCCACACATTTTGCCAATCATACTAACTACAGAGCCAAAATCGAAAAAAAGCTCGTTGGAAAAATTAATCTTTGCTTCAGCTATGATAAAGTTATTTTCGACTTAATCTGTTCAGTGAATTAAGAGCTCACAGAGATGGACAAAACATTAACGTTGTCCTGATGTCTTTACAAATCTAAGTAATTATTTCGCTAACTATCAAAACAGTACAGTAAAAAAACGTAAATTTCTTTTTGTTTAGATTTTTTGTGAACATACCTAAACCTGGTAGATTTAATGAATTGCATCTGGAAAAATAACATCGAACTCTCTCGAGTACTTTTGATAAACTCAAGCAATACAGTTCACATAAAAGGTTTTAGTGGAAAAACTCTAACGCACTCAGATAACGTTACCTGAAACAGTTTAAGCTCCACTGTCGTTAAAGTCATTTGTTTAAGTGAAAGTGGAATTAAACTAATCCTAATGAATGTGAAATTCAAAGACTAATCCATGAGTCGAATGTTTTACGTCTCCTTTAAATACAATTTGTAGTGCTCGCTGAAACACAAGGATTTAGTTATCTAAAATATATCTAAATTACCAGTTTACAAATTATTATTTACAAATAAAACTCTGAAATTAATACCTAAGAGATAGAAAGTAGATTTTATTTTGTGGAAAACACCATGTAATTTCCTACATAGCATACCCAAAACTTTTTAAAGTAGGTAATAAATGTATATTTTAAACGATACCTTCATTTCATTTCTCTTATATATACTATTAGCTTGTTCCGTTGTATTTTTAAGTAGGCCTACTGAAATCTATTTTTCGATCCTTTCAACATTCTTTTGAGCCTAGCTAATAATCATATTTTTAATAATCTAATATATACGTTCATTAGGTAAACTTATTAGCAAAACGTCTCTCATTATAGAAAACAAGTATTTGGTTTAATTGTATAACACTGAACTCCCTCCGTCGACTCAGGTGAGAGCACGAAGCTGGAGAGAGAAACTTTATTTACCATCGGACTTTTCACCTGAAACTTTTCGACGCTTCTTTAATCTTAAAGATTACTTTGCCCCTTGACTTTGAGTTTACTCCTTTCGGATATTCACTATCGGAAGTCTTCAGTTAACGGTTTTTTTAGCTAGTCTAACTTCGAATGTATTTTTCAAAAGTACAGAAATAAGTAAAAAGTAGTAATTTACTCATTCGTTTCCCTTGGAAATTGAAATATTCTGTTGTTATTCTGGATTGCAATATTGTCACAAACTTTTACTTGTTGAAATTAATGTCAAAATTTTAAAATCCCGTAAACGGATAATGAACACAGGGGTTTTCATAAATAGTAAACAACTTTTAGTTTTTTCGAGGTAATGGATTTCACAAGGAGGTTGTATTCCATACACAGAGTTGAATTGTAAAAATTACCATAATTTTCACTTAAGGAATTCTGTGGCTATCTTTGAAATTATCTCTGAAAATCCTTTTACCAACACTCCGATAAACCAAATAAACTCCACTATAGTATTAGCTCACGTCACGTCATGCCTTAAAACAAACATATGAAAGCGGACTGCAGCTTCATGATAAATATTTATAGAGGATCGTAGCATAAAACTATTTGATGAGGTATTTTGTTTGCATAAACTAACTTCTTCAAATATCTACATAAATTCATTGTAAAATCGAACACCAGATGCTGCTCTTCTCACTAGAGAATCTTATATATAAATATATATATATATATATAATTGAAACTAATGACAGCAACCCTGGCTGTTCTACTGGACCACGAAAACTAAGCTTGAAATAAATAAGAGTATTGGTCCCTTTAAACATCGAGGATACAACACATTGACAAATACTCCGTGTTTCAGTTATACTCCAAAAGTAGGATATTCTAAAACAATTAAGGAATATCTCATCGTTTCAGTGTTTGGAATAAAATGTAAAACTTGGAAAGCCCAGGAATTGTTTGAAAAAAAAAACAAAAACCAAATAAACTTTCCAGTTATTGAAAAAACTGGAAACAAACTTTCCAGTTTGTGAATCAGTGGTTTCCAAAACAACAAGGCTATCATGGTTATTCAACATAGCGCATTTGTTAATATTCTTTTTATGTATATCACTATGCACCTTGCAGCAATACGGATAATTTTAAAATCAGTTAACAGCTTTGATGGTTCAATATAACTACTATGTTATATTATCAATAAATATGTAATTAACATTTTTATAAAGCATTTACTCTTTAGCACGTACTTATTCATACATCTCATGTTTTCAATGCGTGCGCGTTGGTGTAAATAGCAAAAATAAATAAAACATGCGTGGCAATGTAATTTAATGTAATGTATGAGTTCTGAGTAAGACTTTTAATTACGGGTTATTTAGTTGGCTTTACGGCAGCTGTCATTGTTCCTCTCAGCTCTTAGTGGCTTAATGCGAACGAAGGTAAAAAAACTTAAATTGACCATAACTTAACAAAAAAAAGCACAAGCTACCAAACCAGGGCTTTACGGTTTGTATATTTAAAAAAATTAAAACCATACCCTGTTATTTCAGAACAAGTGTTTCTGTGATAAACTGCTACGATTTAGAGTTTTCCCACCCTCATTCCAATCAACCTAATTGCACAGATATGAGAAACCATAATAGCTGCAGTAGTGTAGTCTGAGTGCTTTGTATCTCACTTGTTAATAAACTTAGTTTTATTAAACAATCAAAGCAGTATACTTTGTTTTTTAAATCGCCCTTGGAGATCATAATTTTACTCAACATGATTGGTGGAACAATTCCATATAAATGAAAAATGTCTGAGGTGAGTATCGAGAACAGGTACCCAATCATCTGGCTGAACTGATTGACACAATCAAACTCTTCGCTGGAAACAAAGCTAACAATGTTCCTTTTGTGTGTTTCGAGATACAAGCTCTCGTATTTCACAAGCTAAATCGCTTTGATTCATCTTAATAAAACAGATTCATAGCCTAGAAGCCGCCAGACACATGTATTGAAATATATTTATTAAACAAAGATTTATTCCAAATATGTCAAATAAAAATATAACGGTTTACGAGTACTTTACGGGATGAGGTATACACATAAATGCATCAAACGTACGTTGTAAATGGAGTATTAATGCGTATCACGAGATTGGTTCTAGCATGAAAAATGTTTGTACTGTATTCACTTAAAATATTTTGTGCAGGGCCTAGTCTTGGATTCTTTAAATCTGATTTCCTGAAATTTGGGAAGACATTTCCGATATTAGGTTACCTACTATTCTTAAACTTCTTACAAAAGAAATTAGGAAATTATATAGAGAAAGAAACTTGCAAAACTAACAACAACAAATCAAACAATGCAAACCATAAAGCTAAAATTATCTAATAAAGTGTAAAAGAAAAAAAGGTTTCCTTAGACCTTTTTAATGGACTATAATATTCAAAATATATTATCTGCAAACCTTTTGTATTAGTTTTATGTAATTTGCACATAACACAAAGTTGAGGCGGATCGTTTCTAGATAGTTTTTGCTTAAATTAGTAACCTTATATTTAGGGTGGTATAGTATTAAAGGGATTATCTAAGCCTAAAGCAATCTCAATTTCTACTTTTAGGTCTCATCATTCGAATTTATCGGGGTTCATTCAAATTTGTTTGTTTTTTTTACCTTCAAAATATATAGCTTCTAAGTTTTTCAAGCATTTATCCAAATGGCAGACGTATAATCGGGTTGCGGTTCCCTCTATTTATATATATTTTTCGCACACCGACATTTTTTAAGTTTGATTCCCCGCTTCTTCCAGGTCATAGTTCTATCTCATAACAATTCCATCCTCTGCACGTCCTATACAGCATTCTTCACCAAGCAGTAATCTCTCTCATCTACCCAGGGTTGGACATGGTAAATATTTGTTCAGCAGATTGGGTCCAGCACACTCATCTCCACATCACATTTCTGGCTGTGGCAGAGTGATAGTAAAGTTAAAAATTCTTTTTCTATCATGTCGTTTTCAAACTTAATCCACTTTCACACTTCTTATTGTTTTCAAAGACTCGTAATTGCGTATTATTGTACAGGGTGAGTTTTAAATGTCCCCCCCCCCCAACTTTTATCAACATTTATTTGAAAATATTAATTCCAGGCTACCCAAATTAATTGCCCGACCCGGCGTCCCCGACGTCGTTGGGCCCAAACACAATCCCCAATACTTCATTTTGAGTGGGTGACCACTTTCGGCCGCCATCTTAGATTCGCCATCATGGATAAAAATTATTTCTTTCAAATGTGAATGTAGTGCTGTAACCCATCATTTAAAACTCGATTTTTACACTGATTTCAAAGCTTGTTTATTTTAAATCCCAAAAATAGCGATATATAGAAGTAAAAAATGATAATCTAAAACGGATCACGGCATTCGATTCAGCATGAAAAAATACCTGAAAATGGTGGTTCACAACACCACCTTTACATTCGAAATAATTCAGCTCATTTCATAAGGCTGGTGAACGATTTCTTAGCAGAGCTAACATATATTATGAAGTGAGCCTTTGGACATATAATTGAAAAGAGTAAAAAAAACTACCCGAATGAAATATTCAGAAAAGTTGTGTACTTAAAAGTTTTCTACGGTTGCCACTTTTTTGAGAGAGAATAATTAAGTAATTTTTTTAGCTATCCAGATCTAAAAACTACGCAACTTGTGAATATAAACACCGTTATTTTTCATAAAGGCAAATAAGCTATTACACACAAATAGCTAGGACAAATTCGCAGAGATTTAAGGATTTTCGCTTACACGAGGTAATAATCAATTTAATTTAGGATATTAGTGAAATATGAAGGATATATTCGTTTACATGAATTAATAATAATTTGAATTTAGTTTATTTGAAAATTGTTAAGGATATATTTCACATCATTCCTCGTAAAAGGGCAAAGTAACATTTGACCAATACTAAGTTAGATAGTACATATGGCGTGTGACAGCTGGAAAGGTGCGATGGCTTTATGTAATTTATTCCCTTTTCTCATCTACCACAATCGAATTCCTTATGTTCCCATATACACTTCAGAATACGTTGAGCTGAATGCATTATTGAAAGTTTACCATTTCTCGAATATTGCGGTAGCGTATTTTCCATATCATCGATATATTGTAGGCAACTGCCAATTTTGTGTCATTTGCGTATTTCACTACGACATTAACAACTACGTCTTAAGAATATTTTGTCAAGAAAACTCAAAGCAGTCTCCACTGCTCATTCGGCTATTCAAAAAATATTCCTTATAAAATAATCAGACCACATTTTTTACAGTATACACGCTCATTTGTCATCTATATAGGTCACAATCCATTTACTTTACAGATGAAGCTATTACCATATGTGCCATAGGTCCTCTTCCGATACCTTAATCTGAGATCTATATAACTTTAAGAACTAATTAACAAGCAACGTTAACTCAGTTATGATATTTTGATTTCATGATACAACTAAACTGAGGTTGACGCCAATGCCAAATAGTCGGCTAAAGGGGTTTTTGTGTTTGAGAAACTGGAAAAAGGCTATACAAAGGAACTGAAAGTAATCAAGGGTAAAATGAAATTTATATAAAGAAAGAAAATCAAAGAGAACTGAGGCGGGGAAAATCAATTTACTCTTGAAGCAAATGAGGATTGAATTAAACGTCTCGTCTTTGTCTAACAGACGTCTTTGAACAGAAATACGAACCGGGGCTACAAAGGAGCCGCCTGGTATGTGGTCCACGTTCCAGCGTTGAAGCTGCTGACAAGTTCGTGACAGGAAATAAATATTAAAAGAATATATAAAAAACTAAAGGGGAGCTATTAATATTATTGTAACCCTAGTTATGCGCTAATGTATTCGTGGAATATACGATCTATTTTGTACCTATTTGAACAGTTTATTGCGTGTAATATTCAAACATGGACTTATTTCCTTAGCTATCATTATAGTACTTTAAAAACCTCAACTGCCTATGTCGCCAAGGGTCAATTGGCCAGGTGGCATCGCGACTATGGAAAACTGGTAAAGAAATAAACAAAAAATTTACATTACAAAAATGGGACTGTATTCCTCAAAGGGACTATGACAAGGTGGTGAAACAGGAGGAAGTATTAGATGACTGCAAACGGGTGTTGAGTATATTTTAAGATAGTAAGACGGATCTAAACAGGTCTTGTCATTGGTTGAACTTGGATACAGGTAGCGGGACAACAGCCAATACAGCGATGTGCGGTGATTGAAAGAAAGTGAGATGCCTTAGCAGCAATAGTAACGTAGAACTTTGGTTGGTGGAATACAAAATCCCTGTACTGGGTATTTGATCATAGCTATTAAAAAAATTATTAACTAAACTTTTTAGTATTAGTATTAGTATTAGATTAACATTGCACAAAGGTAAATCAACAGTCACTATAAGGGAGTAATGAAGGAGCTGCTTCAAAAGACGTAAATTGTATAATAATCATCGTAAATTGTGCATAAATAAGTTTCCGTAGTCTTATCGTATGATTTATTGATAAAAAAGAAATATTGTTTCCAAATAATTGTTGTTGCTCAAATAAAATTGCTATAACTGCATTTTAGCTTATTTTACTTTATGTCGGTTATTATTTCTTTGCATTCATCCGTCTTTTTAATATTCAATCATAATAGAATGATAATTAAAATAACTGAATCGGTCCATGCAGAAAGGGCTTCAGTCACTATTTTTTCGAAATCGAGTTATCTATGGAAACCATATTTGTATTATGGAAACCATAAAAAAATGTAGCCGGATGTTTTGGTGCAAGAAAGACTTCAGTCCCATGCCCCCTTATGCTTTAAACAGTAGGACTTCAGTCACGTGCAAAAAGGTCTTCAGTCAGTAATATAGCATCAGCTGTTATTGTTAATTCAGCTGTGAATATTCCGAATTCAATCAAGAAATAATTAACTGGCCTCAGTAAGAAATAATTTTTATCGACTAAAAAAATAAATTTAGACAGTAAAAACATAAACTAAAGGGTAAACATAATTTTTTTTGCAAAATGCGCTTGTCAGTAGAAAAGGGCTTCAGTCAGTAAAAAAATATTTTTTTTAGTTGAGAATTGAAGTACATGTTGTTTTTACTCTATAAAAAGTCTCTAATGTTTATAGAACCAAATTAAAAAATTTGGACAGTAAAAACATAAGGGTTTATACACAATTCTGTGCAAAAAGGCTTCAGTCATTAAAAAAACATTTTTTTGGAGTTGAGCATTGAGGTAAATTTACTTTTTTTACCCTGTAACAAGTACCTGATGTCCATAAATCCAAATATATTTTTTCATTTATTTTTTTAACAGTGTGTATCTGAACAGGATAGTTTATTTTGTTTTCCGAAAATTATGATTTTGTTACTGAAGGCCTTTCTGCATGGACCGATTCAACTGAGAAGTGAACTTTGTTCGAAATGTTTTGAAAATCGCTGTAATACATACGCTGAAAGCATAATGAATCTCTAAAATTCATGTTTGAATTAAAGACTGATTCCCATTAATATCCCATTGCACAAAGGTAATTCAACAGTCACTTTGAGGGTGTAATGAAGGAGCTGCTTCAAAAGACTAAAATCGTAAATGAGCTGGATCATTACCTCTTCTGTCGATTGATTATCTCTCGTTAGGCCAATAAGTAAAATGTTCTATTCACCTTTATCGATTAAATATGCCTTTTGCATTTTAATTGTTTTTAAATCAGTCACGTTGAAATATAGGAATTATAATGTTTTTTTTAAGTGTATAGCTATCGTAGAATTTTGATGGACCATGTAAATAGCAATAAATACATAACTGTATAGAGATTTAACTATCAAGTGATTTAGAAAACACCTCTGCACCTGTTACATCTTTTTCTTATTTTAATGTTATGATTATTCAAAAAAATTCGATATTATTTGGTATTGGACGTTGTTTCTCCAGGATTTCAGGAAATTAGAAATTTATAAATGTCCTTTCTAATCCATTACGTATTCCAAAGAAACCTGCGTTTAATCGTTTCTGTATCTATTATGCTATCTCAAAATTTTAAAGAATATTTCAGGCTGATAACTATTTGCCTTAATGGTCACTACTTAGTGGTTACTACAGCTTGGCTTACTCAAGACTTTATTGCCTCAATGGTTCGATTTGTTTTAAGAAATTTAAAAGAATCAGTAATGTTTAATGTCGAAATTTACACATAAGTTTTGTTAAAAATTCATTCATACTATTCGTTTCGTGAAGGAACCTTCTTTGTTCCCTAGCGGCAGAAAGCTCAAAAATTACAAAATAAAATCAAGCTTAAGTAATTTTGACTGAATTTTTTGGTGTGGGTAACCCTTGCTTCTAAATAAGTCCCTTAAAAATGGCAAAACTTAAAAATGGCTAAAGGAATGGTTTCTCCCTAAAACTCCGAATTTACAAGTCATCTAGTTTATATAGACACTGTTCAACCAGATTGTCTTTTAGTTTTTGTTTGACGCTCTTTTTCATCAATTAGTCCAATTCCATTGATTTATTTATTTTATACAATCTAAAGACGTCCTTACTTTTTAGAAGTATATGCTGGGGCAGTAGACTTGCCATTATGTACACTAAAGCACAACTGATACAAACGTAAAACTAAACAAAATGGCGATAGAACATGCAAAATAAATTGGCTACAATCTGACGAAATTAAGAACATTTTATTGAAAAAAATCATTTGCAAGCTTCTAGAAATATTTTGTGACTTCGTATTCGTATCCGTGTTTACGTTAAAAACTTAGGTCATATATACAAAGGTAGGCTACCAATATTTATTTATTGATGCCTTACTCAAGTTTTTATAACCAAACAAGGGCTTTGAAGAGTAAATTAAAAAGAGTTTAAGCCAGAAGTATTCAGCCAGAAGTAACTTAAAGCTGTCGATGTTGTCAATTTCGCTGACAAAGACTATAAAGATATAAAGGGTGTTGTAAAAGGAGTTAATGGGATTAGGTAATTAGGTCAGAGACTCTTTTATAAAAGTACTTTCTGAGTCAAAATAAATTAAATATTTTGAATTATATTTGGCTGTATTTCACGTATTCTCGTTAAATTTCAGACATCAACTTTATAGAATAAATTTGTTTAGAAAAATATATTGGAAATGTATTATGTTAAATACAATTTAAATTTCTCTACATGTATCAATAATATATTTTAATGCATATATTTGATTTACATGGTATTTATATTTTAAATATGTTGTATTTGTGTTTTGTACAATATATTTAAATATATTACCTTAAATACAATTTAAATCCATTTCTCTATACGTATCAATAATATATTTTAATGCATATATTTGGTTCATATTGAGTATATATTTCAAATATGTATTAAATTGTGTTTTGTACAATATATTTAAAATGTATTACCTTAAATTCAATTTAAATGTATTTCTTTACATGTATTAATAATATATTTTAATGGATATATTTGATTTATGTCATATTTATGTTTCAAATATATTTTAATTGTATTATACAATCTATATATTATACAACCAAAATATATTTCTTAACATACTTGAAATATATTTTGAATGTATTTTATTTATATAATGTCATAATATTTTTAATATATATTTAAAATATATTCCGTGATCTTTTAATATATTAAAATACATTTTAAATATATTTTCACACGATAAGTTTTCATATGGGAAGTACCACATCATCAGCATCAACATGATACAAAGACCTGGTTAATGGGGTCAGTTTCTTTTTGAATAGAATATGAAAGCAGAGGTTCATTGGAGGCTCATTGTTAAGATGGGTTTTAATGTTATTTAATGTATTTAATGTTATTTTAATGTTTTTATGTTATTTTTTATTAATGTTGTGGCTTTTATATTTTTTGAGAACATAACTAAAATCCCTCTCATATTGCCAACTTGACAAATTCACAGGGCCACGAAAAGACTATTGCGATTTATCTCTGGTTATATGGTATCTAACCTTGTTATTGGTTAGAATTAATAGGCCTCCACAAAAATTCAAAGTAACATTTTTTCTTAAAGGAGTTGTTTTTGTATTTTAAAGACAATTTGCCAATGCTATTATGTGTAAAGCCTTTATGTGTATTTTTATTCTTGAATATTATTGAGCTTTCGTTCGAAGAAAAATAATTGTTAAGACAGAGAAGAAAATAAGGTCGAAAACATTATTGTTTTTTACCATAAAAAGTGTTGAAAATGTTCGGAATAATCTTTGTACGATATATATATCTCAAGGTTCTAGGACTCTTGAAGATACCGTGTTCGACAGTTACATTGAATTAAAAAATTGTAAAATTTATTTCACGAAACATTTGGCATTCATAACTAATTAGAATTATTATTATCTTTTTAGTTTTAATCAAAAGGTGTATATATATTTGTCACTGCACTAGTTTCTTTTTCTAGTTAGTAAAGGGAATAAAAGGATATGTAAATATTATAAAGATATAAAATTAAAAAATCCCAGTCCCTTATTAATCTTAAAAAAGGCTGCAAAAACTAAATTTTTTGTTTTATCTCTTCAATTTAATTTCAAAAAATTAAAGTCAGCCCTTGTATTTTATTGACTCTCTAGGGAAATACTGTTGAATGCTGCTTTTCACGTGCTTTTTAGTCTAGAGTTGTGTTAAGAGACAATGAATAGAGTCCCTCAAAGGAATACTGATGAATTAAGTAGTGTCAGGAGAATATTTATCACTGCACAATTGCACGCTTGAAATTTATTGTCAGTAACAAGAAAGAATATTAGCCTTTTTATTTACTCAAAATGCTGTGTTAATATTTAATTACTGATATAAATAGTTATAGCCATGGTAAATGGTGCATAGTGTATACACTGGTACCTCTTATTCATGTCCAAAATTAGCTTTACCTGGGCCAGATCCATGTAATGAACAATTAAGTAAATCCAAATTAGTAAATCAGAGGTAAATTAAACTTTTGTCAAGACTAATCTTTTTCCTTAGGCACTGTATATACAGTACATTTTTAATGTAAAAGGTAATGCCACAAATATAGCAAGACTTTTTTTAAATATCTCATTGACCACTCATTGCCCAGTGGCCAATGAATTATTTAACAAAGTCATACTTATTGTTGTTTTGAGCACGATACACAAAATTATTAAGTTTTACATAACACAGAATTAAAATATCAAAAACACTATAGTTTCTTCTCCAACTTAAAAATAACCGTTAGCATTGTTTTATGTCACAATATGCATGGGTTGCAATGAAAACTTACCCTTTTTAGCTGTACCACACTGGATATTCCTGCAGTAATGTTTCTTTTTTCACTTTAGATCACAGGAAATGGGTTCGAGTTTCTTTTATGTACATGTATGTTTGTATGAATTAAGTCTGATTGCCATATAGCATGGAAATTTTCGTTTTTCAGTTCTTGTAGTCCAGGCAACGAAAATGTATAAAGGGAATTTTTTGAAACACAATTTTTGACTTTGCAGCTTTGTTTGGAGGTGAATATATAAAAAGTCCCCGGTCAAGTTCGTAGCCCTTGACCGGGGGGAGGGAGGGAGGTCTTAAGGTACCATTTTTAGAATATTCCTAAATATCTTGAAAACGATAATCTTTTAGCATTCCCTATTAAATTTGAAAATTAAATTTCCTGTAAGAAAAGTATATAATATGTCTCTTTTGGTCCAACCATTTACAAGGTAAGCAAGAAATTTATTGATAATCAAACAAAAATCCCTTCCATAAGAAATACATGTAAATTTGTGTGTTACATACATGTCCAGTGTGGTAATGCTTTTTCACCTTCATGAAAATGAACAATATTTAGGAAATATTGACCAAATTTCCTTTAATGTGACACCTCAATCATAAAAATTGGTCGCAAATAAAGGTCCAACACATTTATCTGAGACCAAAAAGCTCACAAAAACGTTATTTTTCAAGGAATTAACAAATATTTGTTATAATTCCTTAAAAAATAACTTTATTTTGCTGATCGTTTTCAAGATATTTAGGAAAACCCTAAAAATGGTACCTTCAGACCTCCCTCCCTCCTCCCGCTCAAGGGCTACGGACGGAGACTTTTGATATATCCACCTCCTAACTGGTCCAAACAAACTGCAAAGTCAAAAATTGCGTTCCATGCAACTCCCTCTACACCTTTTTTTCTGAGCATTCGTTGCTTAGACTATTGTTAGATGTTCGCATTCAGTGTTGCCAACTTAATTTTTTCATAAAAATTGTTACCTGGCTATTAAATGCATACTATTTTTTACTGTTTCATGTTTTTAAATTGAAACTTTGGAGTACGCACATAAATTGAAAGTGTGCAAAGTAATGAGAATGCGAAGTAAAATGAATACTGAAATCACCTGTTTTGCCGCAGGTGACATTGTTTTTTGGTCGAGTGAGGAGACAGTTGCTTTCTTGGACAGAAGTACGAAATGTAGATTTTTATACTACACCATTGACTTTTATAATTATAATCATTGTAATTATAACGATTATACCAATTTATCATCTCTCATTTGATCAGTTTTAGTGGATAATATTTATTAAATTGCATGTTATTTTAAATTTTCAGTGAAGATCAGGAGCTACTTAATTAAGAATTTGTTCACTCATTGCTTTCCTTTATCTCTTCCATTATTTTACTTTTGATGAACAGATTGTATATTTCGGCTTATTTTAAATTTTATTTTAACCGTTTTGCTCCAAAGTAAATTTAAGATGCCGGTTTTTTTGTATTATATGCTGTTTATTGTGTCATGCGTCCTAAACTATATTGAAATACTGCAAAATCCTTGTTAATTAGTTGTAATGATTATTAATTGGCACAAAGATAATTTTTTAATGCTTTATCATAATTATTATAGAATAGCTTGAAGTGTTAATGTACAAACCGTTAGCACAAGGGTAACAATCACATCAAGTTCAGATAAAGTTGGTCCTTTGTTGAAAGTTAGCTCTTTGAAGTGATCAATTTTATAGGGGTAAAAGCTCTTTATTGGTAAAATTAAACAATTTCAATGCAGATAATCAACGAGGGGCTGATATAAAAAGGAAAATGTTGTTAAATCCTCTTCTTTGGATGAGTTAATAATCGTGTTGTTTATTAGATGTTTTGTCACAAGTGTACAACTTTTGTGGTACTGTATGATAAATGAGAATGCAAAGACAAGTGGAGATTTCTTTAATTTTTTTTAAAGTGCCTTATATGATTAAGGTTGTTCCCTTACCATTAAGGACAAACTATTCTACCATGTGCATGAAAGGTCAGTCGAGTACAAGACACTTTTGAGAACTAAAAATTTCTGATTCATGAGTACTTTCCTAGTATTTTTCAGAATTTTGTGCACCCTTATATAGCCATATTGTCGGCAAAAACCATTTGTATTTATAGTTTTTTAAAGTTTCTAAAATTCTATTGAAAAATTCCATTTTTATTTTTTTATTACAAAATGGCGATATTTAAAGAACGATAAATTAAATTAGAAAACGATTTTGTTCATCCAATTCAGCGTGAACAATTAATTTAAGATGATGGGCCACAAAATCACACTCATATTTAAAACAAATTGGCTCATTCAAAAATTAAGGATCTAAGATGGCGCCCAAAAATGCCAAATCCGTAAGGAGCACTTGTATATACCTCAGCAATGACTGTTGGTGGTTAAATCTCATTATACTTATTACTCTGGGATTATGAAATTATTTTTACAATGCATGATGCTAAAATGAGCTAAAAATAAAAAGTTTAAAACCCTCAATACACTAAGAATGAGCCAACCAATATTTTCAAACTGACTGCGGCATTGAAACCAGCGAAAAATTTAACCTTAAATGGTGGATAACCATTTAACACCTCACCACCTTTACACTTAAAAAAAAATATATTGCTAAATATATTTACTGTCACTAAATAAATATATCTTCAATGCACCAAATAGGTTGTCTAAAAAAATAAAGAGTGGGACAAATAGGGAACTATCTAAAATCTTCCTGGACATCCTGAAATCAATGGTAGGAAAAACTGACTCGTACATAAGAAATTCAAAATACTTCGTTGAGAAGTCAAAGAGCATAGTGCTGGCTGATACTGATAAGCTAGTCAGTTTTGACGTCGAAAGTCTGTTTACGAATGTTACAGTTCCTGAAACTTTAAAAACTATCGAGTCTCGGCAGAAAAAGATGAAAGTCTAACTGAACGTACTAAACTTCCTGTAAACGTCATTATGGAACTGCTTGAATTGTGCACTCAATGTAACAATTTTGAACTAGAGGGTTATTATACCGTCAAGATGAGGGGATGGCCATGGGTTAACCATCGTCACCTATCTTTTTTAATATCTTTATGGAAGAGTTTGAGCAAAAGGCTTTGTCTTTGGTCCAACTCAAACCGAAGATTTGGTGGAGGTACGTCGATGACAACTTCGTGGTAATGCCGTATGGAGACGATGAACTAAAAGAGTTTTTAGAGTTGTTTCCATCCCGAGAACAATAGAGTGGCGGAGCCCTTATTAGCTGCTCTTCCCGGCCCTGGGATTGTCCTTAGTGAAAATCCGCTCGTTAATTTTTTCATATTTTCCAGAAAAAATTACACGTTTGCTATCGAAAACATTGTACATTTCAAGTTGGGGTAAAAAATACGATTCAATACATTAATATTTCGAAATTACGTTTCTATGATTTATTTCAGTTTTCACGCAGTGAAATATGAAATTCAAGAAGCAATGAGTCTTCAAAATAGAATTAATGTTAGTTTAAAAATTTATACAAAATTTATCAACATACATACAAGGAATTATGAAACAATTCATTTGAAAATTCCTGGATCCGTCTATCTTAGCAGAAAGTTAATGATTTTTAATTAAATGTCAAACGCATGAAAATGAGAATTAAATTATTTTGATTTATGATGAATGTTTTAGGAGATGGAACTCCTTATCTCTGCGTTGCTGGGTCACGTACATCTCGGACCGTTCCATCAACGTCACTGAGTCCCATCACCGAGTACTTATCTCAAATCTCTGCCATGAGCAATATGGTTTTGAAACCTCCCTCATTTAGTTTGGGCTGACTTATAAATTGAAAGTATTAAAAACAATTACATAATATATGTGGATAATGTAAAAACATTACCTAACAAAGCAAAAATTAATCTAACTTTATTAATAATTACTATTTTTATTTTGTATACTTTTATTGTATAGTGTCATAAAGTGGTGTTTTTCATAAATCAAAATTGTAATATAGATACAATGTAGGTACAAACCCCTTAACACTTTAAATAATAATGCCAATTAAACTAAATCAGTAATTATTGCAACATATACTTTATTTTATTTTAATAACACGGAGTAAATTCAACTACGATTGCAAACATAACCACAAACCTCTTTTTAACTGTAAAGTGAAAATAAATTTTGGATGAGTTGATCTCCAGCTTTCTTAATAACTGCATTACTGTATTTTTATTTAGTTAAAACTATGTTTTAACTAGGTTTATCTGGTTTAATACATTTTTTCTCAACTACGAAAAAAGATAAAAGGGGTTACGAATCGGGATTGCATAATAACTCTTGCTCACTCAACGAACGTTAATTCAATATGTTCCTAAAACATTCACTATACCACTTTGTTTAAAATATTAAACCATTTGATATTCAACATTTTTAAATTAATATTTAATTATTGGCTAGAAAATGCTCTAGAAAATCTAAACTAAATAGGAACCTAAAAAAAATCTTTAATTTTAATAACGGTTTACTATTTCAACGTTGCATACAAATTGATAAGAATCACTGAAATATATTTATATATTACAAGTATTTCGATACATTACAGGAAATATCTCACCTTTGAAACATTTGGTCCTCTCTTAACCCTCACACGTAAAACTTAAAACATTAAAATGTCGTCTTGGTGACAAATTTAAATAAATCAAGGCTATGATTAGATTTCATGAGTTTTATTAATACAATTTCACCTCAGTAGATCTACATCATTACATCATGCAATAAACAGCTAGTTGAGAACACGATTTATTTTCAGGCAACTTTCTAGATTGCACTGGTTCAGGGTCAATCGAATGTCCCGGGCTGGTCGGGCACCAGCTGGTCTTTCGCAGATTACTGTCTATTGCTCAGGGACATGGGCGCAGAGGTGCAATACTTGGAAATCAGGAAAATTACTTGAAATCAATATCAAATGTACATTTCATGTAAACATATGACTTTTCCACGCCCTAACTAAGAATAGAAATAATAAATAAAACTTTTTTCACAGTTTTGTATGCTTTTGTAGACGTTTTGAAGATATTAAAACAACGTATTGCTCTTATTCGCGATCCTCTGTAATTAAACATTAATCCGCTAGTAGACTTGCAAAAATAAGGTCGAAATAGGCAACTTGGGGCCAAATTCCTAATAAGCTAGTTTTTAACATACCAAATCAATAAAAAAGTACAAATATTTTGATTAATGTTCTAACCTAACGATGGTCGTTTTCTTGGAAAGTCCAAGAAAACAGAAAGTCTGCCTTCTGTAAGAAACATGTGTATACTACTTTTGTAAAATAAATTCCTGATGAGCGAAGCCTATAGGCCTAAGCTGTATAAACTATTCATACAGAAGCAGTAATCATGAAAATCTTAGTAATTTTATACTTTAATCTTAAAAATTTGTCCTTAAAAAGGCATGGGTGAGCTCTCTAAAAAAAGTTCCTTCCTTTAGGAACTAGTTAGTATACCCATAATCATAAGCTCGGCTACAGTGTTAACTAATAATAAGTTCAGTTCAATATTTTAATTTTAGTTCACAGTAATTATTTGAGTTTTCTTAGAAAAATATTCTTCCGAAAAATTCAGGTAGATTAAACATAATTTTATTAAAAAAAATTGTTTTCCTGAATTTTAAATTTAACTATTATCGCATTCATTCCAAAAACATACTTGACAGCAAAAGACCCTTCATTTAAGACCTTCATTCCTTTTCAGCGGTTCATTCCTTCATTTAAGACCTTCATTTGTGACAGTTAAAGACTTTCTACAGCATTTTTCTGAAATTAATAATAATTTTATGCTTTCCTAAACCAAAAAGTCTAAAGTTTCTTATTAAAGGCAGTAATGTTGTTTAAAAAACTGCCTGATGACTATTCATGAAAACGTTTGTTTTTCCTTTTTCTTAGAAAAATATTTCTCAGTGATAGACTTGGACCCTGGCTCTAGTTCTTTGGTCTACTGTGATACAAAGGACAATTAACAACGATTATACGTACCTAAAGCTTTACGCAGAGAAATGTTCAAGTCATTCAGGAATTAAATGCATGAAGACTGTTTTTTTCTATCAACTGTAAAAACAAGCTTTTCCGCGTTCCGGGCGTAATAGCCCTTGGAGTTATTAAATTAAAATTGGATTAAGAGTTATTTAAGTGAAAATTTAATGGGGAAATTCGAATATTACACATGTTTTGCCCATTGTTTTGACAATGGTGCTAAAAATGACAAGAATCAAAGGCTTGATACTTAATTAATTGTTATTTTTATTAAATTTGAATTGTTAACAACGAATTTTTGCTTAGATTTTTTTTTATTAGATTGAAATATAAATAAAGAATTTTAAATCTGCATACGATTACAAGTTACTAATATCTATTGGTCATTTATTGTGATGTTGTATATCATCATCCAACGCAGGTGTGGCTACTGCATTCATGCAGAGACGAGGTTAAGACGGGTTGAGCAGCCTGTCACTGTGAGCTGTATATATGGACCACAGGGGAAATACAACGGTCAAGTATTGGCAACACTGACAAACATAAGTGAGTATCAGGCGATCAGTTGATCACTAGATGAAGCAATCTTTCGCAGTAGAGTCGAAGATTTGGCCAGGTATGTCTCAGTTAGAGGTACAATAGAGTTGAGACAATAAGAAGGTGCTCTAAAATTTATCATCTTGTATGTTAGACTGCTTGTCTCATATGTAGAGGTGAATGTCTTGATAGTGAAGGGACGGTGTGATTTCAGATAATTAATTATTTAATACTAAGTTATGGATAAAACTGTAAATTAAGGAATATTCTTGTTCAGGAACTCAAGTTTGAATAATACGTTCAATATTTGCCAAGATTGAATAAAAAATAAACACAAAATAAAACTTAAGAATGTAAAACTTCTCAGTTACGCTCTCTCGGTTTTGAATATCATTTTGATATTAAATTAAATTTGCGTTTTCACGCTTCGAAAACGACGTCCATACAATGTTGTCAACTGTTTTACCAGATCATTTTAAAAAGTTCAAACTTTAAAAGATAGTTAAGAAGGACGGAAATTAATAATCTTCCTGAAATGAAACGAAAGTTTTTGAAAACTACTACATTGTTTTACATTTCCACAGTAAAATTAATACAAACCGTTTTACTTTTCGATTCATTTACAATTTTTTTCTAAAACTACGTTCAACAATTTTGTTTTCTGTTTTATACATATTTTTAAAAAGTCAACCCTCTTCGAATATTACAAATTCTCTCAAGATGGGAGGTAAACATTTAAATTTTAAAACATAAATTTGACGGGAAGGTTATGTTGTGGTGTTTTGGATCCAGTAGAGCCTGAACAGAGTTAGCTATCGGACCACTAAGACAAAGGAATTCGAAACACTTGTCTCAATTGTTCATCTGTTTGTTTCTCCCATCCTTCTCCAGTTAAGTTTTGGGCAGTAACCCTGGATTATGTTTGGAACCTATTAATATGTATTGAGTAGAAATTTGATTCAAAATGCATTTACATATAAAAAATCAAGAAAAAATGAAGAAGTGAAAATTTATTTTCCTACCATTGCATGGAAATAATCACATTGCCACACCCAACAGTACGAAAAACGGTTCACTTCCGCTTTTATTTCATTCCCGCTCGCTAAATCAGGGTCACTCTTGTTGCCTTGTTCTAAATCAGCTGATTTCATTGTCACCGTTTCTACATCAATTTTCGGTTCGCTTCAATAGAATAAGCAAACATAACCTCAATGAAATTTTGTTACAGGTTAGTTAATAAGTTAAACTGTTTAAATAATGGTGTTACGATAAATATTGTGTGTATTACAAGCACACAAAAACACACAAATAGTCATTGCCGCTCTCGAAATGTTTACCGGCACTCAGCTAACGCGGCCATCGCAATCCTTGGCTCGCTTCAAGCGACCATCTATAATTCTCGAGCAGCAATGACATACTTTGCGCTCTTAATACACAAATTACTATTGAACGCTTATTACTTGAGATTTCCTCACGATTTTACGAGGCACTTTTAATTACTATGTTTTTCCATTTAATTACAGCTTTCCATGGCATGTAGCACAGCGGAATCGAACTCGCCTTACAATACTTAAGAGCGAACCGATGTCCCAGGACGCTTCAGCCACAAGGGCTTGATGCGCACAATCGCCATACAATCTGAAGATCGCTCAGTTGAAAGTGATTGTACAGGGTTAATACAAATTATGTTCCTGATTTTGATTATAAATATTACTGGGCAAATTTGTTTTAAGACTATTTCAGTTGGCACCATTGAAAAGAAAAACTCAAAATGTTTTATTTACCTTGGTTTGGGAGCGTATCAGCTGTTTGTTAAGTCGATTGTTGTAAGTGTTGTGTAATGGCTAAATTTGAAGACTGGAAAGCTTTTAGCGAATTCCCTTAGAAATAAGCTATTACCGTCGTTTTAACAGAACAGAATGGACAAAAAATATCCGCTCAGCAATCATATTAATAATTATATTAATTGACAGCTTTTTATGTGTACTTTCTAGATATGAAGTGAGTTTATTGTGAAAACGCATTTTTAGCTGCAAAAATCACGATTTGTTTCAAAATTTAACATTGGCTTATATGGGAAATAGAATTTTCATTTTTTGAGTTTTGTCAGCACGATAACTCTCGTAAATATCCTCCGATCGTAACAAAATTTGGTAGAGACATGTAAAACTAGATTCTCTTGGATGAGTTCGTAAACCAGCCAGATCGACATATCCAAAGTGGTGTAAAGGCCCCATTTTACCCCCCAAAAATGGGTTTTTTGAGTTTTTCAAATTAAAAAATTATATTTATCCAATTATTGTTTGCACCATTGGATTTAGCTCGAAAAAACAAGCAATTTGGTATTTTAAATCATTTCTCTAACTCCATTGGTCTCCGAGATATTGCCACTTCGCATTTTTTCCTCTGTGTTTTTAGTATCAGGGTAGTTGAATGTTAGCTTACCTAATTTGGTATTTACTCTCTTCTCAGGTTTTCAAGGAATCGCTTTAAGTGATTTCTCAGTTTATCATTGTATTTAATAGAATTTTGGGGTTTTAAACAAATATGTGTTAATATAATTTAAAAAATAAACATTCTTGCCTACTTAATTATATGAAATATTTGTGTTCTTTCATCTAAGTCATTTACCAATATTTATTTACAAAGTTTTTGTAAAACTAGCTATAATATATTATTTAAATATATAAATATATCTCTTGTTTATTCTTCTTTATTTTGTAATAATGGATTAATTACTGGATATTTGTAATTGGAAATTCGCTGAGTACGCAGGTTTGCTGCGACGGGGGTATTTGTATATTGGATCATCACATCAACCAATCAGTTATTAGTGTACAACGACAATTTAAGACCAGATTCAATGAATATCCTCCTAGTAACCATTTTTGTTTTATTCTGCAATTGGATGGTGCACCTCCCCATAACTACTTGGATGTTAGGGCTGAGCTGAACAATTTGCTGACTGAGTGGTGGATCGGTCGCGCTGGTCCGAATGATGACGCTCTCCTGAACTGGCCTCCAAGATCTCCGGACATCACCTCCTGTGATTTTTTTTTCGTGGGGATACATTAAAGATAAGGTGTACAAGCCACCACTACCAGAGAGTATAAATGAGATCCAGCAACAGCAAAATATTTTGAGTTTTTCTTAAATTGTAACCATTTGATTTCGTTGTATACTAATAAAACTAAATTTTATGTATGCTGATTTAATTTTATGTATGATTTAACATGAACATAATTTTTAATAACTCTGTATTTCCTAAAATAAATTTGGAGAAATGTTTCATGGTTGAATTTTATTCGTCAATAGGCTATAGAATCTACAATATCAAGGACACAGGTAAGTCTTTAGTCATTCATACTCACAATCCAAAATGTATAATCGCCGTCGAATCGCACATTAAGGTAATAACAAACCCAATTACTTACTTAAGAGGCATTAATTAATATAGCCAATGCTTTAATATACTATTTTTAACAGTAATTTAAGAACTTTGGGATATTAAGCTGATGACAAACACAGCAAAACAAACAAGTGACAATGCTCTTAGTAATCTTTTACAAATTATATCCATTTTTTTCAAACTATCCATAGCGAGGAACTTTTTTATGGTTTTTCTCTAGTGACATGTTTGTTTAGAGCGCTTCAATTTAAAAAGTAATCATACAACGTCCAAAAACATTATTTTAACGTCTAAGGTCAACGAGAAGATACAAAAGCTAGTTAAAAAGGAATGGCTTTCATTTATTTAATTTCTGGGATTCCTCATTCAAAAAGTCGTAAAACCTCTGGTTAGTGGTAATGATTTTATGGCAATAGTAACGCATTATAACATTCAGGTGTTTTACAAATTCAACTACGCTTTCTCTTCAAAATTGAATTGCTTCCTTTTGTTCCTTTCCTGGTTTATAAGTACCTTTTTTTATCAATCAAACCACATTACGGTTTATTTGTGATAAACCTTAAGCCATTATGTAATATCCATATGATATGGTTTCTTGTGCTATTCCTTAATAACTCAGACGTGGTGATGTCAGTTGGATCATATTCCCAATTGAATGTTTTCCCAATATCAAATTGTTGGTTATTCGATAAGCCAGATTTTACTTACCACTGTCAAAGATTTTTTTTATACAGGGCGGGTTTTTTACGCCGAACGGCAGTTGCGTTTGTGAATTGCGTTTCACAAACCTTTCAGGGAGGGTGGCCCAAGCCCCTCAATTATTTTTGACATGCTGGGAATCGAACGTATGTCCTCTTGAAACAGAGTCCAGAATGCTAACTACTGGGCTAGCGAATCTAAATTTAAATTATACTGTACGAAGTATACGTACGGTAAAATATGTTCTGATATACGACGGATAGATCAGTTGTTTCTACCATAGAAAAAAGTTCCATTTTTATAGGTTTACTGCACAATATATAATATGGCCAGTACTTTTTGTCCACTTACGTCAACTTGTATTTATGTTCAAGCATTATCTGTAACTTCCACAATATTATATAAAGTCTATAAATACTTCAGGAATATTACAATTTTGTAGAAATTTAAAGACTGTTATAATATTTTAAATTTGTAAAACAAATTATATTGCCTTAATTGAAATTTTTAGCTTAAAATTATTACTAAAAATCATAACATAAAACTAAATTCCTATTCATGGAAACCTATTAAAAATACTTGTGTTAAGACAGACGTAAACTGTCTTGCGGAGGAGGATTCTGTAGAAGGGGATGACTGTCAGGTGCCCTGACAGCTGAATTGACTCGGAGTAGAGATTAAGAAATTGTGTCCTAAATTAATTCGAAAAGATCAGTTCTCAAACACATTCCATTGTGAAGTTTAAATTGAAAGGGATTTTTTTGGACATTCTGTCATGTGGAAATACGTTTTATTGAATATGACTGTGGTGGACGTGAATATTTAGTAAACGTGAGAAGTAATGGACTTTTGAAATACGGACATTTTAGTTATAGATTTAAACACCGTTAACGATTGTTTTCAAGTTTTTTTTTATTGTTTACAGTTACACAATCCAATTTTTAGGCACGTGTAGAGCATCGACCCACAGTCTGAGGTGTGGGGCCCAGGTATTGGCCTTTAGAGCGATAACATAAATTTTGTCTTGGCACAAAACCTGCTAAGACTGGTGGTCCTAGCTTATTAGTTCTGCTTATTTATTGTCCACAAGCTGCCTCCACTTTTCTAACGTACTGTGGTTCCCAACTACAATAATTACTATACAAGACTGGAAGATTTTTTGCTGTGTAGATAGTTCAATTAGATATTACCAATCAGACCTTCCCTTTAATTTAATTTCAGCTGAATACTTACTGCTTAATTCTGAAATTGGAAAATTGTACGTTAAACTGTTATGCTTATACAGACTAACAGAGTTGTCCGAATATACATTTACAACAGAATTTCTTTAACTGCTTGATAAAATTCCAATACTTTAATTTATATAGGTGAAATATATATATCAAAGTTTTTGGGAAAAAGGGAAATGTTTGTAATTATCACAGCATAATGAGTAATAATGGCTATGTTTATTTTGTAAATACTCCTGCTTAGAGAATCACAAACCTATATACAGGATTTTAGACCACACCTTTTACAGGTCAGTTTCATTAATACTTTGAAAAGGCCAGTTTCCAATCCGGGATAACCAATGTTTGTATTTAGTATTAAATAAAAAAAAAACATATTTACACACCTATTAGGTCAACGATTAAATATCGTATCAAGTGAAAAATGAAAGATTGTCTGTTATTTAGGTTTATTTATCTCAAAATATTAAATACAGAATGGACTGAAGTTTGTAATTGTACAGATGTCAATGGTCGTGTCTAATAGCTTTGATGGTACTGTATTTTAAATAATGTATTATGTTCCTTAGGCAGTAAAAATATCATTGTGTTATAAAATGAAAAAGGAAAAATCTACGGATTACGGCTTCTATCTTAAAGATACACTAAAGGTGTACACAATTCAGAACAGAAGGCCTTATAATACAACTTCTGACAATTGCTTCATGAAATTCTATCATAATTTTCAGATGGAGAGTGATTACACAAAAAAATAATCTGTATAAACACAAGTTTGGCAGTTATATGGAAGATCTCAGCAAATGAAAATTACTTAGGTGCTAAGTTGCGGTAATAAGGGCAAAAGTATTGATAAGTTAGAGTTAGATAATGGAAATACTGTAACTGACCAAATTGCAATCGCTCAAACAATTAATAACTATATCATCTCTGAACCTTTCCATTACCTTTCATTATTGGCTAGTGTTTCTTCTCTAATTGCTACTAGTTAACACCGATCCGTTTAATTGCTTATACTCGTTAGAGAGAAAGAAAATCCTTAGTAAAGAATTTGAAATGTAAAAAGTCTACTGATTACAATAATATTACGGGCCATTTATTAAAAAATATAATTGACCATGCTGCGCAAAGGTTTGCTTTTATACTAAACCCATTTTTTCTGCTGTTTCTCCTGTGAAATTGATAAATAGTTCTGTTGATAAACCAATTTGGGAAAAAGCAATTCAAATAATCTAGATATTTTAAGGCCAATGAGGCTACTTTCAATTTTAGACCCATGCCAATAAACCTGTGGTTCACAACAAATTTACAGTGGTTTAAACCTTTGATTTAGTAAATTGTACACGCCTTTTATCTATGTTATCTAGTTATACATTCACCAAGATTTAATGTAATCAACCTACTTTTACGAGAGTCTATTAAAGAAATAAAGTGTAAATTTATATGTAAATAGCTGCACATGTATATGTATGTGTAATATAATGTGAACGGATGTTGTTTTTGGGGTCTGGGGACATAAAAATGAAAAGTTATAGTAGTCTTGGGGCATAGGTTTTACTATGACTCATACTTGAAAAGCTCATTCCTTTAAGGGAAATTCGCTCATATGAAAAAAATGGTCAAATTTCAATTTCCAGCGCTGCCCATAGAAATAAAAACAAGTTGTGTATCTTATAGGAAATTTCATGTACTTTCTTTTTGCAAATTAATGTTTATCATATAAAATAAAAGGTTTTGATTATAAGCAAAAATACGTAAAAAGTCAGACGTTTGCCTTATTTTGCATTTTTGGCAATGCTCCGTCACGAAATGATGTTAACAAACATCGGATTAAATCAAACTTAATATGTGTGATGACATCCTGGTGGGAGCGATCGCTCCCAAGCTGCAACGCGTTATAACATGATTTATTTTTTAACCAGGACCTGAGCTTGAAATCTGAAATTCTAACAGCACTGCTCAATAGTATAATGTGTTATGTGCACTACAGTGCTGCCACCACAGTAGGCGTGGCAATTACAGTAACTATAAATCAGAGCACCAGGATGGCGGTAAGGAACACAAACAATCGTGCCGACGCGAACGTGTTAACCCAAAATATTCCCGTGAAGGGGTTTTTAACAATTTTACTGAACTATAGTTAAGATAAAAGAATAAGAGGAAAGTTACGTCCTAATATCTAATTTGTAATAAAATGTATATTATGTTATAGAAACAAATTCATCTTTGTAATAATCGCACGGTTTAAGGAAGCCTATTCTGATTTTTTTTGTGCCAAAACCTTAATTAAATATGATAAGTAATAAAAACCTTAGGGGAGTAAAAACTTAAAAATATTTAGGAATTTTATCAAACTGAATATATAAGTTGAAATTTGTTGTAATATGGGTTTATTTTATTAGTTTAAGATGAATAGTTTAACATACAAAACTTTCTCTCAATTTAAATGTTTCTGTCTTATATATTTTCATCAGAACAACGTTAATGACCTAGATAAAACAGTTAAATCGAAGTACCAGCCAATGCTACCCAACCAACTGTACATTTAGTAAAGCCTTTGGTAAAATTAGACTAAGGTATAGGACAGTGCAATTCCATCAAGTTTCAATGGCCTCAGACTTACGACAAATACCACACTCATTTCTGTTCTAGAGTATGCTACTAACGGCCAAGCACGTTGTAAAGCCACTGCATAATGTTGTCAGAGTAAATTTTAAATAGGTATTATATATCCAAAATAAACGTGGAATGAAGAGTCAAAAACATTCCTTTATTACATTGTACACATTGAAGTTTGGCCTATTGAAAGTTTAATTGCGTTACTTAGACTTAATTTCATGCATTTGATCTATGAAAGTAAAAATATCAAAAGTTAACAGACTCGTTTTAATGAGGAATCGAATTACAAACAACTGTTTAGGCCTGTTTTTCAAGTTAAAATTTTGATATCTGAAAACTCAATAGCTTAATGGATATGTATGACGTTGATCCCGTTGTTGATGAAGGTAGCAGTCTATAGTCAATGACGTTGCATCACTAAACTGCTAAAATAGAATAGCTTCGTTCTTGCTTCTGCTTTACGAGTTACAAATTCTCAAATGTTAACTTTTCAATTTAGTTAACAAGTTTGCTTAATAAGGCAAACATTGGAAATGTGTTCACTGGGAAACGGAGGGAATTTCAAAGTTTTGGAAATCTTACGTTTCTTTAACTAACTAGAGATAACGAGTAATACATCTTTGTAGACCTGATATTTACTTCCTGCATAGATCTTAGCTAGTTTTTCTTCTGCCCGTGAATCCACTAAAGCAAACTTTGTTCACCAAATTAACGTTCATTTATGTCTGGAGAATTCAATACGAAAGAAAATTTCTAAGAAAACGCCAATAAGTTTTTTAAAGTATAATTATGGTAGTATATTTTGATGTAGAAAATTTTCTGACTCTATGACATTCAATTATAACATCTGCTTTACAATTCCTACATTTTAGTCAAACAATTATTCTTAAAAGTTTATACATACGTTTTCTTATGTTCTTGTATTTTGTTGTATATTATTTTACCTAAACACTGAAGAATTAATCATATAAAACATCTATTTCAATAAAAGAAAATTTTAAAATGGAAGTTGTTGACTTAGTTATATTATTTGTAAATAGATTTAGTGTTTAAAATCCTAAAAATCCTCTAACCAAAATTATTTGGCATTTAAACATTTTATATATTTTGATTTTGTAGCACGTTTTGTCTTTTATTTTTATTTTCCTGACCATAACCTTTTGTAATATATAGGTTTCTAAGTTTTTATTTAATTTTTAAATCTCCTCATATTATTTGCTTGCATTTGATTAGTAAGCCAAATTTTAAACCTATGTAGAGTTTGCAGATAGTTAAATTGTTTGATACACCATAAAAATAATTAATGAATCATTATTGAAATTTCAAGAGCGATTATGGATTTATTTATTGTTAAATGTAGGCATATATTGTTATTGCGTTTTAGTTTTAATTTTACTGAAAGAAAGGCTTGGTGGGAAGGCATCGACAAAGACTTCATTCAATCAGCCTTTCTCTCTGGCCTTATTGTATCTCTTATTGTATTCGACAATTGGGCCGTTCCCGTCTATGTATCCGTTGAAATGTACTTCCCTTATTTCAAATAATTCAAAGTTCAGAGCCTCCATGATTTAGTGGCGAAATGTAACAAATAATGTATAGGTTATTACTGCCAAGGAGCATTTTAAAATTTAATTTTTATATTTAGCTAACTCTTTCAAATTAACAGATTAAAACGTTAAGATTTTCATGTGCCAGGCACTCGTAATAAGTAATGTAAACTCTTTAAATAGTCATTCAGTCTAAAAGAGCCTACGATTTGTACTAATAGTATCAAAAGCTGTGACTAAAGGAAGGAAAGGGGCGATAATGAAAGACGAATTTCTAAAATAATCGTTAGTCTATTAGCCATCACAAAAGATTTCAGAATTACTACACAGTTTTGTATTACCGTCCTATTTCAGAGTTTCCGAAACCTAGGCACATATGCGAAGAAGAAATTGTTCTTCGTCCATGTTAAATGATACCGAGAAGTTCAGTTACTAAACATGGATGTTACCTATAACGGCTTGATTTCTTACACAAAGTCAGTGCGTTCAGCGTCGACGTTGACGTCATTGCTCTGGAGTAAACTGTGACGCGGGGTTGACGCGTCAACAATCAGTGCGCACAGCATCTACGAAACGCTTTTCAATTACCATTGCTTGCTTCACCTTTGACTCTAGGACAATGACGTCGACGTCGACGCTGAGCGCACTGACACTGTGTTCGAAGTCAAAATCCTTTAATTGGTAAACATAATCTGTGAATACAGACAATCAGATAAGTAACTCGTAGCTGTCCAGGAATGTCGCAATACCTAAATAAGTGGACGGACCGAGCTGTACAAGTAGAGTGCAATCTTCGTTTATTGGACCTAAAACATCCCACAATTAACCCTGTGGGTTTTATTGTGAGAAGTAAAGTTTGACTTTAGATGATATCTTCTCACTGATAAGTTCATGCTCATGCTAAGTTCACTTTTAAGGAATTCGTGTTACAGAAATGATAGCAAGAAATGGATTCAAAAGGGATGTGTACTGCATCGCAAACGTTAGTTACACTGATATTATTTTAGTGAGGTAAAAGACTTGACGTGACGTATCTTTGCTCAAAATGAACGTTGAATCCAATCTCAGATAAGTAAATGTAAGTTTTCACAAAGTTGAAAAGACCTTTTTGAAGTCCACACAAAATACGGCAATTTTCTATTTCAATCCAAATGTAAATACGTCAACGAAGCGATGTTCTGAAGCAAGACAGTTTTCGATTAAACTCCCAGAGAAGTTCCAAGCCGTCTGAAGCTGAACTCGCTACAATGTTACGCCAATTCAATCGTCGTCGTTACATGCCTCGTTGTTCCTGTGTATTCCTAAGATAACAGGATTTTAATTTTTAAATAACAAAAATAAATAGCTACACCAATATTTTTACATTAAGGTTTTGCCATACTACATCAAAACAGCGGTTCTCAAAACATACGTCGAAAAGCAATATGTGTTTTTCCTCCTCGTAAAAAGGTAAAAAATGCAACTACTGATGTACTTGATCAAAAAGCGTAATAAGATAGAATTGTACTCGCTAAGAAAAGTCGTATTACTGATGACACTTTTTGTTACTAAGACAACAGCTGTATCTTGCCTGTTCGTTATTTAAATACATCAGTTGATTTATTGATTTATGACATTTATTCGTTTATTATGATTTATTCGTTTGAAAATAAAGAGACATCAAATTAAATTTAAAAAATTCATGCGATGTTGTTGTCATAATAGGTTTTCTTGCGGGAAAAGCGTCATTTTTTACTCAAATATTGATTTTACGCCAGATTAAACATTTTAACTAGACCTTTGTCTTTCCAAACCCTATTGTTATCCTTTTTTTATTATATTTTACAAAGGTCGGATTGAAACAAAAGTCGTTAAGATAGATTGGAAACTGACAAAGAAAATATACTGGTCCTGTTGTATCGAGTTAAGCTTCACCGTCAACTTTCCCCTTCCTAGAGATTTAAAAGTAACAAACCCTTCTTTAAACCTAGCTTTGTGATATAAATAAAATATTAGCTATAACACTTTGTTTTCAAAGAGAGTTCGTCATTGTAAACAGATTATCCTTTCTCTTAAGGTTAAGAACTCATTCGTAAAGTCATTGGTGAAGTCTTGTAGAAGTATAATACATACTTGTAAGAATATTACATATATAATGTAAAATTATAAAAAAAATAATTAATTTCCATGCAATGCTGATTGTTTTGCTATGACAATTTTTTAATAAGAACGAGAAGCCATTATTATAACAGTTTTTCTCATGACGGTTCACACAGAGGGGGCTACCATTTTTATACGTTTTTATCTAAAACTGAAAATTCATTAGCGATGAATAGACCAAAAAGCCGTACTGTGTAAATTAAAATTAAAAAGCGAGTGTCTTCGATTTCAAGTATGCTTTTTGACAAAGAATTAAAATAATTGGCCTGTCCATATCTTCTACATGGACTGTGGTAAACATTATAAGTGAAAATATATCACAATATAATATAAAAATGCTAAATTAATAACCATTTTATTTGTGAAACAAAAACTGTAAACATTGAAACCAAACATATTTTTCAAAACAGGTGTTTGACTTAAATTCATAAATGCCAGTACACAAGACAAAGACATTACAGTATATGAAATAAAAAATGAAATACTCGTCTTAATGTTTTCATCTATTTTAGATGTGAATTAAGAAATGTTGGAGAAGAAATTAGCTAAATAGCGTGAGTGTGAAACTAGGTAAAACAGATAAGTTTGTGATAGAAGTGTTCAAACGTGTTTAAATTAATTGCAACTTTCTCTCCTCTCCCCAAATTGAGTTACTTCTATCTTGTTCTCATTTTATCTTATACGGATATGTATTATTTCGACTGTTGTACTTTTTTAAAGTAAATACTAAAGCAAGAGTTCTGCACTGTACAAAAAAATTACTTCTCTTTGATTTTGACTGCTAAAAAATATTCGTCATTGAATAAACTTAGTACTTGAAGTAACATTTTAAGAAACTTTCACTTAGCAACGAAAAATAACTGAAACCTGAATAAAAATGGTCCAAAAGCTAAGCTTAAAATAGCCTATTATTACATGCATCTTTCGTGTTTGCAATTATCTCATTCTTGACACTTGTAAAACGTTACTCTTGAGACATAAACCGTTTTAGCGACTTTCAGTCCACGAAACTTTGACAAACCTTTGTACACTTTTGTATTTTTGTTATAAGTGTAGTTTTATCGGTTGATAAAAAATCATGTTATTGGAAGAAAAATAAATTAATATTATTTCATTATATAATAAAAAATACTCAGAAGCATAACAGCCCTGTTGTCCAGATTCATGTCGATTTCTCAGTAAAAGTTTAGAGGATACAGTTTCTAACAAGATGTCACATAAGGTTTATTTATTACTTTGGCAAACAGCCAGACATAGGTCGTAAATATGATACGCTGGATCGCCACCTGAACGTTTCTCGGCGTACTCGCCCGAAATGTTTACTTTCCAAACCTGAAATTAATCATAAAATTAATTTTATTTTAAATTATAGTCATGCGTACCCATTAGCCATTCAATTAGGTCAATAGTGTTTTATTTCAATGATTAATTCATTTTTCAATTAATGATTATTTCAATTAATGATTAATATAACTATATTTATTGAAATTATTATTTCATGATTAATTGACTGTATTGCAGTCTTTTATGGTAAACAATAGAAAATGTATTTTTCTCTCCATATTTTGCCAAAAACAAAATACTTCGGTTGCTTTCTTGCTTCGTTGACATAAAACAATTTCGCTTAATGTTTAGCTAAATTGTATCAAATAATAAATAAATAAATGAATAAAATCGTGTTTATTTCCAGCAAGCGTTTTTCATGTGTACATGTTTTTAAAAATAACTCTTGTCAAACAATTAAAAAATAACAACTAAAGCATATAAAATAAAACAATTCTTAAAAAATATAACTTAATTAGTTATTTTTCTATTCAACATTATTACAACATTATTATTATTATTCTTTAATTCTTCAATTCTTAATGAACCGATATTTATAGATTTAACGAAATTAGGTTGTTAAATGAATGTTCTAAAATGTACAGTTCTTATAAATATTTCATGAAAATTACTGTGTCCCTGTAAATTCAGGTTAAAGGTGAAACCACCAATGAGCAGGTGATGTTTTTGCGTTGGGGCCCGGGCCTCCAGAACGAAAAGCCTAATCGTAAGGACGGACAGTTCTATGCCTAATGCCACAGTGTGGGTCTTGGCAAGATCTTATAGGAAATTTGCTGATCATGTAAGGAATTGAAGTAAATCAAACTTTTGTTATTAATGTTATTTTTACTAACTACTATAAAAGGTGTGATACAGTAAAAGGTGGTTCAACATAATATCACCGATAGGTGTATGTGTAGCAAAATAAATTTGACTCTGATGAAGATAAGCTGGTTGACAACCAGCCACATAAAATAACTGTTTCAATATATATATATATTTTTTATATTCATAAGTTTATACAGCACAGTTTTTACTGAAAAACTACAATATCACTGGTTTCAGAGCTCTCTGTTTTGGTAAAAATTACAAATTTACTTGGCTTTACCTGAGAAGTAAAGTAAAAATTAAATATTTCTGAGTTTGAAAGAAAAAATTACGGAGTAATAGATTAAAACGTCTCTGCATGGCGTTATTAAAACTCTGTCACTTTCCGTCCGAGAGAAATATGATGGCAATTAACCTTTGCTTGACTACACTATCGTTTCCTTTCATTTGTGGCAAACCCATTGTTATTTGTTTTATTGTAATGAAATTTATGTAGATACAAAATGTTTCGATTTTCAAACTTTTTGAAAATCGAACAGGTAACAGGTTTTTCACTTTGTGTCGCTAACTTTTAATGAATTTTAAAGTGAAAAACATAAATATTTTATAATATTTTTAATAGTGAAACACAGGAATAAATATAATCTAGGTTTTGTAACTTTCAAAAGTTCTTATAAATTTTGTAAACTATGTTCAGTCCAGGATGTTATATGCCTCATTGTTCATAATTGATCGGGATATTATATCCACTTCATTTCTCTAATCAGATCAGGGAGCAAAAGATGAATAAATAAACAAGACTTAAATAAAAATTCGGCCAGTCCTTAATCTTACAATAAAATCCTATTAAATCCTATTAAACCATGTTATATCTCGAATGTAAATACAATTATTAAATTTTCGATATGCAGCTGATTTATAAATTATAGAACCATTCTGCACGTTTAATATTATAATTGATGTATTAATATATTAATTATTACATCGCTCAGTGCAGGAGTAATCGACCTATTAACATTTGCTTAGAGTAAATGTTGATTTTACACATATAACTTACGCAACCATATCCGTCCGCTATATGCGTTTAATTATGTATATTATAAATTAAATTTTGAAGTTAAGGACAACGTGTAACTTAATTGACAGTTTTGTTTTGTAGGCCTTATTTAAAATTCCCTCTCCACTCAACACTGACACAAAGCTATTTGTCGGAAGTCGAAAAGTGTTTTCATCATCCTAACATAGAAACATCTGTTTTCAGTTCCTTTTTGTTGGCTCGAAAGTTTCCCATTGCCGGCCTAGGCCGGATAAAACGGCAGTAAACAATCAGCTGATTTACAGCAAACCGACGTTTAATGCTTGTTTATTGGTTTCTTTTTAGAGGAATATAGTGGCAGCACTGCATCTGTAGCAAAGGGTTGTTCTGTTGGTTTTAAGTTAGGTTTGAGAAACGTATGTTTAGGCAAGGACTACGTTATAATTGAAAGTACGTTTTTCTGCGTAGTATGATGAAAAATATCGCACGTTAACACGGCCGGGAAGTTTTACCGTAACCGCATGAAAATCCTGCACTCGCTTTCGCTCGCACGGGAACTATCATGCTCGTCCGGCAAAAACAGTACTTCCCGGCCTAGTAACGTAATATAATATAATACAATAATATAATAGATATAATATATATAATATAATAATTATTGTCAATATAATATCAGTAACGCAGGTAGAGCTGGGACAGTTTTTAGTACTAATTTGAATGAATATGTTTTCAATAACATGAATGTGTAGCAAAAAAGAGATTACACGGATATTTTTGATTTTTTTTAAATTAAAAAGAAGTACACAAATTTGTTAGTCTACTACAACTATAATTGAACCATGAGGGAGATGCAAATTACGTTTTTGAAAAGGATATATTCTCACGTTTTTCTTAGACATCACACAAAAGTCAGTTTTCTATTTGGAAACTTCGCACCCATTTTAAACACAATGCAAATCGAGTTTTGGCCACAATTTCTTCCTCAATAGTAAGGTAACCCAGGGTTTTATTGAGATTAGGCCTATTTTGGTTACTTTTGGCTATTTTCAGTGGTCCAAGTGAGAGTAGGATAAAGAAAATTTGACTTTCATGCAGTTGAATCCTGAAAATCACTCTAACTATACGATTTGTCATTTAATCGTGGTCAACAAATCTTAGTCTACTAATCATACGCAGTCTTATCCTAAGAAAATATTGGTTGGTTAAAAGAAGTGCTTATACTTAAGTTACAAACGAAGAGGTCCTGTCTTGACGTCTCATGCTTTTTGCGTTGGGTGTGTAAAAGGCAAAGTTGTTGTGAGAAAGTATGTGAGAGAAAAAGTAGTGACTCCACACATGCCTCCACCGATCACAGCTCAAAACGATTGGTCGATACTCAAATTTTCAAACTGTAAAGCATAATATTTCTGAGTTTAAAAAATCGGAGGAATAGATTAAAACGTTTCTGCATAGCGTTATTAAAACCCTGTCACTTTTCGTCCGAGACAAATATGATGGCAATTAAACTTTGTAGTTTGAATACATGTAATATCAATGTACAATATTAATATTTATGTGCATGAATATGCATCATACATAAGCAGTACATGAGAAAAACTTGAACATATATTTTCTTTCCAAATATTAGAGTTCTCCTGTGTTTAAAACCTAACTGTA
Organism: Flexamia atlantica; assembly: GCA_035578135.1. NCBI lineage: Eukaryota > Metazoa > Arthropoda > Insecta > Hemiptera > Cicadellidae > Flexamia > Flexamia atlantica. Next base: position 1,356,624 of record JAQJVK010000063.1, on the reverse strand, counting down.
CTTTAAGATTAAAGTTATATTCATTATTGTCAATCAGCAGGTTAGATTATTGTCTTTTTCAATCGGAATAGTGTAAATTCGTCAACATATTTTTTATCTAAAGAATTACAACTTAAATGAAGCTCACAGAAAGTTTAAAGTCGACAGGAGCTGAAATCGCTTCAATTTAACGTCTATTCAATAGTCAGTGTTACGTCCTGTCATCTAATCTATATCTTTAAATTAAATAATATGTTAACGGAAATCAAAGAATATAAATTAGAAGCTAAAAGTTCAATAAAATCTGTTTTAGTTTTAATATGTAGGTACATTAAAAACATACTAAATTATGAACAACATTCTTCAACTCCAAAAAACCGGAAAGTGCTTTGAATTAAAACATAAAATTATTTGTAAAATTAAAATACCATTTAGTCAGATTAGTAATCAAAATAAAAGAGGCAATAAAAATGAATTGAATACTCAGCTGGCAAACGTTTTTTAATGGAGTCAATAGAAATGTAAAGGTATCCGAGTTGAAATCACAAAGATTAGATGTGTAGATTACAATATTACTTTGTTTGAAATATACCTAATTTTAGTTAAATTACGTAACGCTATGTGAATTTTTTACAGGTAACAAATGAACAGATTCCTTTTAATCGTATATCATAATCTGTGCTCTAATTTTTATGCGTTTATTTTCAATTTTTTAGATTGTAAGCGGTGGTTCCACCCCAGGTTGAAAGTGAGGTGTAATTTCCTTTTATAAATGTTTCCGATTCGTCTAGACCGGGAGCTGGGAGGTCAAAAATTACGTCTTAAGGTGCACATGTAAAAGCTGTGCCATTTTGAAGGGACATCCTGGAAGGTTTAAAAAATGGGTTTGTGAGCCCTCAATCTGGGGGCTTTCTCTAAGGTGGCCAAACTTGAATGTGACTTTTTCGTATTCTCCATAAGAATAACATGGGGATTAAGTTTACAGGTTTGTTGCAACAGGTATGTACAAATTGGGTGGTTTTAAGTGAATATCCAATCATCCTCTACCAGAAGAAGCCTTATGCCAAGTTTTATCATTATACGTTAAAAAATAAGCATGGTATAGACATTTATTTTCGCCCCATAAGAATAACATCGGGAAAATGGGTGCAAGTTTACTGCCACATAAATGCAAAGTCGGGAGATTTAAGGCTAATATACAATAGGTCTTAACTAAATGAAGCCACATATAAAGTTTCATTAAGATATGTTAAGACATAAGCGAGTTATACGATTTTATTTATTTCCCATAAGGTTAACATAGGACGACGTTTTGAGTTCATCACCAGCAGTATCTCGTTTACCAATGTACATAGAACAATGATTTAACAAACCAAATTGTTTGTTTTTTTAAGCTGAATTCAATGGTGTGAGCTAAAACGTGATCATTTAAATTGTTCTATAAGAAAATTCAAAAAACCCTTTTTTATGGGTCATTTTCATGTTTGTCCACCTTCGAGAAAGCCCCCAGATTTAGGGCTGAAACCCCATTTTTGACTATCCCCATGGTGCCTCCACAAAACGGTATAGCTTTTACATGTGCACCTTATGATATAATTTTTCACCTCCCAGCTCCCGGTCTACTCAAGATTGGCAAATGATATGGGTTAACTAATATTGCCAATACATTCTTATTTTTTAAAATCATAAAACTTTTATCTTTTATCTTGGTCATAAAAATAGTGACACTTCCTGATTTATACGATACTAGCTGATCAACACGGTTTCACCCGTGGAAAAACATAAAAACTTCCTCTGTCTTTTTTAGGATTTAATTTGTCATACTTTTTAAGGTTGCCATGACAACCTTATATCTTTCCCTATAATTTAATATTAAAACTTTGAAGTACCATAGGGCGAAACCCTTTGGGAATTTTGTAAAACCGTTTCTTAGTGTGCATCTAAGACGCAAGGGGAGCAAATGTGCCAAATTTCAACACTTTAGGTCTTATAGTTTTGAAGATTTGCTGTCCGATAGAAAACCCCTTCTCCTTTACATATATAGATTGAGCTTTTAAAATGGGTTTCTAGTAATGTTTGAATTGAAACATGTATTTCATTGCTACTTGAGTGGGTTGAACATAATACATTCATCGCATAGTTTTCTCGCCTGGATCCTACCATCCAATTTAGGACACAACCCTGATGGGATGCAAAATGACATATACAACAAAAAAAGACGCTAAGGATAAATTCCCAGCTTAACTCTGGATTCAACACGTTATTTAAATAAGCTGAAAACAGAGAAAAAAATGACAATGAATGTAAGGGCCAAAAACCTAATCCCCAAATCATTTTAATCACATTGAAAATAGAATCTTTCATCTAGGTACTAAAGTCGAAAATGTATTGCAAGAAGTACATTTTTAGGATTTAAAGTCCCACTAATCCAAGAAAGACCCCACTAAAAATTGTGATTTTGATTTGTGATTTTTGTGATTGTTCTCATGCTTCCTGTTTCTCCTACTCGTATTCTAAATGAAATGTTCACGCAGCGTTTCAAGATTCTAGTTTGAATACTTCGGGTGGCTCGTAAAACGCGAGTAGCTTAATAGGTATTAAACAGAAAATAAATATAGTGAGCGGCCGTATTAGAGTTGTACATTTTATACTTTTGGCAAATTTGATTACGTACATTTTCATTTCTAGGAATAATTTTATAGTCTTTAAAGACCTATTTTTGAAAATTGATTATGACGACCATTTTAAACATGATAATGTACCTAAATTTACTCTTTTGATAGAAACAATTTTTAAATATTGTTTTGGTGAGGATGTATTCACACCAATTTCTTTACACATTTAGAGACTAAAAATGATATCTGTGTTAAGTTTTATGGCCCAAGACCTTATAAATTTGAGAAACTGTGATCAGCATGTAAGTCATCCGTTTTTGGCTTTTATCCCTTATAAAACGCTATAGATTTCTCATTTTAGGCAGCTACAGTGCGAAGGAAGGACAAGGACTAGGATGTGAGCGAAAGACGAAAAATAATGTTTAAGTACAGTGCATCCTAGATTTTTTTTCATTGACAGAAAATAATAAAATACTTATACCTTAATTAGTAATTTAAGTTGAAGTATATTTTGGTAAATATCTAGCCGTTTTTGCAAAAGTGTTTACTCGGGACACCAAGTTGTACATATAGATTATTCATCACAGGGTGGTTTGTGCCTTATTGGAATTTATTCCGTCCTTTCCGGCCTATGTGGGTTGAGAAAACTTGTTTACAAGAATTATATGGAGACGTTACCCGATGAATTTGTATTTCAATCATTTACGGGGCGAAAAAACATTTTATCGACCATCGTATTTATCCTAACTGCTGGCATGAGTTATTGAAGAACTTCTCTTTAATAAATAATAAAATAATATGCCAATGTACTTCTAAAAAATTAAATGTAAAGTAGGCATTTATTAAGCCAAATCTTTGATGTTTTTTATTTAAAAAGAGCCACAACAAAAACAATAACAGATTGAATTTTAGTTAGCTAGATACATAAAAATATTTTCAAAACTTAATGGACATTTGCTATATAAAGTTAGAATGGATTGGACATTCATTCTAAAGATTTTCCCCAAAAAAGAGTCAGTATCAAAATAACACATTGAATGATTGTGAAAGAGAAGAAAATCTTATAAGGGAGGTTAAGACTACCAAAGATAAAATACAAGGAGATAATTTGATATGTCTTAAATTGAAAACTTAATCTTAATCAGGTCGTATTTTGTGATAAATATCCCAAAGTCACTGAAGCGCAAGGAGGGTCGCCGGGTAATATAGGGAAATTGCCGTAATATTTTTGCCGTTCATAAAACGACAGCGTTTTAATAAGATTACCGTATGCTGGAGGCTTCATTTCATATTTTGCCTTAAAAAATTATCGCTCTAATTTATTTATTTTTTAATAATTATAACGTCTATTACCTCTGAACATTTTACTATGTATGTTAAATTAACAGCAAATTACATAGGTATTTCCATACTATTTTTCTCCAAATCGATTTTGAAGTAATATCTGTACAAGGGTTTATTAGGGATACATCGGTTAACATAATAAATAATTCTAGTAGGAGTAAAAACCTGTAGTTTTTTTCTTTTCACTCCAATATCTTAGGCCACCGATGACGTGATCAGTGTTGGGCTTGTTATGAGCTTAGCCTCCTATATGATGAGGTTAAGAGAATCCATTTTCTTCTTACTTAAAAAATTACACACGTATATATATATATATATATATATATATATATTATTTACAATAACATACTCCCTTGTTGTGTAAAATTATCTAGAATTATTATTAACGGATATAAATAGAATACGTTCTACGACACTTAGTAAAAAGACCAAAAATAAACATGAAAAATGGAAAAATTTGATATATGTTCGTAGGTTACACTAATCATCATCAGGCTCGATGAGAGACAGTTAATAAATAATAATCACTATTAGGTCACGTAATATTCATCATCGGTTTAAACTGTTATTTGAAAATGGTTTTTAAACAGTATCAATGATTATTTTTGCAAGAATAAGTGAACAAAACAATGCAAAGATGTGCCTTACTAAGCTTTTCTTTATATTTAGTTCTATCTTCGATTCATTAGCTTATATTTTACTGTATTGGGCAATCTAACCTTTCCAATCAAACTCTCCAAGGAAATCCCACTCTCAACGTTTAACTGAATCGTTCAATAGTTTTCAGTGTTGAACTTGTACATAATGCATTTAAAATTCCCCATTGAAGCAAACCTGCCCCTTAGCGAATTTCATATGCAAATGAAAATATTTTAATCCAACAGCGATATGACATGTTTTTGTAAGAATAACAGGGGGAATGAGTACGCAGGTTTGCTGCAATAGGTACCTTAAAACTGGGTTGTATTTAATTCAATATTTAGTAGATGATATTAATAAAAGGTAAGTAATTGACAAAATAAAACTAAGCATAGTACAAGAATCAATTAACAGTGAAAATGATCTATTAATCAAATTTTTACGTTTAAATGTTTTATGATTTAATTTAAACCATAGAACTATTGAAACCGCTTACTCTCAAAAATTTCATACAGTAACTCAGCCAAGTGACAAAGCACAACAGAAAAAGAGAATGAAACAACAATAAATTAATTACAAAGGTTACTCTTATGTGGTGGCAAGTAAATCTAATCTATTATTCTGAACTAAAAGAAGCCATATACCAAGTTCAATTAAGATAACTTTAGAAATAAGGAATATATTAAATTTGATTTTTTCCGCATAAGGTTAACATGGGGAATGAGTATGTAGGCTTGCAGCTACGAAAATGGGCATTTCGGGAATTTTAGACTATTGTCCATTAGATGAAGCAAAAAACTAAGTTTTATTAGGATATGTTGAGAAATAAGCGATATATAGGATTTTACTTATTTCCCATGAGGTTAACATCGGCACAACGAACTTTGATTACTACTCTCAGTATCTCGGTGACAAATAGATATATAAAACGATTCAAAATACCAAATAATTTGTTTTTCAAGCTGAATTCAACGGTGCAAACCAAAATTAGGAGACATTAATTTTCTATCTAATAGGTCAAAAACCCATTTTTGGAAGGGTTTCCCCCTTTCCCCCCTTCTGATGGTGTTATCGGGCTGGTTTTTGGACTCATCTGAATAATCACTTCTTTACACGCCTGTGCCAAATTTCATTGCGATCGGACCAGTTTTGCGATCACTATCGTGCCTGTAGACTCACACATACACACACACACACACACACACACACACACACACACACACACACACACACACACACACACTCCAAATAATTGCATCCAAAGTAATTTAAAATAAAAATAATAAAACAACTTATGGAATTTAGCATTGAAACAAACTGCAATTCTCTTGAACACTCAGCGACCCTAAGTGTTTTCTTTTAATTATTTCGAGTTTGAAGAAAACACAATTATCACCAGATCTTCCAACAGTGAGATATAAAAGAAGATTTAATTACCTCGGCAGACTCTGCTCTAACACTTATTGCTGTTGAGAACTTAACCCGAGAACCGCAGAAATCGGTCTCGTCCATCAATCATTTGTTATCGTAATATAAACTCAATCTATTGAAATTCATTTCAGTTTATTTGAAATTCGTACCTTATACGTTTCAATCTCTCCTCATGTAACGATCAGCTATGCCGTGACACATCCATACTTTCGTCACAGAACTCATCAAGGGGTTGACTTCTCCAAGTGATGAATGCCACAGTTGGGATTGGTAATCGATCAGAGTTGCAGTGAGCAATGCATCATTAGGTACATCTCCCGAAAGTCTAATATCAATAACTTCGGTGTCTTCTGTTGAATTTAACGATAGCTCTGATATGAAATTGTCATAGAAAGTTTAGGAAGGAACAAGCATTATACTAAAGAGTATTATATTTCTGAAAGACATAAAGTTTTTTTGTTGAAGACCTAATACAACATGAAACGGTTTCCCCTAAGGAATTCGTTTTCGTACACTGAAAAGAAATGGAGAAACTGACAAAGAAACAAACTGGCTTATTTTTGTATTGTGTTTTAGCTTCACCGCTGACATTAAACTTCTTGGGGACTTAAAAGTAACAATGTGTTGTCTTGGGTAAATTTTTTATAAGCCAGAGTTCCGTCGGGTCTTTTTAACGTTAGTTCGTTGAAAACGGTCAAAAACTTCTTTTTATTTTATAGCAGATGATTTTAATAAAACGGAAGTAATTAATTGACAAAATAAAACTAAGAATAGTACAAAAATAAATAAAAATAAATCAACAGTGAAAATGATCTAATAATCAAATTTTTACAAGTTTTATTTTTTATAATTAAATTTAAACCATAGAACCATTGAAACCGCTTATTCTCAAAAATTTCATACAGTAACTCAGCCTACATAGTAGATATATACATATATACATACTGTAAATATATTAAATCAATACATAACTAAAAATAAAGATCTTCTGATAACAATGAATTCTAGGCCGTTAAAGATTGATTTTAAATATTAATCTTTAAATTGATTTATAAGTGTATATAAGTGTTATAAGTGATTTATAAGTGTTATGCTGAGGACTTTCTCGAACATCTCGACTCATTGGCAACATACTCTAAGAGGAACAAAGATATTGTTTTCCTAGGCGACATAAACATAAATCTTCTTGCAGTCGACAAACCAGACACCAAAAACTTAAAACTCTTTATAAAAGAACATAATCTGGATGCAGGAGATATCCCATGCACAAGAATAACCCCTACTACAATTAGCAGTATAGACATCTGCCTTACAAACATTGGATTTCAGAATGTTTCTCTACAAACCAAAAAAAGTACCCATATCGGACCATCTCGGAGTCTGCTGCACCATAAAAAACAAATCTACACTTACAAATAAACCCCTAAAGAAACAAATTCGGTCCATCACCAAAAATAAATTGGACCTATTAAAACATAGCCTAAAGACTCAAAACTGGAATGAAATATTTAACACCCACCCAGTAAATGAAAAATATAACAATCTAATAGAAACTCTTACCTACGAAATAAATAGTACTATGCCTAAGATTAACATTAGCCTAAGAAATAAACCAAATCACATTTTTTGGGATGATAAAACTACCAATCTAAGAAAACTACTAAATGTGGCTCATGACAAATATATTCTCACCGGCAATGACAAAGACAAAAAAACCTACTCTGATTTAAAAAAAATATACGATACTACTGTAAAAGATAATAAAAGACAACACACCATGAAAAACATCGCAGAAGCCCCAAACAGAAACAAGGCAATCTGGCATACAATAAACAAGGAGCGGAAAAACGTCAACGAAGCAACAAGCAACATAACCCTGGATATAGATGGTCTCCAGATAACAAACCCCAGACAGATATGCAATAGCTTCAACTCCTTCTTTATCAACATAGGAAATAACACTAACTCCACGAACAAACCTCATCAAAGTATTGAACCTCCAAACTCAGACAAATTCACAACTTCAACTCTCTCAAGATTCGAAACCATCACCCCACATGAAACACAACAGCTCTTCAAACTCCTTCCACCGAAAAATTCTTCAGGCCTAGACGAAATACCCAACAAAATTATCAAACATTGTCAAGACGAACTCATCCTACCAATCACTGACATCATAAACGCATCCATATCCCAAGCGGAAGTTCCCCAAGCAATGAAGCAAGCCTTAGTCTACCCAAAATACAAAAAGGGAGATAAAAACAAAATAGAAAATTACCGACCTATCTCGATTCTACCAGCCATCTCTAAATACCTCGAAAAAGTAATCAACACTCAGCTTATCTCATACTTAGAAAATAACAAACTGCTCAGCAAAAATCAACATGGATTCCGAGAGGGTAAATCTATCAACACAGCACTGGCCCAACTTTGTAACTCCATCACCAAGATCTGGGAAGATAAAAAACCAGCTAACGGAATTTTCATCGATCTTCAAAAAGCTTTCGATAGCCTCGACCACAACATCTTACTACAGAAAATTGAAGCACTAGGCATTACAGATCAAGCTCTAACCTGGATAAAAAGCTACTTAACCAATCGAAAACAACTAGTTGAAATAGACCATCAAACAGGAAACCTCATCTCTAAAGTCAGATCTAAATTACAGACAATAACCAAAGGAATCCCACACCCATCTCAACTTCCAATAGACACCACATGCATCATGTTCGCTGACGATACTACTCTGATTACACCTGACCTCAAAACACATAAACAAATAGAAAACACAATAGAAATAGCCAGCAACATATGTCAAAACCTCAATCTCACCATCAACAAATCAAAAACAATCAAAATGAAATTTATAACAAAAATTAGAACTGAAGACACACTTACAAACTCAACAAACAACGGCCAATTCTACCAAATTTCTGGGCATCACCTTGGACGAAAACTTAAACTGGAATGCACACCTTGAATCACTCCGGAAAAAACTCTCTTCAGCTCTTTTCGCACTCCGAAGAATAAGAGAAATAACCAACACCGACATCACCAAAATGGCCTACCATGCTATTTTCGCATCTCACCTCAAATTTGGAATCATTGCTTGGGGCAGTGCAAATGAAAACCAGCTTCATAAAATCCTGACTTTACAGAAGAGAGCAATTAGAACAATCGAAAAATCTCACCGACTGGAACACTGCAAACCACTTTTTACCAAACACCGTATCCTCACTCTCACCTCTCAATATATCCTAGACTCAGTAAATTTCATTAAACAAAACCCCCCAGAAATTAGACAGGAATGCCACAAATACAATATCAGATCAGGTTCTAACCTAAACACGCAGCAGCATAGATTAAATAAAACAAGTAAAACACCTACAATTATGGGAACAAAACTTTTCAACATACTTCCAGAAACCCTAAAATCAATAAATGACTATAAAAAATTCTCTGTGCAACTTAAAAACTATCTCCTAGATAGGCCCTATTACAACTTAAAAGAATTCTATGAAGATCATAACCACTATATAGGACTTTTATAAAATAGGCCTAACATAAATAAATGGCTCATAACCCCCCCCCCCCAATCTCAAGAATTGACGATTCTCCAGTCTCCATGACTGTGTAGAAGAGGATGTATGTAAGATGTAAGATGTATAAATCATATTATAAGTGTATAAAGTATATAATGTATTACATATTATCTTGAATAATGTATAATGATTCGACTTATAATTGAACTATAATAGCATGAATAAGGTTCTAATCAACTTCATGAACTGAAAAAGTCAATAATTATTCTTTATCCCAAAAGTTAAACTTAGTTATCTTAAGTAGCTGAGATCTGGTTGCTTGAAAACTACGAATTTAATACATAAAAATGGTTTCAAGCCTATTTTCCTACAAACTACAATACAAAATATATGCTCAATACTGTTCTATCGGTTCAAGCAAAACCACTCAATAAGGTTGGCGTATAGTTACTAACAAGATGTCACGTAAGGGTTGTTTATTGCATTGGTGGACATCAGGAAAGAGGTCGTAGACTCGATACGTTGAATTGCCACACTAGGAACGTGTTTCCTCCCAAAATGGTCACATTTGTAAAGGAAAACCTAGAGAAAAAAATTACATACGATTATTATATATATTTATTTTATCAACTACTACAAGACGTATAATTAGTCTTTTCAATATTAAAATATATAAATAGTTAGATTTTTAAACTCTGTTCTGTGAAAACAAAATTTTTTTGAATGTATTTGTCTGACTATCCATCCATCCAATCATCTATCCGTCTATCTACCTATCGATCTACCTATTTTCTATTGACCTATCTATCCATCAATCTATCCATCCATATATCCATCAATCTATCTATCTATGTATCATCTATCTATCTATCTATCAATACATTTTTTATCCATCCATCTATTTATCTATCTACCCATTTATCTATCTATCCATCTATACTGGATGTCCCATAATAGTCCCCCCCCCAACTGTTTCCTATATTCTTTTTCAAATATCAATTCCACACCACCCCCAAACATTATTGGGTAGATCATACTTCATTTTGAGGGGGTACCCAATTTTGGCCGCCATCTTGGATCCGCCATAATGGATCAAAAATAATTTTTACAAATGTAAAAGTGGTGTTGTGACCCATCCCCTCACAATAAAGTATTAACTACCCAATAATGTTTGGGGGTGGTGTGGAATTTATATTTGAAAAAAATATAGGAAAAGGTTAGGGGGGGGACTATTATGGGACACCCGGTATATCTTTCTACCAACTGTATAGGTATTATGTACTATATCTATCCATCCAAAAACCTATCCATCCATCCATCCATGTATCCTTAATCCATATGTCTATCTATCTATCTGATCATCCATCTATGTAGATTAATTTATCTATTTATCCATGTATGCGCCCGTAGCCACGGCAACTTTCATATTAATGGTGCAATCTTTAAAAAAATCATACTTAGGGCTACTACTACTCCCACATTTTGAAAAGCAGCCAGATAGGCCCATCCAAATCAGAAAGGGGATAAAGTGGATATTTACCTCCCAAAATAGGAATTTTATGATTTTGCCCCTAGGAAAATTCAAACAGTGATATATTGGTTTGTACCATTAAATTCAGCCACAAAATATAAACAATATGTAATTTTGAATCATTGATTTAAGAGTACAACGATTGGTTACAGAAATATTTATTCCGGTAAGCACATAACATTGTCTCAAAAGAATCCCTGTAGGAAATAGTTGTAATTCGATATTGTTCGATACTGTAAAACTAGGCCTTGTATTGTTAAGATTTAATTGCTAATTACCTCAATCCCTACATTTTTTTTAGAGCGAAACGTCTTTATATCTCGACAGGAGGCTTATTTATAATTATTTATCATAGCATGTAAAATTCTCTGAGTATGAAGGCCTGTTGTAACGAGGACCTTTTTGTCTTTTGTAAGTAAGTCCTGATAGGTAGTCGTGATTATATTTAATATTGATGTGTTGTATTGACACCATCTCATGTTGTGGCAACAGCATCAGTGATAAAGTAAGATCGATTGGTGCATGATAAATCTACATACACTAAACTTCGGAGCTCTATATTTTAATTAAAACTTAGCTATTATTCAGAAGTTTAAATTTTTATAAGAATAAAATTGTGACGTTTGTCTTAAAATTTACAGTAATAATGTGATACAGCTTTATGAAAGAAGTGATCCAATTTAAGATAATATAATAATATAATATATGATATTATTTGTGAAAAAAAATGTTTAAATATTTCTGGTAATTATGATTTGTGAAATAAAATCTGCAAAATTTTGATTTGCAAACTCAAGACTGTTTCATTTTGTTGTTACGACAATAGTATCGAAATTTTGTTTTGCAAACTCAAGACTGTTTTATTTTGTTGTTACGACAATAGTAGTATGGCTTTAGCCATTAAGCCATAATATCATATTAAAACTAATATAATCCATGCCCTTAAATGTTACATTAAAATACTGCAACAAACCAAATAAGGTCTTAAACAGTGATCTAAATATAAAAATAAACGAGTTAAGGTGAAATTGAATGTTCTCAGTTGCCGGCACCTGGTCCTCAGCAGGTTATTGGTTACTGCATATTGCTCGGGGATATGCTCGTTTACAGTAACAAGGTTTGAATCGCTCTTGATTTCAAACATCAAAGATTATAAAAAAATTCAATTTAATAAATCTTAATAGGCCTTCATAGCATATTGGTACCTGCTATTTTTCATACACATGATACAACCTACAGATACAGACATGAATATATTTTGAAAACGGCATGTAAATTATGAATTAGTAAAAGAGAGTATAATATATAAAGAGAGTTTTGTGTTGGTATATTTAGTGCTGCAGCCAAAACTACACGTCGTATCTTGGTATCAAATTAAAGCCTGGAATATCATGATGTGCACTATCGTGGTTTGGTTCGATATTTTATAGAGTTTAGACACAGGATCGTCCGAAAGGGACCCATGTCAATGATTTTGTGTATACTTTGGATTTTGTTTGTTTATATCAAAACACATGGTTTAATTTGAAATGGTTGCCGTGGTTACAGTGGTTGCCAACAGAATGAATCACCTACAATTGTTTTTTTACAACAGGCGAGTACAGTCTTATTTAGCAAATAAATGTGTTTTTATTTACGTTTTTAATTTATTTAGGAAATGTTTACTGATAGGTTATGTTATTTAAAACATAAAGTGCACTAAAATGTTGAGATACATGTTTTTTTTGTTTAAAATTGAAAGTTAATTGTAAAAATAAGATGAGAAAATGTCAAAACATAGGAGAACATGTTTGCAATTTATCTTATCATATAGACGAAATAGTGCACAAAACATGAAACAACGAAGAAATAGAAACACATCTAAGGGAATATTGGGAAAATTCACAGTGACATCAAGAAACACTATCGTAACAGATTAGAACAGAAAGGGAGACGGACGCACAAGGTGATGAAAGAAATAATAAAAACAGAAATAACGGACAACCTTTGAAGATCAAACAGAAGAAGCTGATTTAAATCAAACAATTTACAAGCTGTTTGCAAAAGGACAGGGAACTTTGATTTAATTTTGACCATAAAGGAAACATTAGATTACATTGAGCACCCGAATGTAGTAATTTGCTAGATGGACAAAATTTGAAGTTATTGCATGGCAAAGAAACGAGTTTAAAAAGGAAATGTAAATTATGTGCTGTTAGGGAAAATAAGATGCTACCGCCAAATATGTCACCCCCGGCTTTCTGAAGTATACGTATGGAGAAACATCAAAATATATAGAATTTTTACATTACATTAGACGTTGTAATGCTTGCTTCCAAATTACGTCTTTTGAAGCTACTATTTAGGCCTTCATAATATTTCTCAACCCAACAAAGCGGGCTACCAACAGCTAGTTTAGCCTAAAATTCAATAATCTAACAATAGAGACTGTCCAAACCTCAAATAAATTGATCGAATAAATAAATATTATCTAAGTGAAAGATTTTGAGATAACAAAGACCTATGTAATTTCGAATCATTTAGGCTTTTAAACAAAATAAAATTATGTAACTATTCAAGAAATAATCATACTACTATGTTCTAATAATTGATAATACACAGTTATTCATTTAACTATATTCTGGGATGATTACCGATTTATGGTATTTTTTGATATCTTTCAAAGCATAACCGTCGAGTTAAAGGAATATATTCTTTTACCTATTTGTAATATTTGGGTCACAAGTTTGTTTCATTCCATTATTAATGAACAAAATACAGTGATTCATTGAACTAACCTATATCCTTTGAAACTTATGAACATGTACTTAAATTTACTGAATAATCAAAATTACATTTGCCGATTTCAGTGTATTTTTGAAACAACGATAAAAAAACAAAATTCTCGTGAATTTTTAATTTTAAATTTTTTCCATGATCATGATTATCCTTTTCTGATCTGACTCTAAAAACAGACCAATTAAAAATAAGCGCTCATTAGTTTAAAATGCAAAATTCAAATCCCAAATATTTAATGGTCTATTCTTTCAGTAACAGCGTACAAAGCTCTTTAGTTGTGACTAAATAAAAACTAAAACTTTATTTCAAATTGGTTACATACAGAATAAAAGTCTATATTCATCGTAATTGTTTGGTATATAAAAAACAAATAAATAATTAATTGTACATAGCATAAGTTTTAAACCCAAGAAGCACCACTAGAACTCTTGTCAATTGCATCCATAGATCCCTGAAAAAAATACCCTTTTTAAACACCCTGTTTAAAAAAGTTATATACGACTTTTATTGTTTTCGTTTATTTATAAAAGGTAACTCGCAAGTATAACTTATTTTCTACTTCCTTGTCTGATATTATACAGGGTGTTTTTTTTTAACGCAACCCATTTTTAAGATTTAATAATAAACATATGAATGTGTAATGAGGGTTGTTTTATTGATCTTTATATTTTATACTACCTATTATTTAAGTTTGATCACATTTAATTTACATTATGTGCTCAAACAGTCCGTCATTGGCATTCGTATAAAGTTATGCTCTCTCCATCAAATTCCCGAACATGTGTTGCAGGGTACCTCTTTGAATTTCTTGAATGAAATTTGTTATGTTTGTTTGGAGGTGCTGAATATCCTGTGAATTCTTTTCGTAGAATAATACTACTTTACATGTCTGTGGAAAATTTCATTCAAATCGGACCATTTTTACGCGAGTTATCGTGCTTAAAGACACACATTAAAACGCAACCTAAAACTTGATTTTATCGGTGAAGGATTATTTCCCCCCAATATCCCTGGATTTGACCCTACTATATTATTATGTTCTTTGGGGATACATACAAAGTATGGCCTAAAAAACAAGTCACAGCATATTCAGTACCTCATAACAAACAAAACAAATGTAATGCAAACAGGTACCTAGCAACACGTGTTCGGGAATTTGATAGAGGGAGCATAACTTCATACAAATGCCACTGACGGATTTTTTGAGCACATAAGGTGAACTAAATGTGATCAGATTTAAATAATAGAGTGTATAAAACGTAAAGAACCGTAAAACAATACTTATTTCATATTTATATGTGAATTATTCAGTCTTAAAAATGGGTTGCGTTTTAAAAAAACACCCTGTATAAGATGAGGGAAATACCTCGAGAGCCGGAACATCCATCGTTAGAACCTGGACCCGAAGCTCAATTTCTTTTCGCGTGAATGAGTCTCATCCTCGCAGAAACTTTCCACTTTGTCGCCTTCCGAAAGTATTCCATCCGTCGTTGTATTTGCGAAAAGGACTTTTACAGATGTGACAGATATCAAAAGAGATAAAATTAATCTATAAAAGACGGTTTTTCAATAAGTCGAATCAGCATTTTTTTAGAAGCAAACGGTGACGCAGTCATTCCAAATTCCTTAGCTCTAAAATCAATCTCAGGCTATACAAACTCTAGTACAAACTCACTACTGGAAGTTCCATAGCATGTACTAAAATCTTAATTTAACTTTTCAGTTTCGGTTTATTTTTTTTAGATATAAGTTGATTTATTTTAATTTTTTATTTCGGTATGAACGGCCACTTCCATATGTAAATGAATAATTTTTTTTATTCTCTAAACACCGTTATAAGATCCCTTTTTCGAGTTTTCGGTTTTAAACAATATTTTGGTTTTAATTTTACGATACATTGCGTAAGAATGTTGTGTGTCCTAAACGCGGTTCTACCTTTGAACTTCCTAGCAACTATTCTGTTTTTTTTTTCTGATAATCCCGGGACATAGACATTGACAAAGGAACGAATTTTTCATTGTTTTCTGACTCATTTAGTTTAGCCCTACGGTTTTTGCACTTTCTTATCACGATTTGATTGTTCTCTTTTCAGCATAGCGTTTTTGTGACCGCTTTTACAATTCTCTGTTTTACCTAAAAATTGTATCCAGGCTATCCAGGATATGTGGTACCAATCTTGTTATGTTCAAGGTTCTTTCCCACCTGAAGACGGGATCAGATTCCAGACCACGAAACGTTGTGAAACTTGTTTTTTATTATTATTGATGGCAAATGTTCGCAAAAATCAAAATCAAAATATAAAGTCGCCATCCCCAACAATGAATTCCAAACGAAGAATTTACTGAATATTTACTGGCCGTCCCTCACTTGGAAGGTAAACTAGATTAACGGAATGTAATTTTTAAAATCCAAAATGAATTCTCTAGGTTTTAACCCTCCAAATGTTACAGCACTGTTTATTAACTTTTCGCCAATTATGAGGCCATTTCAGCCATTTTTATGGAGCTATTTCAACTACCGCCATTTTATAACGGATTATTTAACGCATTTAAAGTGCGGTTCCTAAATTAAACTCTACTTGATCAGCGGCGCTTTAAAATAGAGAACATATTATCCTATCCTAACAATGAAGACTATATACTTACTCTTCATGGACCGTCCCTGTGGGCCAATTTTGTTTGAGTAAACAATTGCAATCCCTCCAAAGAGTAGTTTTAACTCCTAAGAATTTATTTGCGAGGGATAAATCCTGTAACTGATTTACAAAAAAGCTGATTTTAGACTTTCGACTGTCATTTACTTTCTTATATATATGAGTAGTTAAACACACTGTGGAAACGCTTCTCTTGTTTTATAGTTTTCCTAGCACCTTTCTTTAAGTTATTGAATACAACGTGTGATGTCAGTCTTGATTTAATCTTATCGAATATGGAGTAGTTAGGTACTTGTTCTATAGATTTAACTTGTATAATATATGTATAATATGTATAATACTTGCTGATTGACTGCCTACAGAAATTGTAAATAATTTCAAGAAACCACATCTTAATATATATATATATATATATATATATATCTATATATATATATATATATATTTATATTTATATATAAAATGTTTAAGTTATCAAACATATAACCAAAGACTTTATAAAGCTATTACCTACGAAACAACCACCTACACCACAATTAACTGGGATTTATCAGGTGTGATAAATTAATTTATCACTGGGTGTTGAACATATGACGTTTTCCTTATTCAGGCCTTCTACGTGGATGTGGCTTAGTATACGATGACATAGTCATCCAATTATATTCCATCAGCAACAGTTGTCAAGGGCGGATTCACTAACTGAACCAAAAGCAATTCATTAGGCAAAGCAGCATGAGACTCGTCAAATTGTCATTCCTTTGGTTAGTTAGCAATCTCAAACTGTGTCGAGTCTTTGAAACCGAGCAACCGAAGGCAAAGTTTTAAATAAATAAATACATTGCAAAACTTCCTTAGAGTGTGTTATACAATAAACAGTGTACACCTCCTAAAAAACCTTACTCTCTTTTAGGTGTACACTTTAGCTATTATATTACAAAAGGAAATAATCATTTCATGATACATAACTAATCTGGAATAAAACCATATAAAAGATGTACTGATTCAAAATGTATTCCCTTTTCTTGGTTTATTCCTTGCGTCGGGACAAACGGATTTCGCATTAAAACCATGGGTCTCCCAGCACGGCTTTCATTCTTTATGTCTTCATATGTTCTTAACAAATAAGTACAACTTTAGAACCACATTAAGTTGGCCACTGCGTTCATTGTTATTCTCGGTTTAATAAATAAACTTGCAAAAATCAAGTCGCCCTTAAGAGAGCGACTCAACTTTTAAAAATTACAGTACAGATATAATAGTAATGATTTAAAAAATCTGTCCGTTTGTTGATGTGTTCATATTCCACATTTCATAGAGTAATTATTAGTGACATTAGAATAGAAATATCGGAATTTTAGATTAATAAACTTTGTATTTCATACATATGAAACCACAAACCAAGTTTTATTAGGATTTGTTGAGAAATAAGAGAGATAACGAGTTTTTTTGTATTTCCAATAAGGTTAACATTCAGACAACGTGCTGTGTTTACCTCTTTTAATAAATCAGTAACCAATGGACATAGATCAATGATTCAAACTAGTGAATTTTTTTCAGCTTCATTCAATGGCGCTAACAAAAATTGGATTATTTTTATTTTCCTCTTAAACAAAACAAAAAAACATTTTTGGGGATTTATCCACCTTTATCCGCTCTCTTCCAGATATATAACTCAGACGAGTTCGTAATCCAGCCCGGTCAGAAAAAAGGAATGGTGTTTCTTGTTTCTAGAGGTTCCAAAACGAAAAGTTATCATGGTCTCGGGCTCAGTTATTACCATGAGTGCTACGGTAACAGCTTCTTCCCTATAGGGGAAAGTCGCTAATTGGATTGACTCGACAAACACGATGCAATAAGCAAAAAGTATTGCATAGACTAACAAACTCAATACCTTGATTGCCACAATATGAGCGTTCTCTTCCTTTTCTGCCGTAGAACAATGCTTCTAATCAGCAGTAGCGCTTGCACTCGTTGAGGTGCAGCATATTTACATGTGTGCATATAGAAAGGCGTTATAATTTTATAACTTTTCTTTTCATTGTTGCTCTCAAGGGTTACATTTGAATAATTTGTGATTGTTTGCGTGCCAAAAGGCTTGTCCTTGTTACATCCTTACCCTTTGTCCCAAGGGGTAGTGGGGGTTCAAAAGTGCAACCTGTTGGCGGGCACACGGTCAGTCTCGTGCAAAACACGTTTCGAGTTAACACGCAGTCGTGGAGTCCGTTCGAACCATATAAATTTTTAAACATAAGTAAACAGTAATTCATTTTACACATTATTCACTCTTATACAGTCAAACATTGTATCTCTTTTTTCCGTAAAAATAGTGTATTAATTCATTGAGAGACTTTTCATTTCATAGCATATTCCTAAATCGTATAAACTTTTAAATATTGTTTAGACAATTAAATTATAAACAATTCAGTGGACCCCAGGACCATACCGGGCGCGAACAGTAATCAACAAATTAATCACTTTACTTACGCTGAGTGAAAAAGTATTATTTATTGGAATGATAATGAGAGTAAGAAAGATTAATTTTTCTCCATTGATGAGTACAGCTTAACATTGCACACTTTGTAAGTTAAGAACATAGTCAAATCTTTACAAAAGTCTCTGTCTTCTAAACCAAAGAGCCACTTAAAAAAAATATATTTACAAAAATTAAATAGACATGGCATTGGATTGTTTTGATTGATCCAGTAATAAATTCAATATTTTTGAAGCAAAATAACTGCAGGTTAAAAAAAAGTGTTATTTGTCCTGGGTAAAATTATTTTTTCAGGATTTCTAAGCTTCCTTCTGTATATATTTTCGTTTGAGTCCATTACAACATGTATAAAAAACAGATAAGAACTAAAAAAAAGCAAATACATTGAGGTTAATATTTTTTATAAAAAGTGGACGAGATGGTCAAAATTTTCTTAAAATGAATTTCAATCGTACTCATTCATTATAATGAGTAAAAATCGTCTACATTATAGGTGAGGGCATGTATTTTTAAACGTTCTTTGGAGTTTTACTGTAATAATTCTCTGTTGAACATTATAAAAACCGATTACATACTTATAATATTTTGTTCATTATTAAACGCAGGAGATACCAAAGATAAACAAATGTGAGAGCGTAAATGTGTTTGAGGCATAAAAAAAGAATTAGTTTAAAAAGCTGTCACAGCTCTGCATATTTCGCCCCTTCGGTCGACATTTTGTAAATTCACGCTCCGGAAACCACATTATCTAACCGAGTTAACACCGCGGCCCTGCGGGATGAGCCTTGTAAATTTAGACACAGGTTAAAAAAAAACTAAAAGAACTAGTACTTATATACATTGAGGCTTGTTGTGATATTTTAGCTCCGTGTTATATTTTTGTGGCATTGCGCAGTTTTTCATTACTGAAATGAGTTATATATATAAACCTTTTTTTCACTTGAAATTTCCTTGAATAACTAATATTGCAGGCCTTAGAAACGAAATGATACGAAATTATTTATTTTCATTTGAAGTCATGCCTTGCCAGTTGTACTTACATTTAATGAAATCTTTGAGAATATTAACGTTATTGATAAATAATTACCTTGTATATGTAAATTATAACAAAATTAATGGATGAATTTAGGAAAGATTTTTGTCATATGAAATTTTCAGTATGATAGATTAAACAAATACAAATATTTTTAAGACGTAAAAAAAGTTTAATTGATATTTTTACAGAAGATAAATATTTCATAGGAGCGTTTATCACGAACAAATAATTATACGAAGTATCTAACTAGAAAAGTAAACTTATAAAACGAGAATGATGTTTTCAATGATTACAATGACTGTCAGAAAACTCCAAAAGTATATACAAATCCAGTATTCTACTCTGCTGAATCGGAATCGGAACGCATACTATTGGCATTGGTATACTGTTATTAGCATGAAATAAAGAGCTATTAAGCCGTAGTGGTTGTTATTTCAAAGACAAAGCACAGGAGAAAAAACAAGACCCTAATAACAAAGTTTTTACAGTATAAAGATAGCGAAATAATTGCCATCTCGTCTTGTAGTAACAATGTAGAACTTTTATTAAGCTTTTGTTTTATCAAGACTCGTTATTACATTGCTTTACAATAAACTGGAGACAAATACGGAAAATTCTTTGTCTGTTTTTACTGCAAGACCTTATAGCTATAGAAATTGAAGAAGTTCGAAACAACAAATCCTGTCTAAGTGGAGACTTTGCATTTCTGCTAAGTAGGCCTCCCTAATTAAAATGTAAAAATACATCATGATTTTCGGCTATCCTTCATCCTGGAAAAGTGATTTCCAGTATTTATTATTTAACAAATTAATTTAATTTACATGCATTCCGTAAAAGATCCGTTCAAACAATACTTTTGTAGAGGATCAAAGGTTCTATAAAATGAACACAAATATACCGTCTCTTAAGACAAATCCCGAAACAGATTAGTAATATTGTTAATATTAGTAATATTAATAGTAATAATTTATTAATAGTAATAAATTAGTAATATTAGGATTTAACAAATCGACTCTTAGCTCATTGTTATTGTAAGTCTTAAAAACTAGCATGGGCTGATATGCTATCTTTCCTGATGTCTGATATCTTTCCTCACTAAAGATATAGCTATTAGGGATATTCCCAATATGACCAATGTTATCTTAGATCAAGCAAATGAATGGTATAGAGCCAACATGTTATTTTTGAACACTGATAAGACCCAAGTAGCTATTTTTTCATTAAGTCATGTCACATTTGAAAAGGAAATTTCACAATGTGTAAAACTACTGGGCATACACCTAGATTCTAAGCTTTCATGGCAGTTGCATGTTGAGCATGTCTGTAAAGCACTGAATAGTGACATATCTTATAAGAAAGCTTAAGACTAGTACTACTTATGATTGTTTGAGAATGGTGTACTTTGCACTGTTTCAGAGTAGGGTTAGTTACGGTCTGTTGCTTTGGGGTAGTGCCAGCACCATAAGTAATGTTTTAGTTGCCCAAAAGAAGGTACTTAGGATCATGACCAATGCTGAAGATAGAGCCCATTGCAAACCTACTTTTGTAAGGGAGAAGATTCAGACTGTCATTGCATGCTTGCTTTATGTTAAGAAGAATTTTGATACGTTTGTTTTGCACAGGCACATCCACACATACACAACAAGAGGGAAGCACAACATTAATAGACCCTACACTAGACTAACCAAAACACTCTCTTCTTTTGAAGCCACAGGTATTAACTTGTTTAACAAACTACCTTTGAGTGCACAGCATGTTAATCTAGATAGTTTTATAGAGTGCTGTATGCTTGGTTAGTGTATAGGCCATTTTACAACCTGACTGAGTATTTTGAATCTGATTTTAGCATGATAAGGTTTGTTTAGTGCAACATCCATGGTTTTCAGTTTGCATTTATATTTATTATATTGCATGTATTATTAGCTTGCATTTATATATATTATCTTGCATGTATTAGCTTTAGTTATTTTTAGATTTTATCTTGCCTAAAAATATCTGTACTTTGCACTTCTGTAAATATGACGAGATCAATTACATGTAAATGTTTAAAGATCAATAAACTCTTATTACTCTTATGACTCTAAGCATATGAAAAATCCCTCTGAGTATAACAAAATGCCATAAATCCGACTTAAAACGGGAAATTGAATGAAAAATATTGATCTTTCCGTTTATATTGCATTTTAAAAACTTTAAATTCAATCGTCAACTTGCAAAATTATAAAATAAGGACGTTCTTCTGACTGCCTCTTGTGTCTATAGTGTTTCCATACTGTACTTGGTGACTGCTGTTGCAAATTGGGGTAGCGAAAGCTCTAGGACCCTCTCTCTCTTCAGGTAGAATACTAAGGCAGTGCGCTTCACATTTTGCCTTGTTAAAAGTCATTCTTTTTAATCATCATTCTTAGACATCTTCATGGGGCCCAAAGAGCTTTAAAAGGCACTGAAGTCATTGCTCTTGGAGAAGAGCTACGATACCGTGACCGGAAATGCCTTACTGACGGGTCACTTTAGCATATATCCACTTTTGAAAATGGAGAAATGTTTTTATTTTTTAAGTTTTGATGTAAATGTATGAAATGGCTAGTGAAATGTATTTTGTTACATTCCTTGTTATTTGTGGTGCTGTGTTACCCTTCATGATACCTTTATATTAGTACATACAGTTTTACCTATGCATGTCATCTACAAGCTGCTACGACATTTTGCATTTTGCATGGGATGACCCTCAAGAAGTGGCTCATACCATAAATAAGTTTGCGTCAAACCACATCTGAAAAGGTGTAAAACCTTCAGTCACAATTATACTTGTCTTTATCCTCGTAAGTACTTGATTTATAATGGATAATGTGGTTTCATAATTTTCGGTTTGAGGTCAAGTAGTAATCTTTGAGACCAATAATAATTCTTTAGCGGCTATATTGGTGATAGTGCACTGATCATCGATCTGATTATCGATTTTAAAATAAATCACAAAAATGTACAAAATAGCGGTCCGCAAAAACTTTATTTTGTTTATTTGCTCCCAGCATTCGATCGTAGTTCATTTCTCTTTTTCTGTCTGAGCTAAAAAGATCTCGTATAACCTTATTCTTCCACTGGAAGCTGATGTTGCATATTGCGCTGAATCGCAGACATTGAAGCCCAAATGATGTATTTTGTTCCAATTTCCGTCGGGCTAAACCAATTGAGCTTAAATTAGGAAGAATTATTTGGAATGGTTCAATGATAAAAGATTATACATCTTCAAGGGGGTGGGGGGTGAGGTCGAAAACCACTCGTCATTCGGGGCTGTAAAATAAAACTTTATGTATAGTCCGGCAGCCGAATAAAAGTTTAACTCCTAACCTTGTTTGGATATTTAAAGTAATTTTTACTAATCGTGATATTTAGGGTACATAGAACCTAATATCAATCACCACAATACCCTTTCACCCTTTTGGCGGATGTTGCCTAAAGGGTACCTTTTGGTACGCTTGGGCCTGAGCAACAGTACAATCTTGGAGAATCGTGGTAAGAGTAGGACGCTGTGGAAGCTTTTAAACTATCTCAATAAGAGAAATGTAAATTGTTATAGGAAGCTTACATTGAAACATCCTACAGAAAAAAATCACATTTAAATTAAGTTATTAGGGCGTAAGGTTCAGTATTTCCTTAAAAGTGAATAGCGTTTTGACGAATAGTGAACTTTATAATTTATGATTTACCTAAATTATTTAATGATCACCATAACATCGCTGTGTAACAGTAAAAAAACTCTAGACCAGTAAATTTCATCATTTATTTTGATTAAACTCCAACTCTTAATTTATAAATTACAATATTTTATGAAATCTATGCTGAAGTTGTTCTTTCCACCTGATTATAGTTTTAAAATGCTCGAAAAAGTAATGGGTTTTTGAGCTATTAATAATTTTAAAACTTTTAAATTTCTTTGAAGTTGATTTTGTGAATCTCAGCCGCATCAATACATGATATTGTAAACCGTTGTGAACCTTCAATTATATCGGAATAACGTACAGAAAAAACATGTAAGAGTGATGCAGATATCTGAAAGATTATGTTTTATAGTTTAAAATACGTTCATGCACATTAACTACCACGTATAAACTAGAGATGGAATTATTTGTATGCAAACCTTTCTACGTTTGGCCTCGTATTTTGGGACTCGGTAGTGTGACAGCTGTAGGAGACATATCAGAAAATATTTACGACAGAGCCTTATTTTATTTTTACCATCTACCCTTTCCCCTTTTTCAATGTTCATCTGTTTGCAGTTGTACGCCTTGGTAAAAAAAATGTTATTGAGATCATTTATATTATGTTTTTAGTCGACACTGAAGTTCTATATTAAGTTTTTATGACAATTATTTTATTTTTGTTTTTAGGTATTACTTATTTTAATTTGAATTGAAATATAATATTTCTTTCAAGTGGGTTTTAACATTAGAATTCAAACAAAATGTAACGTATAATTAAAAAAGGCATTCATAAGGTTTTTAGTAGGTTGCAATTATCTTGTGTTTTATTTACCCTCGTATGAAATTCCTACCAGACGGTCGGAAACAAATTTTAAAAAGTTATTAAAAATGTTGGGGTTTAAATTCTATGAAATGAAAGTATATTTTGAAGTGGTTTAAAAATATTTACTTGTCATAGTCCGCTTAGTTACAATATTTCCGTTGTTTATTATTTTTACATTGATCTGATACGCTGAAAGTTGTTAAAGATCTGGAAACAGAACTGGCTCATTACCTTTTTTTTACTAAACTATAACTTTCCAAAACGTGCAAATCTTTTTTGAAATCATTATTTCGTTCTCAAGATATAATGAAATGAAATCAAATCAAATCATTTTACTGTCAGAAACACAAATGTGCAAAACAATCGTCAATAATTTATACGTATATATACAATTTGTACACAGTTAAAACATAAACGTTACGAAATAAACAAATTACTTAAAAATAATATTCCTCTAAGCTATAAAATTCCTTGAGAATAAGAAACTCTTTCAACTTTTTTTTGAATTTTATGGCGTTTATTTGATTTTTTAGGGATGAAGGGAGATGGTAGAAAAGCTTGATGGAAGAGTAAAAGGTCTGTTGTTGGAAAAATCTATGTTGAGGTAACGGTAAGGGATTACTTTTCCAGAGATTAAATTTTGAAGGAGGTCGATGAGGGAACAGATCTAAGTTGTTCAATTTAAAATATAAATTGAAGAAAACGTTAGGATGTTGTTCTCTCTAAATTTTCCTCTACAAGATGTCAGTATACCAAGGCCAAATATAATTCGTAATGCCTTCTTCTGGGCTTTGAAAATTATTCTCGATTTCGAGCTGTCATGTCCCCAAATTGCAACTCCATAATTGAGGATGGGAAAGAAACATCCATAATAAGTGGTGAGAAGGATTTCACGATTTGAGAAATAAGAAAGCCTGCACAGAAGGAAGAGAACCCGACTTAGTTTTTTGGATACACCGTACATGAAAGCTGAGATTGGAAACTATAGTTATCCCTAAAAAGTTCGTACTAGAAGATGATATCACTTCAAAGTCACCTAATAATAATTGGTTGATCTCGGAACCTTCCCTTTTTCTGAAGAAAAAATTCACAACCTTTGTCTTAGCTGCATTTATAGCAAGACCATTATCAGATAACCATTGCATGATCGAATTTGCTTCGATAAACATTAACTTCATAGTTGTTCATAGTTGTTCATAGTTGTTCATAGTTCATAGTTGTTTTTTTGTTGAAAACAATCAGCTTCAAAATCATTGTTTAAAGGAAACAAAATCTCTTAATTTATATAGTTGTACATTAATTTTTAAATATTTTCCATTTCAAACCCTAGTTTTACTTCAACCAATAAAAAGAAAGAAAAAGTTAAGGTAAACAATTATTATTGGGAGCACCAAAAAAGGCGGGTGAGTGAGTGTGCTTGACTTTTGACAGTTCAACAAGAACATTTCAGATGAGGTTTAGCAGACAATTTTATGAGTTTACAGTTTCAGCCACCTGCTTTTTTTGTGCTCCAAGTACATAATATAGACTAAAAATTCTTTAGAAAGTTGTGTATGCAAAAAACGACATTGTTAAATCACTACCTCCTCATATATTATTATGGTAAAACTAAAAGGAAAATTTAGGATACATGTTAATGTAAACCCAAATATATAATACATGTCTGAGGGGGAGGGGAGCAAAGCAACATTATGAACTAAAATTTTAACTAAGTTTCCTTAATATAAGTTATTGATTGTAATATTTTTGAAAATATGAGTTTATATAAAAATTCACCAGTGTGTGTTAAACTACGTTTGAATTAGTAACGATATAGCTTATCAAAGCTGCTTTTATGTGTAAAAGTTAAATGCAAGTTGTTTATATATGACAGGGGACTAGTGGTATTAACTGACTTGAGAAGGCTTAGTCGTCTGCATCTCAAGAGGCTCCTATGCACTCGACACTGACGGTGACATACACTAGCGATTTCCCTGTTATAGAAAAAATGTTGTTATATCTTGTATAATTTCAGCCTTTTCAATTTTAAACATTTGTTTGATTTGGATGAATATGACATCACTCAAACGTGCATTAAAGGTAAGGTAATAAATTTAAAGGAAGTATACAATGTATTCAGAAATAAAGACGTTTAGCTTAATAACAAATGGAAAAGAGTGCTTTCCATATTATTGTTTGTTTTTAGATTTTTTCTGTTATCTTACTTGATTTCCACAATGTAAGATATTCAATTCCTTTTTCCCTTTCTTTATACTCCCTCTTTCTAGTTGTAGTGGAACCATATAAATGGAGATGAATGAATGAATTGATCAAAATAAAGCTAAACATATATATTTACGTATACAATAGGTGTCATCGTACAATAAACTTAAAATAACATATATATATATATATATATATATATATATAAACCAAAAACGGGTTGAATGACTGACTGACTCCATGATCAAGGTTTCTAAAAAACTATAAGGTTTTGATAAACCTATGTAATAATGTCATAGGAATAATACATAGGAATTTGGAATAATACTTATCCAATTTGGGCCATGGCACGTAGCAAAAATAATCTCCAAAGGCTCTAGATGCGTCCTAAGAAAGCATTTTGAATATTTCCATTCAAGAGACTAAAATTGTGTATATTATGAAACTCTAAATGGCTGTTATTTTTAGATTTCAAAGCTGATTTCCTAAAACAATGTAGGGCTTTGAGCCATGAAGTGTATATGCTTTACAATAAATATACTTTACCATGGCACAAATACAGTTTATAGACTCTAGGTGCGTATAACGAGGAAAGATTTAAAAATATTTTCTCTCTAGAGGTTAAAATAAGGTAAACTATAAAATTTAAAATGAAAGTCTTTTCACATTTTAGACCTAATAAAAGTCATGGATGGAAGCAATGAATCATTTCAAGAGCCAAAAAGATAGAATTGTCATCTACTAAAAGAAACAACTGTACACAACTACTACGGCCATCATATATTGGTCAGGCACCACTTAGAATCCTCGTGTTTTACGGATCATCCGAATCATCCGTTACAGAAACCAAAGCAACTGTGTAAGATCAGAGTGAGGTTTCAAAGGAACCTCAATACAACTAACTAACTAGAATCTTTAAACTCTGTAAGGATATTTCTTTCCGTTATTCCGATCTTTTATAAAGGTTCCAATAAAACCTGAATTTTCTGAATTATTTCAGAATAAAATATTCATTATAAATTATTAAATTATTTTATTACTTGAAAGCAAAAAATTATAAAAAAATAAAAATAATCGACATAAAAACTTAAAAAAAACATAAAACCTAAAAAAAATAACATGAAATTATCTCAATAATATATATATTTAATTTTTACCAAGGCTTATAACTCTAAACAGATGAAAATTGAAAAAGAGGGAAGGGAAGGTGGTAAAAATAAAATGAGGCTCTGTCGTAAATATTTTCTGAAATGTCTCCTACAGCTGTCGCACTACCGAGTCCCAAAATACGAGGCCAAACGTGGAATGGTTTGCATACAAATAATTCCATCTCTAGTTTTTACGTTATGGTTTGTGTTTGTATGAACAGATTCCAAACTATAAAACATAACCTTTCAGCTATCCGCATCACTCTGTCATGTTTTGTTCTGTACGTTATTCCGATATAGTTGAAGTTTTACAACGGTTTGAAGTGTCTTGAATTTCGCTCTTTTGAAGAATATATCATTATCATTATGTGAGCTGAAATTCACAATATAATTAACGCCTTCCTTCAAATCATAAAAAATTACAAGTTTTATTACTACGAGCTCATTACTTTTACGAGCAATTCAAAACCTAAAACTAGCTGAAATAAAAGCCATTACTTTTACGAGCAATTCAAAACCTAAAACTAGCTGAAATAAAAGCCATTACTTTTACGAGCAGCTCAAAACTTAAAACTAGCTGAAATAAAAGCCATTACTTTTACGAGCAGTTCAAAACCTAAAACTAGCTGAAATAAAAGCCATTACTTTTACGAGCAGTTCAAAACCTAAAACTAGCTGAAATAAAAGCCATTACTTTTACGAGCAGTTCAAAACCTAAAACTAGCTGAAATAAAAGCCATTACTTTTACGAGCAGTTCAAAACCTAAAACTAGCTGAAATAAAAGCCATTACTTTTACGAGCAATTCAAAACCTAAAACTAGCTGAAATAAAAGCCATTACTTTTACGAGCAGTTCAAAACCTAAAACTAGCTGAAATAAAAGCCATTACTTTTACGAGCAGTTCAAAACCTAAAACTAGCTGAAATAAAAGCCATTACTTTTACGAGCAGTTCAAAACCAAAATCAGATGGAAAGAACAACTCCAGCATATATTTTATAAACAATTGAAATTTATAAATTACAATTTTGGATTTAATAGCAATGCATGAGATAATTTATTTTTTAACACTATGATTCCTGGTTACACTAAGTAAATAATGGAATATTTCGCAGCATTTAGTCCACAGTTTTTTACTAATACACAAGAGTATTATGGTGATCAATAAATAATTTAGAAAAGGGATTTGCTGAATTAGAAACGTTAGAAGGGTGCTGGCCGAGGCGATTTAGACTAAGTTAAAAAAATTGATTATTTCCACACAAAAATGAGACTATTATTTCCATCCGCTAAAAGAGTAATCCAATCATCATTGTGATTAAAAACATTTTTGGGCAATTTGGTTCCTTCATTTTTGCTCAAAATGTGACCTTAATATTTTGTTTTACAGTTTCATCAACATTTAAGATCAACATCTAACATCAACATTCAGGTGTTGATGTTAGGTCTAGAGTCTTGCACTATTTATTGCCGTTTGCGTTGATTGTATTTCATATGTCTAATATTTTCATATGTAAAATTTGACACAGTGCGATGAAAGTTGTTGGTTCAAACCTCTTAAGTGGCAATGCTACTTTTTTTATCAAAACTAATAAATAAAAATCCCATTTCATGAGTTCAATGATGGATTAGCTAGGAAATGTCAGTATTTTTCAAACTAAACTGTAAAATGAGAATGTGTTAGGATATGGTGACCAACTCATAGCCTATTCAGGAAAAATAAAAATAAATCGAGGAAACGTTTCACTATCGCATTTCAATCTGAGTGGAATCACTATCTGGAACTTTGAGGGTGTAATTAAATGCTCAAAAACTGATAGTTCTGATAAATTACTAAAATCAATCAGTCTATTTGGTAATTTGTAAAAATTTTGCACATTAAAAATAAAGTATGATTTTACTGAACATTGTTATCGTTTCAACAGGCGAAGCCGCGGGTATCAGCTAATATTATAAATAGTAGATAAATAAATAGAAGAATATCAAAGACAAAAACAGTTTATTAGATACGTTATAATACATAAAAATCGATGTAGTTATAAGCGCTTTGTTTATTTTTGATGCGAAAATACTCTATTTTGATCATGGATTAAAATTCTAGCCTACTGAAGAAAATTGGAATGGATTAAAACTATACAAATTATAAAAAGGGTAAAAATAAAATTTAATTAATATTTCAGTTTTAATGTGAATACATTATTACCATGTTTCATCTGATTAATGAAGTGTTTTGGTTTTAAAATAAGACGTAGACATCTACGCACGTTTTTAATTCTTAAGTTTTGTTCGTGCGTTATTTTGTTATGAGCCATCTGGAACTTTGTAAATTGACAATAATAATATAAAATGGTTGGTGCGTGAAAGATATCGCCTTGGGCTTAGGGTGTCGCTTTCCAGGTAATTGGCTCAGAACAATAACATAAATTTCCTCTTGGCACAAAACCTGTGAAACTTACCCCAAGGTATCTAAGCTCCTTTAATATATTGTTCTCACAATGTTCTTAGATCGATCAATTTCGAAATAAATGCTATTTGCCTACTTCCGCCTGAGTTTTGTTAACCTGAAGAAAATCTTTAATGGATTGTAACAAATCTGTAGAAACCAAACAGCTTGTAAGTCGCTTAAAAGAAGCTCTTTATTCGCTGATGGTCCCTTAAGACATTGAGAACTCTTGTATGACTTGATTCTTTTGAGGTCTACTTTTCATAAACTACAATGGAAAGAGGTTAATTTCCATAATGACCTTTTGTTTATTTAGTATTTGAAACGATTAATGCATATACCATGTGCAAATATAAGTAATTAGCCATTACCTGTGGCTTCGCCAACGGCGAATGAGATATATAAATTAGCCAGAAGTCCAGGTTCTAGTTCACACCGTTTAGGAGGAAACACACATTTCAAACTTAAACAGCCCCAGGTGCTGTGTTGTGGTTGGCCTTTTGACAATTGACTATAGAATAAACACATATCCTCTAAACAGTAATTTTGTTTTAATTATTTAATTACTTAACTAATTATCTTAAAAACGCATCAAAGTTTTTAAAAACAAATGCAATTGGAAATAAATAACTTCTTACAAAATGCAGTCTGTTCATATGATTATTTTTCCATAAATTCTTCTTTGGCAGAACAATCATATAAAATAATTATATTTTTTAAATTATATAATTTCAATAGTCGAGTTAAATTATAATATAATCGGGGAGTCGTAACTCACAGTCTACACACAGAATTTAACAAAATTATCAAAAAAGTTGTTTTTAATATCTTCTAAATCATAATTAATCAAATAATCCGGACAGTCTCAAAACAAGATGGAGTGTGTTGTTTGACAAAGAGTATAATACACTTTGTTATAGTTTTTACTTAAAGCACTTATAGAGTTTTACATAACAGTTCCGCCCCTTCTGTTTGTTGAGAACATGTTACAGGTTTACATTATATTATCAAATAACTAGGCTTTTGTTTCAGAAAATGACCACCTTTAAAATTTATCATTTCCTTGTTTTGGCTTTTTGATCGAAACAAATTTTAAACTCTTTCTCAGTATACGCATCTAAATATTATAGAGAAATAATTGTGCCATGTTTTATGGCCCTAAGCCTACCAGTTTTTTTTCTGAAACTGAGAACTGTGCGCAGTCTGTAGACAGTACTGGGCTTACATACATATATTGTTTGCATGTATATACTTAGATACAGAGCTGTAGGTGAGATTTTTATAAAATGATTAAAACGCTGATTGACAATACTTACAGCTTGCCTTTAAAACCATCTTACTTAGATTACTGTACAAAGTGGCTTGGCAGTTACAAACTCTGGTGTAGACGCACGGATGACAAATTACCAAGATTACTCTGACAGCAATCTTACCCTAAGGAGGGGCTTAGACGTCCCTCTACCGTCTGGCGTTTCAGAGGCAAGGTTTATAATTAACTTAGTAAGTTTACTATAAAAAAGTGTCTACATA
This sequence comes from Flexamia atlantica, assembly GCA_035578135.1. Classification (NCBI taxonomy): domain Eukaryota; kingdom Metazoa; phylum Arthropoda; class Insecta; order Hemiptera; family Cicadellidae; genus Flexamia; species Flexamia atlantica. The sequence continues at coordinate 1,324,739 of JAQJVK010000063.1, read as the reverse complement.
TAGTATTATCAAAATGTTTTCACGCAAAATACACCTCGTATAATTGCGCACAACAAGCTTGCCCTTACAATCAATAGCTAGGACAATTTAGTCAATGGCCTCGAGTTTAATGGTTGGAAATTAAAAATTGGAATAATAATCCTAGATTATGAAAGATAAATTGTTCATTTAATTTGTCCACTTAAAATGAAAACGCTACAGAAATACTCAGGTGAATTTTGATTGGAGGCCTCCCAGCGATTTTAATCGTTCAGAAAGTAAAAAAATGTTTTTACAGCTCCACCAAAACAGTACATTACCTTTAAAACGACTGAAAATAACAAAATGAAAACACTTACATGAGTTGTATAAAAATCCTGTAAAACTTTGCTCACAATAGCCTTTTGCGGGAAACTTATTTAAAATCTCGTATTTTGTCTTATGGTTTTTCTGAGAACTCAAATCGAAATTTCCCGAAGTTACGTAAAGAACTACAAAAACCGACAAAAAAATCTTTACAAGATTATGCAAAGAAATCATTATAATTTACAGAAATAAAGTGGGGGGAATCTCTTACTCTAGTTGACATGATAGTATGCCTTAAACGTAAAATATAGGCCTGAAGTCGTGTATTTCTATTTAAACCCACAGGCATTAAAAACTTAAAACGTAGAAAGAGAGAGATTAAAAAATATTTTGTTAAAAATTAATGATTTATTTGTTTAAACATGGTTGCTTGAATAAGATTAATTGTCAACCAATTGCTTGGTTACCAACCAATAAAACATTTCACCTGAATAAGAACTTAAAACATATCTCTAACTTTTTAGTTTTTCTCATTTTATGGAAAAAAGTATACAAATTATTTTACGAATTTGCCAGCTTTTGTAAGGTCGGGACTCGTTAGGATCTAAACTTCCACTTCTTTTCACGTGAATAAGGCTTAACCTTGCAGAAACTTTCTACTTTGACGCCTCTCAGTAAATATTCTATTCATTAAAGAGAAGAAAATTTATCAGGCTCTACAAACACTGAACTGTATAATTTGAAGTCTCTTTGCATAATCGTTGCTGGAAACAGTCAAAAACTGATTTCTGAGGGTTCAACCCGCTGTTAAATATTACTGTAATGAACCATTATTTACAAATAATGAGAAAACTTAAGGTATTTTTCTTAGTATCGAACGAACACAATTTATTCGGATGTTTCTTTTGTCTGAATCAAAGTTAATAAGCTTTACTGTTTACGTTAGCACTTTTTACCTACGACCAACGGTTCTCGAGATTTTTACGAAATACCAAAATAAGTGCCAATTTCCATTAGAGCTCACTTCATATTTATCAGAAATTTTGGTATATACATTCCCAAGTACTTTAGAATAAGTGTGAAGACTAAAAAAAAAACTGAGTTTTTCAAGGTTAGGTAATTTTTAAAGTTTTATTTTACTGAATTAAATTTGGTTATAAACTTTAGAATTTTCTAATATACAAATTTTGTTTTATCACATGTTAACATTTGTTATGAAATAAAAATTGTATGTTTTACTTTGACGTGTTTTTCCTGATCAGAACTGTGTGGACCACGATACACTATGTTGGTTTATGATGGGGCGTCGAAGTTATCAACATGATCCAATCTACTCAATCAATATTGACGTTGCTGCAAACAAGGACAATAGCTGGTTAAAAGGTTGTTAAAAGTTTTTACACCCAAACTTGTCTCTATTAAAATTAAAAATAGTCTTTATTAAATAAATATATACATGATTTCTCAGTTGTCTATACAAAATGGCTACCAATTAATCGATAACTACACATTTACCCAAGCCCCGTGTAAATGTCTAGTATTGTGGATATGTACCAGAGATTGATAAAAAAGTGACATTCGGTGCTAAGAGACAATGAACTTAGACAAAATAGTTACAAAAGTTTTGGTTGACGTCGTTGGCAATGTTAATAGTGCTTAAAATATCAAACCACATCACATGAGTTTTGAGCAAAAACTGATAGATGCCTTTACCCTAAAACGATATTTCAAGAAAAGGGGAGTCAGTTTTATACATTATTCATGTTAGAGTATATTCCATAAGAAAACAGACTCAAATTTTATTCATATATATATATTTTTTGGCAATCGGGTGTAAAAATGAAATGAAATGAAAAATCCTCTATTTTAACCGGCAAAGTGCAGTGCAGGGTGTAGTGCAGGATGAAAAGTTAACGTTCTATATAAATGCGCTTAAATTTGAGTCTTATATATCCTGTAATAATATTTAATGGGCAAAATTAATGTTTTACATCCAACCTAATACATTCTAGTTTTTATTTTTTTTATTTTTTTTTAGTACTATAAAAGCAAGGACGTATTTTGTAAATAAATAAATGCTAATAAACCACTAAAATCAACCGTCCAGAGGTAACTCAGCCTATTTACCCTAATTAAATATGTGTAAATAGGTACTTTAGCCTGTTTGAAATATGAATTGCCACTATACGAACGTGATTTTTTTTAGTCATATTTGATGATACACAATCTATTTGAATGTAGTTTCCAAGTCACGTATTTTCAGAAGCTCTTATCATTTTTAGTGACGGTTGCTAATCAAATTGCCATCTTTCATTCTTAACAGAAGCGGTTGCTTATAGATTTTTCAAATAACCATTTTTATTTATTTTACTTGTTTGTGTCTTTATCATGGCAGTGGTGATTAAAAAAAGTAATTATTAAATGTAACATTATAGTTTGTTTGAATTTTCATTGAATGAAAATGAAAAAAGTCTTAAATACTTAAAATATATCTACACTTATATTTCATACAAAACGGAAAATATACACAAAATATGAAAAATAGCGACCGATTTTGATTGGATCATATTACTGTTAATTTTTTATATAAAAAGTATTTAGGGGTTTTTGTGATTTTTTAGGTTGAGTTGCTCTAAAGTAACATAAGTATAAAAGCTCATTTTTCATAAAATAGGTTTGTAATTTGTTTGCAAAATATACTATATAAGAAAATAAAATTATTTTAGGCTCTTACGGTTTATCACTATACTAACATTAAAAAAAGCACTCACTGATGTCCCTCTAAAAAAAGGTTTATAGACAAAATTATTACACGGATAGTAAAGTTAACTAGATATTTGGTAAATATAACATATGTGTTTGTCTGGATTGATTTTATACCCTAGTTAAGATTAGAAACTGATATATTATGATTATAAAATTCAAATCATTGCCAGTCGTAGAGCAATTTTAAATGACAAAACGAATTACACGTAACGGATTTTGTAGAACCTTTATGAGTTTTTTGTTTGCTAGTACACGAAATTCGTCAATTTTTTCAAACTGGAAGAACAAAGGAGATAGTACATGAAAAATACGATCTTTAAACTTTAAATTAGTATATTAGATAGTTTTGAAATTTATGGACACCTATGTTAAAGAAGGATATTCGATGCGAATAAACGGATTGTTGGATTTCTATGTCCATTAATATTCCATATCCACGAATTGAAGGCTGGGAGGAATGAAAGAATGTGAAACGGATTTCATACCAATGAATAAGCAGCACTTCTGTACTAGCCTATATTTAAGGACGATTCAATTTTGAAAGTTTCTTTAGAATTGTATGGTGAAATAATTTAATCTAAACGCAAGTAGATGACCTTGAATGCTTTAAGGACTTTTTGTTCCCCATTAATAATTAACAAACGGGTTGATTTTGTATTCTACTCTATAGAAAAGACTTTATTAGTATGTAGCTCAATATAATTGAACACGTATTAAAAGTGTTCCCTGTATATGAGACTGGGACGGTGGCGAGTCCTGAAATCCAGCTACTTGGAGGTCACGAATTGTGGGTATTCAAAACACTTTTGGAAAAGGGATGTTGAAATCTGGTTTTATCAGCTCAGAATATAAATGAGGCATTTGAAAGTTTTAATTCAACTCTGAATTATTATTTTGATTTATAATTTCCTTGCAGGAGAATAAAGATTTGTCCAAAGATTTTTTATTCACGAGTTAAGCTGGATCCTCAACTGTTGCAGATGCGTGACGATCTATTTGATTGATTTCAATTGACTAAGAATCTCGATCCACTGGATCCTCTGAAAGTTGTGTATTCTAATCTTAAAAGGCAATATAGGGCTACGGTCAAAGCAGCAAAAGTAGAAATTGTTCTTGCCCACCTGAACTCATCTGGTAGGAAGCCCAAGGCTGTCTGGGATACTGTCAATGAGACTATTCCAAATAAAATCACAACTAAGTCCTTCAAAACACTCACAATATCCTCAGAAAGTGGCGACGTTCTCTCAAATCCCAATGAAATCGCAAACACCTTTAATGCCTTTTTCAGTTCTCATACTTTCCTTGAAGACCCTGTAGCTTTAAGCCATCCTTTATCCGTTCCACCTTGCTTATCTTCTCTTTTTCTGTATCCAACCACTGAGGATGAAGTAATCCAAGTTATAAGGTCTTTGGAATTAAGTAATTTGGCTGTTTTCCATGGCATCTCTTCTAGACTGCTGAAGAGTGTCGAAAATTGCTTAGCTCGACCTTTATCTAACCTAGCTAATCATTCGTTTGCAGAGGGGAAATTTCATGATGCCCTTGAAACCTTAATTGTGAAGCCTCTTCATAAAAAAGGCAGTAAGTTGGACAGGAGTAATTACAGACCAATTTCCTATCAACATTTTCAAAATAAATTAGAGAAGTTGTTTTTGAATCGCTTACATTCGTTCCTTAATGTTCATAGAGTCCTCTTTGAAAAACAATTTGGATTTAGGCAAAACTCTTCTACACTAGACGCTATGTTTAGCTTCAAATCTCATGTATAAAAATCTTTAGATGAGCATAATCATGTCTTTGGAATATTTTTAGATCTGAGCAAGGCATTTGACATAGTCAATCATAAATTACACTTGAAAAAGTTAGAACACTTTGGAATCAGAGACAATGCTCTTAGTTGGGTTTCCTCATATTTGGATGGCAGAAAACAGGTTGTGGAAGTGCCATTTTTGGATAGTAATGGGTGCGTTTCACTGTTAGATCAAGGGAAATACTTGTTACCACTTTAAAATGTAGGTCCCTTAGTTGCCATCGGTTGTTGGGCTATTAATCAACAGCGCTGTCTAAGGAACAAGTCGGCCTTAGTCAGTAACAAGACTACCTGATCGCGCCACAATCATCCTTCACTCATCTGTCATTCATACCTGGCTTGAAATACCTACCTGGGTAGTTCGCCATTTCAAGCAATGTACAATGTATATATTTAAATCGGTGTCCTTGTATAACGTTTCATCTAGATAGCGGGGTCCAAACGAAATTAATAAAATCATTTTATTTAGGTTTCTCGCCGTTTCCCGGTACTGGAAACGGAAGATGTTATTATGGTGTTTTTTTACGCAACCCAAAACTTTATTTAATCAGTGAAGGAGTATTTCTCCCCAAGATCCCGGGGTTTGACGCCACTATATTATTTTCTTTGGCGATTTTTAAAAAGTAAGGCCTACGAAAACAATTCACAGGATATTTATCACCTCTAAAAAAAAATATAACAAATTTAATGCAAGAAAATAAAGAGGCGCCTTGCAACACGTGTTCGGGAATTTGATGGTGAGAGAGCACAACTTTATGCAAATGCCAATGTCGGATTGTTTGAACATAATGTAAACTAAACCCGATAAAACTTAAATAATAGGTAATATAAAATGTAAAGATTACCAAAACAATACTTATTTTCATATCTATATATTGATTATTCAATCTTAAAAATGGGTTGCGTTAAAAAACACCCTGTACAAACAACGAACTCCTAAGTTTGCTTAAAGGAATAGACCTTGACACAAGTTGTGCTATCGATAAAAAAATTGTACGACGAAACAGATTGCGGCACTAGGAATGTATTAAAATATTTGCTTTCTACTTTAATTGCAAGACGTGTTAAAACAATGCGTTGAAAAGGGTAAGGTGAAGTGAAATATCAAAAGAAAGAAAATTTAATATTGAATTCGGTTCTATAAAATAATTTATTATCTGCTTTTATAAATCATATGCTCTTTATTACAATTCGAAATGGTTCATAAACGCCTTTTTACAGCACAACATTCTGTAAAAAATAGACTAATTGCATTTAAAGTGTCATTGAACTCAAAACATGTAAAATATAAACATTGTCTTAAGTGAACAACCAAGGTTGGTAATTTTAACTGTATTGTAGTCCAAACAAAATGTTTATTTGCAAGCAATATATCCCTATAAGCGATTTAAGTTCAATTCATCAATACCTATTGTAGCAGTTAAGCCTAAAATAATTTACAATACAATATACAAGTCACACGGTCGTAACAGAACGATTTCTTGGAGACACGCACTAATTGGTGATTAGGTTTACGCCTCAGCGAAGCGTGTATACGAATGTAACGTAATGTAACATCGTCGTCGCCACGCGGTGTTGAACCCGACATGTGAAGCGATCTCGACACAAACCGACTTCTCCGCACAGAAATAGAATGTGTTCTAAAAAGATCTGAATAATTATCCACTTCGCTTTCGAGACGGATGTGCAGAAATAAAATTAAAAAGGACGACTTTCAGAACACCCTTAACAATTTAGCTTTTTTATCAGGACTACATGATTTTTTTTATTTAATCGATGCTAATTATATTCATATGAGGATGAACGGGAGTTAATATTTAAAAAATAATGTTTTAGCGTTTGATTGTTATAAATCAAACGATATTGATTGTTATAATTAAATGCCTACTCAATTGCATAAGTTCTAAGCCAAAATCCTTTATTTGCATATAAAATATTCTACAATATCATGCATTGTCAAATGCACGCTATAAACACTACAAAATAATAAACTAAAATTAACTAAATTAACGTAAATATCGCTGAAAATCTTAGACAAGTACTGATTTTTAAACGGAATAAGTTGGTGTAAGCTGTTACCAAGGCAGGCAGTTTGTTAATACTGCAGTATACTACCAACTATACAGGGTGTTTTTAAACGCTACCAAAAACTTTATTTTATCAATGTATGTCGTTCCCTCCAAGATCCCCGGAACAAATTGTATAAATGTCAATAGCGATTGCTTGAACCCATAGTGTAAGCTAAATATGGGTAAACTTAAATAATAGGTTGTACAAAATATAAAGATTAACAAAACAATGCATATTTCAGCTTTATATGTGCATCATTCAATTTTAAAAATGGGTTGCGTTAAAGAAAAACATCTTGAAAGATGTCATGAAAGATGGGGTAAGATAGAATGAATGCGAGGTGCAAGGCGTGCCTTTAGAACACAATCGAGCTCCGAAATGTGACTTTGACGAGATGTGAACGATATTTTTCATCACAACGCAAATAAGTTACTGAACCTAGAACTAATTGAAACAACATTTCATTGTGTAGTAATTGTCTATTAAGTAAACTACGGATCAGTGTAAGTCAGCAGATAGAACGTAGAACATTCAAAACTTATAAAAAATTTATTTTGAGCTAAATGGGAAATTAATTTGTTTGGGTAAGGCAAAGTATTGTTTTGCGTATTGAAAAGCAATGATCGGGTAAGGAAAGTAATGTTTAGATCATGATAATTCAGCTGATTATGATCTATTTTGATGTAAGGAAATCGATGGTAAGAACTCAGTTGAACGGCAACGGACTCTTATCGTATCCAGTGTAAAAATATCCAGTGATGGAAATAATTTAGTTACAATATAGTAATTTAAAAATTATTTAGTAAGAACGTCTTCAAAAGACGCAGATCTGTATTGTGGATATTTAAGATCGCTACCGTGCCTGGTATCATGTCTGAAATTTCCCCACTCCAAGAAAATATCTGAATGTTAATAAGGGATGTACTCGTACAGTAAGGGTCAGTAAGGATTTTGGGTTGTCAGTAAAGATATTTTTACATGGATGCCGTGGACTAGCAAACGATAGGTTTTAGGATTTTCTCTTGAACTTTTAGCAGCCTTTCTAAATTTTCACAGAATCCCCGAACTTCAATACCGTATCGTATTATGCTCTCAAAATATCCACGACAAACATAAATAAAAATATCTCTGCTACTAATCTCTGAATTAATGATGTGATTAAACGATTCGGTGAAAAAATATTAAATGTACTTTTAAACCGTCATTTAAAGCAAGTGTTTCTACTATTTTATGACACAATGAAATAAAACAATAATGATAGCCATAGTAAATACGAGAACTACCACGGGTTATTTTCATCAAGAGCTTAATTTGCACATTCTTAGAGCCACAAGATGCAAATTTCTAACATATTCTTATACATATTTTTAATTTTGTACCAGCTACAATAGGATTATTTTCATCTTTAAATATAATATAATGCTATATATAATTCTGTATTAAGTACAATATTAATCTAATCTTTTACTGGTAGTATAGGAAGCCTGCTGTATTTGTCCAGCGAAGAGAAAAGCTGAAAAATAAATTAGTAATTTTGTCGATGGCAACCATTTTTTCAGCGATTCAGAGGTAACGTCTTAATTGAAAAACTAATAAAACTCAACCTAAATGTTTCGACTCAGGACATTAACTTAGATATAGTTCGAATTTCAGTGGAAGATGATGTAATATTCTGAATAGATTCTGTGAGCTTCTTCAGGTTAAAATTAGATTCAAACCTAAAGAACCGTGATGATTTTTCTAAAGTTATAGAAAATCAGGAATAAAATACCACATTAAAAGTCCTAATTGTTGAAATAATAGTGCATTTTGCGCCTAAAGTCATTAACTACATGACTTAAATATTTAATTGAGAAATATTCACCATTTTTCATTTTCAATTGCTTTGTTTTTATACCACCATCTCATTTGGCTTAGGAAAATCGCAGAAAATACTAAATGAATATGCGTTTTTATTTTTATTTTATACTTAAAATATTTCTTTTTTTATGAAAAGATGCGTGAATTAAATTAAAATTTCTTAAAAGTATTATGAAATAAGTGTTTTCCATAGGTACGAAACATTTCCTCGTATGGTAAACATTGTCCATGCTTGTTGTTTGTTATTCGTCATGGAATTTGCATGTGTTACAAACACAATAATCCGGGTTTTAATCACTGCAATTTACACACTGCATGTTTTAGTAAAGCAAAATTTTAATTGGTTTGTTTTCCCATGCAGCTAGTAACAATTTCTGCATTAAATTAATTTTAATAACCTAATTAATAGTCTATTACGTTACCCTAAAAAACAACTTAAACCGTGGGAAATATAACCGTCGTAATTAACCGTAAATATTTCCCCTGAAACCAGTCAAAACATTTATCAATGTCAAGTTTGTACAAATATAAATATTATTTATGAAAATTATTAAAAGTGATTCCTTTGAAAAACTTAAGCAACCTCTCACTTTCCCCCAAAACATTAATGAATAATGTTGGATTAGTTATCCAGAGGCTATACCAAAAATGATATTGTTAAAATTTTGTTTTTTAAGTAAATAAAAACTAAGTAACCAATTTCTACAGTGTTTCTCGTACCTAATCCTACCGATTAAAAAAATCGTTAAAAATTAGGTTTTCCTGTTGAAGGTGAAGGTACTTGAAGCCGCTGAAAAAAAAGTTGCAAAAATGGAAAATCCACGCCGATAAGAGAAAGAATTGTCAAGAATCCAGTTTGACCTTTCTTGAACAGACGATATTTTACAGTAAAATTTATAAGAAATGTTTTAAGTAAGGTATGCAATTTATTTTATTACTTTTATACGAATCTTTTCATGTTTGACCTCGTATTTTATATAGGACTCGTGCAACATCTGCGAGAGACATTTCAGACAATATTTATGACGGAGCCTCAGTTATTTTTTCCATCAGTTCCCCTCCCCACACGTCTACCCGTCTCAATGAGGAAACATGTCCTATGGAAAACTAGAACGTAATGGTCTAAAAATATAATTTCTGAAGATGTTATATTACCTTTACGTTTAGTTTGCTAAATTTACCTGGCGCAAAAGGAGTTTTTTCGTAACCTTCTGGTATAATATTCATACAGAAGGTCGAGGATTGTATGTGGTTATTTAGGTGGAAACTGAGACTGATCAAAGTAAAAAAGTAGTATTGATTTTGAAGTAGTTCATGCTATTTTTTGTTTGAAATGATTGCATTGCATATTACGAAGTTTAAAAATACAATTTCAAGAATTGAGTATACTATTTAGTGGTTTAAAAACATTTCACAGGCACTGGAATGGAGTTGTGTGATCCAATTAGTTCTTTTTATAACTTCGCAAAAGAAACCTTTGATCTATGTATTAGTGACTTTAATGAGATTCAGAATGATAATTATAGTAATTAGAATCCACATTGTTGTGTGAATACGTTGCTCTCTAAGAGGCATTTTTAATTAGTTTATATGTATATAGTGCTACTTTACTTTTCATTTTATATGTGACCATTAATTTTTGGCGTTTATCAATGCTGTTTACAGTCGAATAATAATAACAGTTAGTTGATCTCAGATTGCCATTAACCACTACAACAGAGTGATATTTGTGCAAAATTAATACTCTTAAATGATTCATTAGAGTCACCGGAATAGCACCTTCAAACAAGTAGCTCCATGAAAAACGCCTAGGACTTTTTTATTTTTTACATCTTAGCTCAAGGGTTTAAGTAATAGGTTTGATTTTCTTGCCTCAAATGAAGAATACATTTTCGAATGAAGAATACTGTAATGAAGAATACATTTTTACAACTTTCAAATAACGGATATTTCATGAATAACTAATTTCATAGATGTAATTATTATAAAACCCATTATATCTAGCACCTGAATAAGCCATAAAGAAGTATAAACAGAGGTCAAACTCGCTAATGTCTAACCACATAAAAGAACCTCCAGTGGTCAAAACCGTTTTGGGACATCCCGAAATGGTACCACAATAGGTTGTCAGTAAAATATGAGTCAATTTAATAAATCTTTTACTTTTTAGTTTAAAAAATGAGTATTATTTGGAAAACCGTATAAATGAATGCAAAAACGCATAGATTTATTCAAAATTCTTAATTAATTACGCAACATTTAACAAATAAAACTAAACGTTTATATTTAATGTTGATATTTGAGAGTTGTTATCTTCAACACACTAAGTTTTGAGTTTTGCTGTAAGTATTGAAGTTTTAGCTCCCACATGAAGCAATTGCCATTTTTTAATAGGATGGTTGGTGCTTTCCCTCTGATTAGAGTAAGTTTTTCGAATGTTTGGATGGAACATTCCCCGACTGTTCAATTAGTTAGTGACTGCATCTCAACCTTCTGGGTCACAAGATCACACCGTTTTTATGACTGGAGGGTCGTAAAGGATCGAGTGTATGCTTGAAAAAAATTTTGATGAAAACCCAAGAAAAAATGCAAGAAAAAATTAAGAGATTAATTCGGAATTGTGAAAATCAGTCTCTTTGTCGTATTTTTCGACAACTGGAGTTTATAGAACATTCGTTTGTGAATAATGGCAAACATTAAATTGGGTATACTTCTCAGTTTCAAATAAAAGCTAGGAAAACATACTTTTTTTGTAATTTAGCACATACAAAGTGGATCAAATGTTTTACAATTTAACAATCTCAAACTTTTGTTCAAAGGTCACAGGGTTATTTATGAGAACTTATTTATACTTTGAACTTTAAGAGTAATATTTACAGAAGAATTGTGCGAAAAACATCACGTATCCATTATTAAATTATTGCATTTTTTAGGGAATCATACGCAGAAAGAAAGTCGCCTGTGTAGTTCAATTTATAACGAACTGGAATTGCTGTCACAATATTTCTTGTTAAAACGTGACGAGGAATTTCATAAATGGCAATTTTAACACCGAGGGCGCAGTTACATTCTTCATTCTCAAGTGTTATCGGAGATAAGAGCTTGGCTTCAATTGAAGAAAGTAATTAATTTTTATGCTTATAAAAATAGTTCTTCTAAGTCACTATTATTAAACCCTCTCTCAGTGGCAAATCTGGCAAGGCCTAAATACTTCCTAGAAGTACGCAGCCCCTTTCCATGAAATATTCTTTCAACGTCTAATGATCTATTATTTGTAAAACTTTATTTTAACAATTATTTATCTGAGCTTTATTTATTATAAAAAAATCTATTTTTAAGTGATCATTGAAAAAGAAAATTATTTTCTTGTTGAAGTCTCCCTATGAGAAAAGTTAAAATAAATGGATAGACTAAGAGGTCTGTAAGTAGCTTGAAAGAAGCTCTTTAGTTGCTGATGGGCTGCCACGTCTCTTGGGCTTTTGTGGACTTTTAAAATACTTCATTCTTTTGATATTTGTTGTTTAGGGCACTATAGCTCGGAGGGAGTCATCATAGCATTGATCGTGTTTTTTTTAATATTAATTATTTCAATGTTTCTTATCTAATCCTCTAAAGCTAGAAGGGAGCCATGGCGCGTTGTTCGCGGACTTAAAATATACTTCATTCTTTTGATATTTGCTACCTAATCTTCTACAGGTAGAAGGGAGTCATTATAGCATTGATTGAAGTAATTAAATAACAATAAATAAGCTTCAATTGATATTGAATAATCACATATCATCACATAAGGTATCGATATTAATCACGGTTGAAATTAAACCAAAATATGTAAATATTTTTATAAAGAGATGAAACAAAACGTTATACTTCAATGCCATAAAAAACTCTATTCGTTCTCTTTATTTTAAATTCACATAAAAAAAACACTAAGCCGTCCAAAACATTCTAGGTTATGGACATACAACATTCTTAAATGTAAAACCATAATTTGTAGAGTTTAAACATATCTTTATGGTTGAAAAAACTTTAAAACGATTACTTGAAAATAACTAAAGCGTGAAATTGGAAGCTATACCAATGATGAAGTGATTAATCGTATAATCCGATTATTAAATTATCTGATGGATGATTTGATCCATTAAATCTCTGTGAATGAAATTTTATTTTTGCATCAGGTCTTATTCCTCCTGTTTTTAGTTTTATTATAGAAATATCAATTCATATGGAATATTTCTTTCAACCGATTCAAAAGCTCAATAAATTAAATTAAATTAAAAATTAAATAAATGTCTTATTTAATTTTTTTGTTTGTTTTTTCCATTTAATTTTAAAATATCACGTATTCTTGAAAAATCCATTATCAAATATCCACAATCAAACAACGTTCACCTAAATATATTCGTGTTTTAGCAATCTTTATTAACCTTGTAATATTATTAATTTTCATCTTAGTGTAATTTAGCTTGTAATATTTAGCTGTGTAAAGCTTTGATAAATGTAATTTGGCCCAAAAAGTATTTAATTAAAATGAAAAAATAATGTATTGGTTTAACATTTATGAAATCTTTTATACATGCATGAGTGATAAATAACGAAGATTATTTCACCCGCAACCTTAGCCTAAGAAGGATTAAACGTTTACTCTGCTGCACTTAATCCTAGTACTTTAATATGGATCATAAAACTACTGTATATCCTAAAATAACACAGATTATATCGGTGAAAGCAGTACCAATTTACTTTTTTAACTTATTATTTGATTTATCCTCACAGTTTCATTACATGATAAAAATATCACCTCCTGTATAATAAACGGCAGTTGTCAGTTGAAATAGTTTTACTATTTTTTAGCTAAATTTAGCTAAGCATTTGTAGAGCCTACTCAACACTACAACCTATTGAAAGAAAATATTTCGTGCAAATTAGCTGTAATACGGTGAGTTTTACCGTCCAAATTCCATTTTAATATTTAATTCGATTTAAAAATCGCAATTATTTCAATAACTGAAAATGATAAGGAAAACAGATTGATAATAAAATTGTGGATTACGGACTGGAATTATGATCAGCTTACAGATTATTTTCAGGTAATGGGTCACAAGGAAACCTTTGTGCCTAGAAATTATTAACTCATTTAAAAATGTGGATCAAAGATGATGGCGAAATAATAAACATTTTATTTATTTTGAAATTGACTAAACAATAATAGTGGTGTATGATTAATCCTTTTTTTTGGTAGGAGGTGGAATGCGTTTACGCACACTGAGGGGCTCGTTGTCCCCTCAGTAGTGTCGGACTCCCACGAGCTCGATGTTCCGTGAACTACCGATTAAACCACCCCCCTCGGCACCGAGGATACTAGCCTGGAACTGTTTCACACATTACTTTGGGCAAGGCCTTTGATATTACGCCACCAGGGCAACCTCCGAGGAATCGAGGATCGAGGTCGGCCTTTTTCGCCCGAAGAATTGGGCAGAGTTCCAGTTGCCCTCTCCCTGGAGCATAGCTCCGACGATGTTGTTCGGGCTGACGACCACGCCGATCTCAGATGATCTCGGCGGACGTGCCAACGGTCGCACTGAAAGAAGGTGTGCTTGGACGTGTCTGGGATGCCAGGGCAATACAGACAGTCCGGGCTGGCCACTTTGCCCATTAGGTGCAGATAGGCTAGGAAGTACCCGTGCCCATAAAGAAACTGGGTCACGTAGTAATCGACCTCGCCGTGCTGTTGTTCCACCCATGGTCGGACGGAAGGTGTGAGCTGGAAGGTCCAACGTCCACTCGGCTCCAACGTCCCTTCCCAGTCGCGCTACAAAGAGTCTAAGCTGCGATCGCGCTCTTCCCTGGCAGCTGCTTCCCGGCCCGCTTCAGGCCTCCTCCGGTAAATCGCCTGCCTCTCCCTCGCGAGGAAGAGGACGGGGATGACTCCGGCGATCACTATCACAGCAGGCTCGGAGACTGTGCGGTAGGCTGAAGCGACCCGCTGAGCTCCACGGCGCTGGACTTGGGCAAGCCGGTCTCGGTAGACTCCGCTTCTCGAGTGCGTGAGCCCGTACCTCCGCCCCGTACAGCAAGACTGACTGGACGGCAGTCATGAGAAGGCGGCGCTTTGCCATCGGGACCGGGCGCTCTTCTTGGTCGTAGGGATCGGACGGCGGCGGTATTTTCCTCTTCCCGGAAAGCCGGGAAGGCGCCTACCTCTCCGAATTCACGAACTGGCCGACCTGAATGGCTGGGTAACAGTGTATAGACGACGGCGGCTATGGCTTGTGGTTCCATGACCGCAGGTGGTGAGCGAGCCCCTAGCTTCTGGGTTACAAGTTTGTAGCCCGTCCCCAGGGAACGTTGTCGATATCCTGCCACAGCTGTTTCCAGTACCTGACTTTACTCTAGTTGATGGCACCGCGGAGCTCTCGCCGGGCCGCTCTGTGCTCAGCCGATTCGGCATTTGCATCAGGGCGGTTCCTGGCTCGCTGCGCAGCTCGCCGGTACCAAGGCATCTCCTCCGGATTTCCACGATATCAGGCATCCACCAGTAAACCGGCTTATTTCTGTGGCGGCGGGAAACTCCGGGCATCGACTGCTCACACGCGGTCGCGATGAGTCGCATCGTCGATGCGGCAAGATCCTCGGCGCTTGTAAAATTCTCAATGCTCTGGTATTTAATAACGTTTGAAAAAGTGTCTTTGCTCAGACGACTGAAAAAAGAACTTTTTCAAACGATATTAAAGACCAGAGCATTGAGAATTTTATAAGCGCCGAAGATATTGCCGCATCGACGATGCGACTCATCGCGACCGCGTGTGAGCAGTCGATGCCCGGAGTTTCCTGCCGCCACAGGAAGAGGCCGGTTTACTGGTGGATGATTAATACTAAAGAGCATCATTATGACATTATTGCATATCATTTTTACCAAAAGGCATACAAAAGTCTGTAAATATATAATCTAGGCTTACATTGGTTACAAAATGATTATATCTTGAGAACGCATCAAGATCTTTAAAAACGGATTGATTGCATGCAGCATTGAGATCATTGCAACAATTTACTTTGAAAGAATGGGCCACACAACAATACCTTTACATTTGGGAAAAAATTGGTTATGCAGGAAGGCGAATCAAAGATGAAAATGGACTTTGCTTGTTAACAGAGTGCATATTGCCCAATACTGTTTGTGCGAATTCTGGGATTGATATTTAAACAAATATAGATAATGTAAGGGGTATAGTAGATGCCCACCATGTAAACATATTTTAATAAGAATGTATATAAATAATATTTTGCTCAAAACAACGCAAATATTATAGACAAAACTGTTATTTGTATTGATTGAACTTTTGAATTTTAAAATTCTTATCGAAATCAGGTAAATGATAATAAAGAAATCACCGTTTTTTTATTAACGTCCGAGCGCACCGGGCGTCATCCTCAAGGGGCACCATATTAGAATGGCACCTTTTGACTTCCAGGACTGGCAACATGTGGTTTTGTGTTGTCCAAGTGGTGATAAATAATGCCAAAAAGATAAACTGTGTCGGAATTATTTGGCTAATTCACTCATATTACAGGAAAAAATTAGAAGGAAAATAGATAGCAAAATTTTGGACTTCGGACTGGCATTATGATAAGCTAAAAAAATACTTCCCCCTCAGCTATTCAGCTTTTATGTAAAAGCTTACTAAAACAGGGTGATATTTTAAAAACAACCCATTTACAGATTGAAGAATGCACATATAAAGATGAAATGAGTCCTGTTTTGGTTATCTTTGCATTTTATACAACCTATTATTTGAGATAAAAAAAAGTTTTATCACATTTAGCTTACATTATGTATTCAAACAATCCACCATCGACAGTTATACAAAGTTGTGTTCTCTCCAACAAATTCCTGAACACGTTTTGCAGAGTACCTCTTTGAATTTCTTGTATTGAATTTGATATGTTTGTTTTGAGGTACTGAATATCCCGTGAATTGTTGTCGTAGATCTTACTTTTTATGTATCCCAAAAGAAAATAATATTTTACTTTATTAATCATAAAGTATAAAATATAAATTAATGTACGGTAAATAAAAAGATGTAATTAGTTGAAGATCAACATTTGTATTCTTAAGTAAGACAACAACTCTAAAAAAACAAAAAGTAAACACACCAATGTAAACATTAAAAATAAACAGAATAAATGAAAACAAGGACAGGCTAGTGGCAAAGCCATATGATATAGCCAAATACTCCTCCTATAGTGTTAACGAGGAGCAAAATGACCTGGTGGACGAACACATCGCCCTGATCTCGTAAACACCAAAGTTTTCTGAGTGTCTTTGTTATTTACACTTATTTTTTTGTCAGGATTGGATCTTTCGACTCTTGTGGTCTCTCGGTTTGTTTCACCATTCGAGTCGTTAAGGAGGAACCCTGGTTTCAGCCGGTCAATAGAGATCGATGTAGGTCCCCTAGGAGTCAGCACCTTAAACCATTTCTCAGACCGTGAAACAACTTGGAATGGTCCATCATAGACAGGTTGCAAGGGTTTTCTTGATGCATCATGGCGCACAAAAACATGGCTGGATGTTCGCAAGTCAGGATGGATGAAAATCTTCTTTGACGAATGGTATTTTGCTGCAATCGGTTTGAGTTCATTCATTTTTCTTTTCAAATTATAAACGAAATCAGGAATGCCAAATGTGTCCTCTGAGGTTTGAAACAGATCACACGGCAACCTAATGGATTGACCAAAGAGGGAGTGGAATAGATCCATTCATATCTGCAATTGAACTAACTGACAGTGATAGATATTTAATGGGTCACCAATTTACTTTATTAATCATAAAGTATAAAATATAAATTAATGTACGATAAATAAAAAGATGTAATTAGTTGAAGATCAACATTTGTATTCTTAAGTAAGATAACAACTCTAAAAAAACAAAAAGTAAACACACCAATGTAAACATTAAAAATAAACAGAATAAATGAAAACAAGGACAGGCTAGTGGCAAAGCCATATGATATAGCCAAATACTCCTCCTATAGTGTTAACGAGGAGCAAAATGACCTGGTGGACGAACACATCGCCCTGATCTCGTGAACACCAAAGTTTTCTGAGTGTCTTTGTTATTTACACTTATTTTTTTGTCAGGATTGGATCTTTCGACTCTTGTGGTCTCTCGGTTTGTTTCACCATTCGAGTCGTTAAGGAGGAACCCTGGTTTCAGCCGGTCAATAGAGATCGATGTAGGTCCCCTAGGAGTCAGCACCTTAAACCATTTCTCAGACCGTGAAACAACTTGGAATGGTCCATTACAGACAGGTTGCAAAGGTTTTCTTGATGCATCATGGCGCACAAAAACATGGCTGGATGTTCGTAAGTCAGGATGGATGAAAATCTTCTTTGACGAATGGTATTTTGCCGCAATCGGTTTGAGTTCATTCATTTTTCTTTTCAAATTATAAACGAAATCAGGAATCCCAAATGTGTCCTCTGAGGTTTGAAACAGATCACACGGCAACCTAATGGATTGACCAAAGAGGGATTGGAATAGATCCCTGATCATTCATATTTGCAATTGAACTAACTGACAGTGATAGATATTTAATGGGTCACCAATTTACTTTATTAATCATAAAGTATAAAATATAAATTAATGTACGATAAATAAAAAGATGTAATTAGTTGAAGATCAACATTTGTATTCTTAAGTAAGATAACAACTCTAAAAAAACAAAAAGTAAACACACCAATGTAAACATTAAAAATAAACAGAATAAATGTAAACAAGGACAGGCTAGTGGCAAAGCCATATGATATAGCCACAATATAATGGGGTCAAGTCCGGAGATCTTGGAGGGAACAATCATTCACTGACAAAATAAAGTTTTGGGTTGCGTTAAAAAACACCTATATATATATATATATATATATACTATACTTAATCTTAATTATATTTTAATTACTATAATGACTTTTTATAATTATTCTACAAATTTTTATAATTATAAATTTGTTGATGCTAATGTAAATTTTGTGTCATAAAAATTCCATAACCACTTATCGGACCGCGATAAACCGTGTTGGTTTATGGTGGAGCGACGGAGCGGTTATCAACATGATCCAATCTGCCGAATCAATATTGACGTTGTAGCAGCAAACAAGGACAATAGTTAATTTAAAACTTGTTACATTGTTTTATTCGCAAGCTGTCGCTCTAAATTTAATATAGTATTCTTGGTAAGACTATTATCGAAGCAGTAACATGATAATCAGAAACTTGGTTGTAATGATTGAGATGTTTCTTTGCAAAAATGTTTAACTTGAGAGCAGACACAGCATTAAATGGGGTTTTTGTAAATAATTGACAAAAAATCACACGCACTATATTTTAATGGAGTTAAGAGGTAAGTAAGAAATTCATTTTTCTCTTGGCCATAGAACGTAATTGAAGTAAACCATAAATTAAGGCTTGAGCTTTAAAAAAAACCTAAGAGGACATTGAAGTGATAAATGATTTATTTACAGATTTACTTCTCTCTGTTCATTTGAAGTAATGTATAGCGACATATTTTATTTATAATCTTTACCTACAATGCAAGCTGAAACTTTAGTTACAAGAAAGCCAAAATAAGAAGGGCAGTATATAATTTTCATAAAGTTTACTTATTATTAAACAAAAAATTCTACGTTTCTTATATTACCTTGGTGAACTTTTCAATTGAAAATCAAGGCGACTTTAACTTTAATTTAATTCTAGAGGGTTCCCCTTAAATAAGGTATGATAAAAAACTTCACTTATATTTAAAAGTTTCTTTTCCACTAATGCATAAGCCGTAATGCATGAGCCTTTACGGACATACAAATAATCATTATAAAATAACTTCAACGTAATAGCTAAATATAAATTAAACTGGTATTAGACGGTTTCTACAAATAAATACACAACTTCCAGATATATACGAAAGCCTTAAAACCTTCAACTTGCTGCAAAAAGCACTCTTAAGAACGTAACAGAATGATTTCATGGATACACACACTAATTGGTGATTAGGTTTACGGCCCAGCGAAGCGAGTATACGAACGTAACGTAATGTAACATCGTCGTCGCCACGCGGTGTTGAACTCGACTTGTCAAGCGATCTTGACTCAAACGTCTTAACTTCACAGGATTTCTATTTATAGCCTGGTTTTTACATTTTATAGTTTGTGTTATTTCAAATTGGTTTCGGCATGATGATATTTATTACTATTTATTTAAATAATATTTTCCAAAGATTACCTAGATTGAGTCCAAACTTTATCAACATTAAAACGAGGGGAGCGGCCTGGCGTAGAGGTAGAGCGCGGAACTTCGGCCCCCAGGGTTCCGCGTTCGAAACCCGCCAATCACCAATGACAATTTGCCATGTGATAATGCCGTAACCTCGAGGGTGTACAATAAGCTAAATTATTATTAGCTGTAGTGCATGTTCAAGGTTACTTAGAAGTCTGGCCCTCGTAAAAAAAACATTAAAATGAATAACATTGAAATAAATGCTTACCTGTTTAATTTTGCTGAGCTGGAATATAGTTTTAACTACAGTTTGGTCTTGATTATTTTTTTATTTTGATTAGTCTATTATAATAAAACAGTATACCTTGTTGCAGCAAGCCTGCATACTCAGTGAATGTCAAATCTGTAGATAAATGCTTCAGATACACCGAGCAATATCAAGCATGTCCATAGATTTTGATGAGCTTGCTTCAATACTTTCCATAAGGATATTGTGGAAAGTGAGTATGCAGGTTTGCTACCACAGACATAAAAATAGACGTTTTTATGCTATGAACTAGTGGATAACAACTATATAAATGTGATAACCACATACCAAGTTTCATTAGGATATTTTGAGAAATAAGCGAAATATAGAGTTTTATTTATTTCCCATAAGGCTAACATTGGGATTATGTATTGTGATTAGCACTAATAAAATCTCTCTCAAATATCTATAAAAACGTTTCGGTTTTTTATTAAAATTCAATGCTGACACAAAACATATATATATTAGTTTAATTTTTCAATGTAAAAAGTCCAAAAAATTAATTTTTGAGAGGGTTCATGTTCATATTGATGAAAATAAACGAAGAGTGTTTTTGACATAAAGGGGAACTCAAATAAAAAGTTATGATGGTCTCGAGTTTAGGTCTTAACGCGAGATTTGAGATAACATCTTTTCCTCTATAAAGGAAATTCGCATCAAAAACAATTATTGTGGAAACAATTATTCGGTTCGTTACTTTAGTATAGGCAATATAGTGAAAAGTAAATAGGGAAACTTAGCTGCAAAGATATTGCGCCTTGTGGCGATACTGTACAGCGTATCTGCGTACTTTTTGACGTGTCCATAAGGAAAACAGCAGAAGCTATTGAGACCTCATATTGTGTTTCTCCGCAAACATCTGCTTTTGGCAGACCTTCAACCGATCGTGACTATTATCTGAGACTAGAGGTACGTATTTATATTTTTTTATGATATTGGCATGTTTGATCATAGTGTACAGTGAGATAGAGTAAATTGGATCAGTATAAAAGTTTCTATTCTATTCTTTTTTTTATATAAAAAATCTAGCATGTTTATTTTGGTTAAGCTTTCTATTGAGATGAAATTACCGGTCACGTAAAAGCCCGATCGTCTCTGATAGTCTTCTGATCGTTTCTTGTCTTTCACAGATTTTTGTAAATTTGATTGGAAAAACATCTTCATAAGACATAAATTATAAAAGCTAGAAATAACAGAGGATTTAAATACTAATCACTTATCTCTCTTTAAAGATTATTTCAAATGTTATTCCTAAGCCTATCTTCACGTAATAATCTCTACTCGGAATTTACTATAAGGGAAAATACAATCTGAAAATACTCAAACTAAAAACTTGCAGGTATATAAACTGATTAACAAGTAAAGCTGAAGCTCGTTAGATATATTGTAACATGAGAAGTCTGTATTTAACTCTCCGTTATTAAACAAGCAAGTTTCATAATTTTAAAGCCGTAATACGTGTTTGTGATGTATTAACAGTCTTGAAGTTAATCTATGTAACAATAGAATGCTTCATGTAAATCTATATTCCAACAAATTATGCGTATCTAGATTATATTATAACATGAAATGTTTGAGAAAGTTTATTGAACTAAGGAACTATTTTTATAGATTTTCAACCCAACATCTTTAAGCAGAATCATATTTCCCAAGCCCAACATATTTCTAACATGATACATGATTATACTTACAAGTTCGTTGTGATATTGCATTGCTACATAAAGCAAGTGTGAGTCAGTGGTGCAGTTAGTAGCTCTCCGAGACTCCGAACCGGCTCAAACTATTGTAGCGAAATTTCGGTACTTATCGGTTAACGGGAGGCCACCCATTAAACGATCTAAAATTGTTAAAAATATTTTTTCAAGTGTTTTTAATCAAGAGTTAATGTTTTCAAACTGATTATTGCTTATCGGTATTCCTCAAAAACCAGCCTGCATTGTTGTTACTAGGTCAAGGTCGGGCAAAGGTCATTGCTCCGCGCAATGCGCCGCTTATCATAACGTGCAATTGATTTAGTCGTCTAGTTACTGTCATTTCATTCTACAGTCGCATTGAGCTTACCTTATATTTGTCGTGCGTTGATTCTCCGATCATGAGTGATCGTATGCTAATATGGGACTTGCCCAAAACCGAGAAAGAACCAGTTTCTGTACTTTGGTATTATATGGAGGCCACTATTTTTTAAAAGACTTATTTAGTGGATTCCAAAAATATCTACATAATTGGAAAGAACATACTTTAATATACTTACTGTCCAAATTGGATATTGTTTTTTGCCTCCCAGAAGGCAGCGATATTGATGAGAATTTAGTTGAACGCATCACCGCCGCCGCTAGCGACTTCACCCAATCGCCACCCTTAAACAGCGCGCTGCGACGGTTATGTTAGGTTGGGTTATCATAAATATGTTAGTAGGACTTTCCTTGTTTCGTTATGAATCGAACGATTCCAGATGAGTCATACTTGAGTCCGCTAAATATCTTTCAAGTAGGCCAAGATCAGGTCGTTGACCGTAGTGCACGCATCGTCAACAGAATTTGGCAGGCGAAATTATGACTCATTTGGTATCGTTCGATTCGTAACGAAACGAAAAAAGTCTTACTAACATATTTATGATAACCTAACCTAACCACCGCAGCGCGCTGTATAAGGGTGGCCTCCCGTTAACCGATAAGTACCGAAATTTCGCGTCGTCCGTCGCCCACTTTTAGCTGCACCGTTCATTTTGTTTAATACTATCGGTCCTCTCCTCGTTTTGCTTGATAACTTCCACGCGTAGGCCTGAAGCTTATGCACATCACAGCCTAGAGGAGGGGGGGAGGGGGGGGTGTTAATGTGAAAAGAGGCCGGCGATTCTTCAAAGATCGTCTTTTGTAGTAAAATTATGAAGCCAAATCGGTTTCCCAAGTGTCGATCCAACTGTGAACTTACCTTATTCACAGTGATTTAAACAGTTTTTAACTGAAAAAGACTCAGTAGATTTTCAAAACGGTTATATTATAATAGTATATTTCATAACAAAAGAAGCAAGTGAGTCATTGCATATTCGAGAACATATGATTGAGAATATGCAAATCACTTTCACTCGTGTTTTGAACGATACTTTCCGCTACTACACAGGTACTGAAATAAAAAGAAGTATTTGTTTGATTACTACGAAAAAATTAAAAAAAGATAGTAAACATTACTTTAGCATAGTAAACGTTGTTTCAGCATAGTAAAAATGGAATTTTGAACTTTCGCTGGTGATAAACACGTAACGAAAACAGGTAATCTCAAAGTAGTGTAGCAAAAAATTTTTTTTAAGGTTTAGTTATATGAGAGTTGGGGTTGGGGTTGGAGTTGGGATTTTACCTTTCCAATGTGCAATATATTAAGCCAGTAAAGTGTTTTTTTTAATTACTCTTGAGAATATGTTTAACTATTTTTATAATGACTAACAGTATATAGTAACTGATCAGATCCTCTCTTTAATCCATTAATTTTCTTCTTCAGCCAGGAAAAGTTACTGTAGAGTTTACCCATAATTACCTTAACCTGTCACATACGGTAACTTGGAAGTTCATTAAGCAAGATTCTAATTCATCTTGCTGAAACTTGTTCTTGAAATTAATGATCCCTTGATGTATTTAACAAAGAGCTCTTGAATTTCACAGATCGTTATAAAGTTACAGGTACGGTCATTATCAAATAGTCAGAGATATTTTTTATAAACATCGCTGCTGAGCTTATGAGCCTCAAAGTGTTAACGGATTATTTTAGATTAATGTTTTTATTTTACTTTTAAACTGGCAATGGATGCCTTTTCAAAGATCAACTATTAACAGCCTAAAGAAAAACTATTTTATCAACCAGTCTTTGCTAAAAAAGTCTACCACTTTCTGATCGAGACAGACATATCTTACTCAATTGCACTCTGAGGGAGCATGGAGGGGAATTTGTGGAAGGTACTGAGGTGGCAAAAGATGACAATCTGAGCCATGCTGAACCTCCCACCTCGCGCCCACTGCAGGGAACATTTTAGGCTGTTCGGAATTCTAACAACACCAAGTATTTTCATCTTGTAGATATCAGCATATATCAAACAACACATTCCAACATTAAATACCCCCGTTGCAGCAGACCTGCATACTCAGCGAATTTCAAATGCAAAACAACATATTTCAATCAAACATAGCAAGATTTGATATGTTTTGGTAAGCTCCATAAGAATAACATGGGGAATGAGTATGCAGGTTTGCTGCTACAGGTATATTAAAACTGGGTGGTTTTAATTCAATATTTAGTAGATCTGAACTAGAATAAGCTATTTACCAAGTTTTAACAAGATATGTTGAGAAATAACCGAGATATCGAATTTTACTTATTTCCCATAAGGTTAACATTGGGACAACGTACTGTGTTTACCACTTTCATTATCTCGGTAACCAATGGACATAGAGCAGTGATTCAAATACTAAATTGTTTGTTTTTTTGAGCTGAATTCAATGGTGCCCACAAAAATTTGATAAATTTTATTTTTCTATGTGAAAAACTCAAAAAACCCATTTTTGGGGGGGTTTACCCCCCTTTACCCCCCCTTCCGGTGGTCCGATCGGGCTGGTTCACGAACTCGTCCAATTGATTACCACTTTACATGTCCATACCAAATTTCATAAAGATCAGACCATTTTTGCGGCCGCTATCGTGCTAACAGACACATAGATATATATATATATAGATATATATATATATATATATATATATATATATATATATAAATTCGAACGAATAGTGTTTTTTGCTTCTGGGGGCCCCAAAACGAAAAGTTATAGTGGTCCCGAGCTTAGGTCTTACCATGAGACCTACGGTAATAGCTTCTTCCCTATAGGGGAAATTCGCTAAAACCAGAACTCACAATTATAACACCAAAAACACAACAACTTTTTCTCTGAATCTTAAAAAAAAACACTTTTCATTGGCCAAAATTTTTTTAAAAATTTACCAGAACACATGTAAACATTAGAAATTTTACATAAATTCAAAACTGAACTAAAATTTTTTCTTATTAATCAAGCCTACTATTCCTTGTAGGAATTCCTTTCTCCATTTAACCCTGACTTAATTTTTATTCCGTGTGGAGATAGAGACTAGGCCTACTTACATTATTTATTACCCATCCAAAGCAAATATTTTGCCAGCTGGACTGAAGAATAAAAGTAAAGTAATTACGTTTACACATCGATTGTTAAAATCATAGTAAACCCAAGCTAATGCATGGGTGCTGGATTGACAACAAAGATTATGCGTAACCTAATTCAGTTTATCTATTTCTTTGAAATTATCTTTCCGAACGTAAGTAATAATAACTTTGTTCAAAGAATAAGGTCTTCCTAAAATATAGGGCTGCCTCAGTGAACAAAGTAAAACAGTTCAATTTGTTATCAAATTAAATACTTATTAATTTTGCTGGCTTTGAGGCCGATTAAATTGCTTCTTAAAATACAAAACACTGTATTAAAGAGTCAGGATCACTATATTTTTAATTTATGAATTGGTTAATTTGAATTGTTTGAAAATGTTTGCTGTAAATTTGGGAATAGTACCTCTAGCGCAAATTAATAATCCAACATTTTTAAATTAATATTTTTCTTGATAAAATTTTATTGTAGGCTCAGGGTTTATTTTTCCTAGTTATTCGGTTGTTTTTCGTTTGTTTCGAATTTAATGGTAGGGTCAAAAACCTATCCATTGTTACCTTTTATTGCAATTATATCCACTCATCTACTACTTCCTCCATCTGCAATTCCATGGACTTCTTCATGAGTGATAAACCCTTTATTACTTAAATCTCTCGCTAGCAGGGATAGTACTCGATGGCGGTGAGTATTTATTACCTGATCGCTGTGTTTACAGAAACCCAAGACATGGCCAAGTGTTTCGATCTCACACTTGGCAATGCCGACAGTGGTTATTGCCTCGGGTCTGTTTTTATTTTACTTTTAAACTGACAATGGATGTCTTTTCAAAGAGCAACTATTAAAATAGTTGCCAAGTAGCCTACCGCTCGTACTGCTGCAACATTTCCTATCATCTTTAAGGCTAGTTGCACACACTCAGGCTTAGGCTCTCTCTCCATTCACACTCCATTTGCTCACTCACTTAGGCTTTCCCACCATTTACTCGATGACAGCCCTTCATGTTTCCATATCCATCTATTATGTTTAGATTATTCTTTGAAGAGTGAAACGCCTTTTCCTTTTTGCGGATATTTTGTCCATTCATCGAAAATTTTTCTCTTTAATAGCTTAATATTTTGTTGCTGCTGAGAGAATATGTCTTTTTATCAATAAATGCTTATGAATTTTCAAGACTTCATCTATTTAAAATTGTAGGCTTTCTTCATCTGATTTTTTGTTGCCTCAATTTATTGGTTGTTTTGGGTTTTCAAGGTTGATATGATGTTGATTTGTTGAAGCACTGCTTCCCATTTGGCATTGAAAAGACCCAAATCTTTATACTTTTTTGGAAAGTATATCATGCCATTTGGAGTATGAAATCGTAAATATGATATTTCTCTAAGTGATGATTTTATTATTGTATCTAGGTCATTTGAAATTCCATCTGTAATAAGTCAAAATCTTTTTATTTGAAAACTATAAATAGTTGATGGACAAATAGATGAATTTAAGATACTAAATTTCTGATCAGGCTATAAAAGAGGTTATGGTATTAACATTTGTAATTTATTTAGGATATTACTAAAAATTTAACTTTATTTAGGAAATGTCAGATGAGAAATTTGCTCCCAAATATCGTATTGATTGATTTCATTTAATCGTTTTTATATTGCATTCATCAATTTTTAATTCCTCGTAGTAGGGTCTGCCCTTTTTAATGTTTACTATTGATAACTTATCAAAGGTTATCGTTATCAGATTTCCTTAAATACCTCTGCTGCCATTTGATTAAGATGACCTGCAGATAATTTATTTTTTGCTATTAGTATAGTGTCGCCTGTGAATCCCATTATTGTTATTGGTGTTAGACCTGGTTGTAATGTGTAACCGTACTATGTGGCGATATTGTTTTCGAATATTTCATACAGTAAACAGTATATGTGCACAATTTCATACCGTGTGATCTGTCACCACATTGTAAAGTGTAGGTGATAATGACGAGCCTTGAATTAATCCCTTATTTATTGGTATGTTTTTTTAATGATTAAATAAATTCAATTTGTGTTGAGTTTTTCTCTTGTAGTGCAAATATTATCTTATGTAGGTTTGTAGAAGCAACAGTATTTTTAAGCTTTAAGCATATTTTTTAAATTTCTGTGGCCTACATTATCAATAGCTTTCTTAATATCTAGAAACACTGACACGTCTTTCATTTCAGATTTAGCACTTTGCAATATGTACCTCAGTATTGGAAAGTTGCTTTGGGTACCTGGAGAATTTGTAAATCCATTCTGAAATCTGTTACATTTTTTAAAAGTTTTTAATTTCATATCAAGTACTCGCTCAATGACTTGTCTTGTCACAGAACAATTGTCATTGGTCACCAGTTATTTAAGTTCTTTGTATCTCCACTTTTTTTTAATTAATACTGTTCTTTGTTTTGTGTGGCATTTTGTCACTTCGGTACTTTGGTATTATACGGAGGCCACTGTTTTTAGAGAGATTGTTTTGCTGGACACCAAATATAACTACATCATTGGGAACAACGTACTTTAATTGACTTACTGTCCAAATTTGAATTAATTATGATGTACGGTATTTGTGTTCTGCCTCCCAGAAGGCAGCGATGTCAGCGAGGATTGAGTGTTCACGTCGTCACCGCCGCAATCGTCCACACCCGATCGCCAACCTTATACAGCGCGCTGCGGCGGCTATGTTAGGTTATCATAAATATGTTAGTACGACTTTCCTCGACATGTTACAAATCAAACGATACCAGATGAGTCACACTTTCGCCCGAAAAATCCCCTCCAAGTAGGCACAGGTCTGGTCGTTGACCGGAGCGCGCGCATCACCTGTCAACGGGTTTTGGCGGGAGAAAGTATGACTCATTTAGTATCGTTCGATTCGTAACGAAATGAGGAAACTCCTACTAACATATTTATGATAACCTAACTTAACATAACCGCCGCAGCGCGCTGTATGAGGGTGGCCTCCGTATAATACTAAAGTACCGTCACTTCTCCTGTCTTCAAAATTCTGGGGGCGATAACACTTGGGCATTCGGAGGCAATGGGATGTTTAAGTGCCCGGACCAATACATGGTCTGGGGCTGTGTCTACTTTTGTTTTCCTTGTTGCACGAATAACTTCCTCTTTTGTTATCTCCAAGAGACGTGTATCACCAAGGGTGCCCATCCCCCCCTACCGCGATGGCGCAACCCCCCCCCCCAGGCAATGATGTACCCCCCCTCCAAGGCAATAACGAACTGATTCATTTTTCATAACGGACAGGAAATATCTGAAGTTATATTTTAAATCTTATTACATAGAAGTAAAATTGCACTTAAAAATAAAAATATAACATTTTAAAACAAGCAACTGATTACAAACAGCTTAAGTTACTATACGTTTGCAAAGGTTAAATTAGTTATTATTTGTTAAATACTTTCATTTATACAGAAAATATGTAAACAAATATGTCTGTTCAAAGGATTCTTTGGAAAATTTACGTACCCGTCCTAAAGATTATTGAATAACCTTAGCATATAAAACTTCCTCTGGGTTACGAAATTAAATTTATTACCTCGTTTATTTTATTCATATCAAATTTATTTTCCTTGCATTATTTTTTATCAGATTTATTGTTAAAATGGTTTGATTGATCAATTTTATGAACCATGGATAGGTGAAATTAAGTACTCATGTAGTTTTCCTGGAGAAGCCTATCTTGCTAAAGTATTTTTCATCGAAAATATTGAAAAGCACGAAAGAATAAACATGTTTGTGTAGTTAAAAAGATTAAAACACATCCAATGGCTTACTAAAAAAAAAAAAACTATAATTATTACATAAAATATAGGTCTACAATGAAGTTTACGATTTCAGGCGAAGGATTTTTTTTCGATGATCAATTGTTAAGGCAAAATTTTCAATTATTTCTTCATTGGTAATCGCCTTGAGAATGTCACATTCACTTGAGACTACCAAACTGGAGAGTCAGTCATCCCCCATGCTACTTCTGAGACGGGTTTTCACTATTTTCTAGTATTATATAAGTAATTAATTCTTTGTTTACTTGAAGAGATCGAGAGAAATTAGAGATTGTTAACGGTACTTTCAAAATATGTCAAAAATAAAACACTTTAGTATTTACAAATTAATTATATCTCTTCACATAAATTTCACATGATAATGCTTTACAGAAATCAGCGTGTAGCATGCTATAAATAACTATAAGCATGTGTAGCATGCTCATGCTTATAGTTCGATGGTTATGATATGTTATGTCCCCGCGTTGGTATCGTCACGACGTCGTCGTCACGGCCCGCGGTGCGGTGCGGTATCCTTGACGCCCGGCTGCGGCGCGGCGTGGCGTGGCTCGAGGGATAACAGGCCATACCCGTGATCCATGTTTCAATATATGTACAAGGACATTTGATTTTAATAAGACATCAAGTATTTTGCCTTTCTCGATCAAGAAAGCTTATTATAAGAACTTATGTGTTGGAAAGATTTATCATTCAAACAGCTTTTATTGTTAACGTGCAAACATCAGGCGCGTGATTTGGTGAGCCATTGATAGCATTAAATGTTATAGTATGTATAATAAAGCGTATATTTTATTTGTTTTAAAAAAGTTGTTCTAGTATTGGAACGGTCTTTAAAGATGAGTGATGCAACTTTCGAGATGATCTGCCGTACATTTCATTCACTAGAAAAAAACTTCTTGTTCAACGAACTTTAAAAAAATATAAGTCCTTAGTTAACTCACCGGGCATATTCCATGCGTTAAGCACTAACTACGTAGTATACAGCCATCAACCTGTTATTAACACTACTTACATAAATAATAACAAAGAGCAATAACTTTGTCTCATTTTAAGGCAAATCCTATACATTTAAAATGGTAGCATACAGTTGCCTACTTGTCCTCATAAAAGGCAAAAAAAATTTACTGATACTGTACAGAAAGCAAAGGGAATATTGAAATTGCCCTGGACGAAATGGAACTTAGTGACGAGTTGTGAACAATAATTTTCATCACGATGCAAATAAGTAACCAAACTTATGAAAAATCATCCAATATTTCCCAATTTAGTCAATTTCATGAAAAATCATCCAATATTTCATTATTCAGTCATTTTTCTATAAGCAAACACAATTCGGCTGAACTGTCTATGTGAGTCTATCTAAGTCAGCTGGTTGAACTGTCAAAATAGGTACTTCGTTTGTTTGGGTACGGCAAAATTCTGTTTTATGACGCTGCAAGTTAGTTTATATTTCATTCGTTGCATCAATAGTTAAAATGAGTGCGATGTATTTGAAGACATTCTGCAAATAACTCAATGCCTAGTAATGCACTACCTTAGGAAAAATCATAAGTGCTCAGTGCTAATTGACAAGGAAATATCTAAATAAACAATACAAATGGTTTTAAGTAACTCTTTTTCATATCCACCTCCAACGTTTGCTTTGGTTGTTTCTTGAGTAAATAGGTAGCTTAAAGCCATTTTTCATAAAGTCAAACCAGTTCCGTCAAATTTAAAATAAGTAAAAACAAATTTAGAATAGGCGTTAAGAGATTAAGTAGACAGAATTGTTATAGTGAATAGTCAAAACCTAATTTATTAATGATTCATTGGGGAAAAATTGCTTTGAACTACGAACTAAAAACTTTCATGCAGACTGTTCTATTGGAACAATGACGAAATTGTGCTCAATCATTTAAATATATAATTCTGTTTTCTTGGAAAAGAAGCAATTAATATGAAATCAAAGTGTTACTGCTAAGAACGAAAATATTTACACGGATTATGCCATTACTGCTGTAAGACGATTAAGATTTCATTGCCTATTCGTTCATTTAACAAACAATCCCTAATGCTTTCAGAACATTACATTACAACCTAAAACTACTCGATCTCCTCGCACGCAGCCCAAAAATGTATAATGCAAGAGTAAAACCTTTAAATATTGCATTCACACTTCATGCATAAAAACATGCTTTCGAGAAAATTTCTTTATCTGCCTAAGTATTTGTTTGTATACATTATCACGTAAGTGAATAAGTTTATAAATAAACTAACAGAAACCCGTGGCTTCGTGAGCTGATAGAATATCTATTTTTTTCGTAAATTATACCAAGCAATGTACAACCCTTACCAATTTACAATATATAAGGAATATATTATAAAGAATATGGGTGCCAAGTTTCATAGCTAAAGAAGCCTTCATGACCTTTGAAACCTGAATACCTGAACTTTTTTTTAATATTAATCAACCACCACCAACACTGAATTTCAAACAATGAGGTAGTATATGGTCCGAATATACAGAATAAACCTCATTGATTCAGATTGTAGCATCAGATTTATTAACACACTTATTTTTGTTACTCAGCTAATACAGCAAAACGTAACCAGGATAATTTCATTAGTAAACAAAGTGTTTGATTGAAAGAAAAAAACTACTTCTTATGAGAGGCTCAATCAGAACAGTACTAATAATTAATTCAAGAGTGAACGAGAAAAGATATATTTAAAGTTCCGGCCAAATCATAAGGCGGGTGGCGAAAAATGGAAACTCCAGCTGTATAAATGACTTGTTAAAGACACCTTCACTCCTCTACAGTTAAGTAGTTGAACATATTCCCAACAGCTAGAAGCAAATTTACTTGGGTATGTTTGGATAACTTACTCAGCTGATTTGGAGAACATAAACAAAGAGCATAACTGTCTATAACTTCAGATGGGTAAATGATTGGCCAAAAACACATTTTGAACGCCAGCAGCGCACTCACTCACCCGCCTAATGATTTGGCCGGAACTCTAATTGCACTGCCGTTGTCCTTGATATCTTGCACTGGGCTGGCGTTGTCACCTTCTCCAGGTTTGTTTAACACCTTCCGTGGACGCAGAATGTGAAATGGATCCTCCCTCTTGAAGTAACTTCCTTGTTCCTTGGAGGAAACGACTGTAACCGGGCCGGATTTGCCATTTATAAGCATGATGAAATTAAATAATATTTGTTTGAATTTCTAAAAGAGTTTGATTGCAACATTTAATTGAAATATACACTTATACCTAATATATATGCATTTTTAATGCGTATAACATGGTTTACCAATACGAAACATTGCTAAATGGTAATTGGCTAGAACTAAGAAAGTTTGGAATTATTTATCAAGGTGTATTATGGTTGTCTTCAATCTACTCAATACGCTGAAAATATAAAAGAATATGGATGGTTCATAATATAAGTATAGAATATAATAAGAAAGAATATAGCATGAAAGAATCTCGATAACGTTTATATCCTTGGAGATCCACCTGAAGTTAACCCTTTTTAGCAGTCAGCTAAATAGTTAACAAAGTTTAGATTAAAAAGTTTAATAGGGAATTAAGAGTTATAATCGAACGCTGAATGGATCTCTAACAAGTTAGTTTCGAACCCAATATCTTTTGTCTTGACAGGAAGGACCAAAGAGAGGTTTTTCTACACTTGTTTATATTCTTCCAAAAGAATAATGTTTTGGTCCCAAGTGGCGTCGTGGCTCTTGTATGCAGTTGTTTTCTTTTCTCCTAAACCTTTTTCTTCCCCGTAAAATTTACAATCCCTACAAAGCAGTAACGGGCTTAACACATCTGCTGTTTCCGTGTGAATTAAAAATAATGTTAAATATTCTAATACAGTAGTTATAACTGAATTCAAAAGAATTCTAATCTAATTGTGTAGCTCTTAAAAACTGTATTTCTTCTCGTTGATTGAGAATCACTAACAAAGCAATTGTTTGCCTTTACAATCAATCGTACAAAAGCGAGCATCTGAATGGAATGTGATATGAAACTCGATACTGGAATTAGATCGTCGATTTCAACAATTCCTAACCCACGATTAAAGTTGAAGACTGTAATAAATTACAAACCTCATAAATGTATAAAAATATTAATAATAGGAATTTTGAACTTATTATTTAAATTTTTTTGGGAAGTCACGTAAAAAGTTGTATGTACCACAAAATATTCAAGGGAAATCCTATGAAACATACGTATAAGTGTCTAGGGAGCTGAACCCGAAGCCTTTTCTAACAACGAGATTATGTGAACTCCCTAAGTCTATGCTTTAACAACATATAGGCTACGTGCGGTGCCAAGAATTTAAAGTGCAAAGTTTGACACGCCTCATCCAGTGATGCATGAAGCATTAAAAAAAACACTGCATACAAACTATTGAGGACAATTTGATTTTAATGTTCCTAGCGCATGCGGCGATGATCAAACTAGGCCACTTTAGCTAGGTTACTTTATTCAGCTTGGTTAATTCACAACATAGTTACTTCACAGCTTAGCTAATCTCAACTTGGCTTCTTCACAGCTTGTCTACTTCACAGCTTGGCTACTTCACAGCTTGGCTATTTTGCAGCTTGATTACTTCAGGCTTGTCTACTTCTCAGCTTGGCTTCTTCACAGCTTGGCTATTTCAAAGCTTCGATACTTCACTTAGCTTGCCTAATTCTAAAGACTAAGGTGAATGGTGCCTCCTCTTATGAGTTTTATTGTGTTCTTTTATACTTGTTTTTGTCTATAGGACATCACATTAGGATCTCTGTTTATTAGTTTTGCTATACCTTGAAATGTTATTGTTATTTTAGTTCCACCAAATAATGTTTTGGTTTCTTTTGCTTCTGCTAAGTAAGATCCTTTAAAAAGCACCCTAAAGGATTTATTTAAATTTAGTTGATTTATTTCTTCAGACAATTATCCGCACAGCGACACCGTTTGGTCTATGTAATCCCGGGTTTGATTATAGAAACCGAAAGTTGTTACGAAACTAGATTTTCATAATACATTCTTTATCGTGAGATGAAAAGCTGGGCTTCTTTCACCAGCGAAAAAATTAAACAACTCGACCCATAAATTTAGTCAGCGCCCACCAAAAAACACTCGCATTGAGTTATTTCGACCTCGACTGTTTAC
The DNA here is from genome assembly GCA_035578135.1 of Flexamia atlantica. NCBI lineage: Eukaryota > Metazoa > Arthropoda > Insecta > Hemiptera > Cicadellidae > Flexamia > Flexamia atlantica. The sequence goes on along the minus strand of JAQJVK010000063.1, from coordinate 1,290,242 downwards.
TACCGGAGGTGACGAGTGAAAATAGCTGGTGAATGTCAATGTAGCCGGCGGGCGGCCTCGGATGATCCAGTTTAAACACCTGCTGCATTGTTGTGACACGCGCACTCACTCACGCACGCACCCACACACACGCGCGCGCACGCCGGCGCCGGGAGCCTTCATTGACCCGGGGGCCTCCCAGTGCGCATGACGCCCACCCAGCGCCGCCCCGGGCGGATCTCCCGCCGAGGGGAAATCTCCCTCCGAGAGGCACCGGGTGCCGGGGAAATTTCCCTTCAGAGGAAACCGAGGTGGTTGCCGGGGAAATATCCCTGCCGGGGCAAACCAAGGTGGTAGCCGTGATGAGGAAGTATACAGTTTTGCAAGACTTCCTCTCTGTCATAGAGACACGTTTTTAACGTATGAGTTTCATATCTGATCTTCTGCCGTTCGTTCCTATAGCAGACGATTCAACATCTAATTTCCAAGAGAACAATATCGAACGATCTACCGATAGTCGAAGTTCGATGTGTTTGTTAGATAGAACTTGATATCTGACTCCATTGTATTGTATCGATTCTGTTGTTACTCTATGAAAATATATTTACCTATGGTATTTTAGTACCATAGGTAAATGTGACTCCATTGTATTTCATAGCGATTGTTTTGTTACTCTATGGAAATTAACTTTTTTCGATAGTATTTTAGTACGAGATGGCGGATAATGAGAAATAAGGTAGGTTGTTTAGTTAGTAAATGTTAGTACGTTTTAATTTAGTTTTCGGCCAGCTTATTATGTTTAATTTAATTTTAGTTGTATTATACAGGGGTGCTGTAAAGTCACGGAACGGCTAAATATTTTTTGAACCGAACTGGTTTGAGAAATCAAACTTTACACATTCACTCCTATGTAAAAAAAACTACTTCCTGAGGTGTTTATTGACTCTTGGCCCCCAGTGAGGGACGGCCCACAAGGAGTCGGTACAAAATCTTAAATTTAAGCATAGGTAAATTTGCACATCATTTTAAAGGGCTAATCAAGGAGAGTTCAATGCCGCAAACCGCACTTCAAAAGGTTCATCCATTATAAAATGGCGGCTGTTAAATAATCTAAAGAAAATACACAGTGTTCGCTTAAAGATTGTTTAAAAATTGTTTACAGACTATGTCTGAAGGATATAAACTCTGGAATTGTATGTCAGACCTAAAAGCCTATCTTTTAGGGTGCCGTAGAGGATATTACCTCCAAGGGGGGATGGCCCACAAGGAGTCAGTGCAAAATCTTTAATGTAAGCATAGGTCGATATGCACATCATTTTAAAGGTCTAATCAAATAAAATTCAATGCCGCAAACCGCATTTCAAAACGGTTATTGGTTACAAAATGGCGGGTGATTTAAGTTTTCAACAAAAATACATAGGCATATGGTTTGACAAGCAATTTGATTTATTCAAACTTTCATTCCAACCCCCTCCCAACAAACCTAAGCCTATGAATTTGTGTTGAAAACTTTAATCATCCGCCATTTTGTAACAAATTAACCTTTTGAAGTGCGGTTTCCGGCATTGAACTCTACTTGATTAGCTCTTTAAAATGATGTGCACATCAACCTATGCTTACATTAAAGATTTTGTACCGACTCCTTGTGGGTCATCCTCCCTTGGAGGTAATATCCTCTACGGCACTCTACGGTCTGACATACAATTCCGGAGTTTAGATCCTTCAGACATAGTCTGCGAACAACTTTTAAACAATCTTTAAGCGAACACTGTGTATTTCCTTTAGACTTTTGACCAGCCGCCATTTTGTAATGAATGAACCTTTTGAAGTGTGGTTTGTGGCATTGAACTCTACTTGATTAGCCCTTAAAAATGATGTGCCTATCGACCAATGCTTACACCTAAGATTTTGTACCGACTCCTAGTGGGCTGACCCCCTCTGGGGGCCAAGGGTCAATAAACACCTCAGAAAGTAGTTAGGAGTGAATGTGCAAAGTTTGATTTCTCAAACCAATTCGGTTCAAAAAATATTTAGCCGTTCCGGGACTTTTCAGCACCCCTGTATTTACGTTTGGTATGTTTTATTGTTCATGAGAGAATCGAATAATATAATAGACAATGGTTCAGCTATATTTCTATCAATGTTTCTTCATTAATGACAGCTGTTGAAACAGTACATCGGGCGAGTTAAACAAAATAGGTTGATAGTTGATATCGGATCACCGAAACATAACGAGTACCGGAAGCAAAACTGATTTTCGCCTATGTTAAATCATTTTGAGAAGTTAAATTACTAAACCTGGGAAAATATACAGACAGGAAGGCCCAGTTTCCTCAGTTGAGGTTTAAAATAAACTCAAGTTTGAAGATAAAGGGAAATCAGCTCTGATTAGTATAAACATAACCTGTAAAGGCAGAAGATCGGCCTGGCATAGTGGTTAGAGCGCGGGCTTTCGATCTCGGAGGCCCGGGTTCAAATCCCGCCAATCACCAATGGCATTTTCGCTATGTGATAATGCCGTGACCCACTAGGCCTAGCCTGAAGTAATGTGTAAAACGGTTCCGGGCTAGGTCTAGCGTCCTGGGATGTGAAGGGAGGACAATAAAAAAAAAAAAAAAAAAAAAAAAGGCAGAAGATCAGATATGAAACTCGTACCGTTTTTAATTTTCTTTGTACCTCGAAAAACACTACTTTTAATAAATAATTAAGTTGAATTTATTTAAATTCCAAAGTTATGTAGAAAAGTTTTAATACTTTATTAAAAATTGTAACTCCAAATTTGATTCTGATGGGTAGATTTTACGTAAGGAGTTTTTATTAACGTAACTAGGGATCATCTTCCCAAAAAACGAAATATTAAAGCTGATAGCTAGGGTGGTTAAAACTGTATATGAGTTTAAATTGAACTAAGAAAACTACATTTACTTTGCTGTACAGATTTTTTGCTTTTGAATGTTTCAAAATTTCTACACCAAGAAAATCCCTATTTTCCGTTTCAATAAATTAATAAAATAATAAAAGTAATTTTTTTATAACAAAAATATATGTAAGAAAAAGATTAATGAAAACCATAGGTCCTCATATTTCTTCCACAAAAGTTATCGGAAAGTCAATGGTAGAACTTTTACGGTATTGTTTTACTTGTCATATTTAATTCATAAGCTATTTACTATAAATTAAGAGTAATTTTTATTTTCTGAAATGTATCGTAATATTTAATTCAGATTGAAGATGTAATTTAATATTATCACACGTATAACAGAACCTCTAAATCCAAAAAGAATGAAATAGAAATATAAGGGTTTCATTATGGTGGATCAAATTTGGTGGCCTAATTCTGTAACAAAATAAAGGAACTCTGACTTAAAGGGAATTCCTGAAAGATCAACACCAAAATCATCATACTAACAATACCGTAATGCGTTGTTATGCTATGTCAAATCTAATTGTAAAGCAGACAACTTCGATTTCAATGAAATTTGCATAGGATTTACATAGAAATATCTAGTTTGCACCGCTGTTCTTCTTTTAGATAACATCTCTTCAATTAATGTGAACTAAGTATTGTCGACTTTAAATACTTAAAATTCCTATATAATTTAAGTCAAATAGTAGAACTTTGACAACATTTTGATTTTTGAAAGTTAATTCAAGCTATATCTGCAAAAATCGATATTATTCTCGGGAATAAAATATAATCAAATATGGAACCAAAGAACAGAACCAAAGTAGTTAAAAAATTAAAAATAATTAGTTTAATCTTTTAAAATTTTAAAAGCTATAAAATACATGCCCGAAACAAGGTTACTGAATGGCAATAACTGACATGAGCTTCCAAAAGCTCCTTTACTTTATCGTCATTGGGATAATACTCGACTAATTGCTATTATTGTCCATTTGGTTTCACATAATCAGTGGGATATGTGGTATCATGAGAATGCCCATGATAATTAGGATGATTTGTTTCTGAAAATAATTCCGCTGGAATAACTGTATTTTTACATGATACTTGTCTTTAAATTTCAAACAATAGACTTGAGATTCACTATAAGCTTTCAATTAAGAAGATGATTTAGAGTTTTTGTTAAAAATAGATTGTAACCTCCAGAAAATCAAGGTCATTGTACTAGAAAATTGTTTCACCATTTGATGTTTTGCTATTCAATAACTATAAAATACCATATCCACGGTTAGAGCTAAAATAGATACTCAATATCCATTATGTAATTTATAATAAAACTCCTTTTTTCTATAATGTTTATTTTTTACAATATTTTGGTTGGGAATAAAGTGAACGCTCTATAAACATCCCATTTCCTATATTTAGTCCCAACTTCAAAACTAAATTATTGAGAGTACATTTTCTATAAATATTAACACATAGGCCCACTAGTTTAATGATACTTTTACATAAATTATTTTATAGTTAATTTTAAGAACTTGTGTTTTCGAGTAGGTCTAGTAATAACATTCCAAGATATTGTTTTCTGTGATGTCTGCGCTATATCCGCTAACATTATTATACAATTAAACATATTTAACTATCACGAGATTGCAATGTCAAATTCCTAGGAATTTTCTTCATCAGCATTATAAAGAGTTTTAATATTTTTTTATCTCAACGTGTCAAACTCCGACTAAGTAGTGTTTTAATGTACCTCTAAATATCTGGCCCTAACTTGGAAACTGATCGGTAAACATAATAACTTCATACTTAGTATTTGGTTTAAAAAGAGTAAAATACCCAAATTTTAAATGATTCATTGGCCCAGAGTATGTTTTTTTAATAACTAAAAATGAAGTTTGGTGAAGGCACACGTTACATTAAACGGGATTACACTTATCTCTTGACAAACAGGAGGAAAATCCACATTTTCCTGGTGTTTATGGGTCATATCTCAGATTAAATGGTTTGGATGAGTTACAAGAGGCTGTCACGTAAAAGTTAAATGGGTCGGACTTTTTTACTTTTGCAATAGGCGGACCTGGTGAAAATAGGGCAAAAAGGCCGGATGTCAGCAGTCCAAGTTAGAGGGCAATTCGCTCTTTTACTGAAAATTATGCACTTGTACAACTCGTAATTAAAACAAGTGCATAGTCAGGGTGATTAAGTTAATGTCTTCACAGAAACCGGCTTTAAGGATGTTAAACCGAAACAGTTCTTTTAAAGTCGATCCTCTTGCACCGAATTTATGGTTTTCCTGGTTCGATTATGGTTTTCCTGGTTTATGGTTTTCCTGGTTCGATTTATGCACCGTGTTATTTACGTTATTTAATGGTGTTCACAAAACAAAGTGCTGTTTAATAAAGGCAAAAAAAGTTTCAACTTTTTATAACCGGAAAAACCAGAAAAATCCCCGTTAATCCGTCTTTAAAGTTCATGTGTAACTGTAGATAGCAAAATTAAATACCTTGTTATCAGTGAAGATTGAGATCACCTGAGGGTGGTCTCAACACTTAGATAAAATGTCAGGGAGTCAAACTGCTGCCTGCTGTAGATTATAAAACCTAGTCGGAAAAAAATAAAATTATATCTTGGATGTTTTCATAGCATAACTAAATATGGCATCATTTTCTGGGGAAGTAGTCATTTGGCTAATCGAATACTCCTACTGCAGAAACGTATTATAAGAACCATCTGCAAGGCATAATAGACAATAGACAATAGACAATAGACAATAGACAATAGACAATAGACAATAATTCTTTATTTACATTATTCATTGAGAACAGTAAATGTGTCACTGAGACTAATACAAAAGATACAAAGGTCTGTGTTTTAAAAAGTTCTGCCTCCAGTTTTCAAACTCTTCCACTGTGTAGAATGTAACTATACGATAAGGTGTTTTCTTAACTTCTTCTCACATTGGACATTTTTCACTTCTTCTGGCAGGATGTTAAGGAATTTTGCTCCCAGATATGACGGTTGTTTTTCATAGAGTGTGAGATGATGGATTGGAAGTACTATGTTGTTGGCTCTTTTAGTGTTATAATTATGTGTGTCAGTTCCTCTCTGCAGGTTTTGTCTTTTAGAATACAAGGCAGTTTCTAGGTTGAAAAGGCTTACCACAGTTAACACCTTTAGTTGTTTAAAGGCAGTGCGGCATGATTCTCTAGGTCCAAGGCAGGCTAGAATTCGAACTGCCTTTTTTTGTAGAACTAGGATCCTTTTTGTGTTTGTTCTAATGGAATTTCCTCACACCGCTATCCCATATCGGACATGTGATTCAAAGAGAGCAAAGTACGCTACTTTTGTAGTTTCATCACTAGATATGTGCCTTAACCTCCGTAGCACATACAGAGCTGAGCTGAGTTTACTGCACAACTTATCTAGGTGTTCAGATCAGGAAAGTTTATCATCTATTACTACTCCTAAATATCTTACTTGTGACACTTGCATCACATCTGGCAGTCCTGCTACTTCTTTTCTTTTTTCCCGATGATAATTTGTTGGCTCTTTTTCTAATTCAGTACCAGACTGTTAGCATGACAATACTGTTGTGCCATTCCCAAAGCAATATAAGGTTGTATTTCCAGATCAACGGGATTGTTATTTTTGAGCAACAGTGCGGTATCGTCAGCATACATGATTGTACTGCAGTGGTCTTCGAGGTAGCGAGGAAGATCACTTGTGAAGATTATGTACAAAACAGGCCCCAGGACTAAGCCTTGGGGAACTCCCGATTTCATTATTGCTGGTTTGAAGTTGGTTTCCTCGAAGACATCTTTTTTAAGTTCTTGACCTCTACTGCTTGGGATCTGTTAGTTAAGTAGCTTTTAAACCATTCTGCTGCAGTGCCCCTTACTCCCATGTTCTTTAGTTTTTTAAGAAGCAAGTCATGACTGATACAGTCGAAAGCTTTGCTATAATCTAGGAAAACTGTGGTGGTTGTGTCGCCTTCTTCAATGGCTTTTATGATGTTTTCTATTATGGTTATGATGGCGGTATTTGTTGATTTACTTGATGTGAAGTCATGCTGTTCGTCTGCCAGTAGTTGATGTTGTGAGAGATGCTGCAGTAGTCTTGTCAAAACAATTTTTTAAAATTATTTTTGAGAAGGCAGAGAGGAGTAATATTGGTCTATAATTTTGGGTTTCAGTTGGGTCACCCTGTTTAAATTTTGGATTCACTTTGGCAATTTTGAGATTATTTGGAAATTTTCCCTGTGTAAATGACTTGTTTATAAGATTTGGCAGTGGATGTATCAGCTCGCTTTCACAGTGCTTAATAACCTTAGATGGAACACCATCAAAGCCACTTGAGTTTTTTGATTTGAGTGACTTGATAGTTTTGCTAACTTCACTTGGAGTTGTTGGCCAGAGTACTAGATCTTCTTGTATGTCATGTGTTGGTGTTGATAATGTCTAAGATGTTGGTGCTAGCATTAATGAAGTAGCAGTTTAAGCCCTCAGCCACTTTTTGGGGATCGCCTGTAACTTTGTTGTCTATCTTTAGCTGAGCGGGCGCATACTTTGGACCCTTTACTTTGCTTTTCAGAGTTCATGACTTCCCAAGTGGCTTTTGATTTATTTTCGGCTCTGTTTATGAAGTCAGCATTCTGTGATTTTCTAATATAATTAAGGTGGAGATCATATTCTTTCTTTTTAATAGCTACATTTTCTTTGTTTTCCCTTGTTCCATATAAGAGATACATTTCATTTGCCCTTAGAAAATTGTCTCTTGTTGTTGTAGTTGTTTCGTCAGTGGGCAGGTTTTTCTTCTTCTTTTTGGGCCTGTATTTCTTTATTGGAAATGCTATGTCAAGGTTATAAGTTATAGAGCTGATGAAGTTGTCATAGGCATTTTCTACACAGGTTGGTTCATACACATCTGCCCATACCTCTCTACTAAGCAGGTGTTTTAGTATTCGGAGGTTCTTATTGCAAAAATTACGTCTCATCGAGGTAGGGTTTGCCACCTCATTATTTGTGAGCAGTACTGAACAGATCTGTCCTGTGTGATCTGAAATGAAGGTGTTAAGGACCGTCACTGTGACCTCATTAGAGTGCATGTTTGTGCAGACTAGGTCTATAGAGGTGGCGCTATGCGGGGTAATCCTGGTGGGTGGCCTAGCCCATTGCAGGCTAATCGGGGTAATACCTAGCCCATTGCAAGGAGCATTCCATCGAGTCCAGAGTCCTGACCATACCTGCACTTCTCATCCTAGAGTCAACACTGGTGCCGAGGAGGAAGCCTGATATATCAGGCAAAAATGAAAATGTACATAATTAAAACAACAGACAGAAGAATAATGTTCATGTGACTCAAGTGTCAAGCACCCTTGCTAAAGATGACACTCACTACCTGTACACAAAATTGTTCAACAAAATTCTTCAAAAAATAAAGAAGATCGATTACATTGAGCAGTTCAAAAATAGCTTCAAGAATATCTACTCAAGAGGCCCTATTATACTATAGAAAAGCTTTTTTAATGAAGAGGCCATTCAGAACACTGACGACCACGGTATTTTAGTGCTTCTAATGGGAGAACGACAAGTAACAAGTAAAGTAATTAAGCAACAAATTAATGTATATTAAGTTATTACTGGAGCGATAGAGATGACAGTGAAAAGTGGACGGTGAAGTGAAAAACACTAAAATGAGTTGGTTAATTAATAAACAACCTCTTATTGGTGTTTTATGGTACGTTTTAGTTGGACCTATAACTGGTTTTCTAGGCATCCGAGTAATAGCTTATCGTTAAAATAAAATAAATATACTGTTTTTTAAATATTTTTTTTTAGTCAAATGATTTGCTAATAGCTAGGTCGCAGCAGAATATCAATGAACAAATTCATCTGCATGCAATTCATCTTTAAGTCAAATAAAGTAAATTTTGTTATTTGAGTAAAAATGTCCCCCTACAAAATTATAAAGCCTTTATTGAATTATTGTTTGCCGATGCAATGCAGAGAACAAATCAGTATTAGGAAGTCAGGAATATGAAGTATAATGACAAGAATCATCATAATAATAAGAAATTAAAATATTTGTACATACATTTTCTAATACAATTATATATATAACAGAAAAAAACTAGCAGTTTCATTATGATTTATTCTTAATATTTTCATTACGATTTGTTGCATATTTGGTTGTAATCGTTTTTAGCCAATGGCACTTTTAATAATCGCGGGCGCAAAAAAGATTGTTTCAGTTTGTTAAACATTAAACCTGGCAGTAGTTTCACAATAAGTAACGACATGTTCTGTAAGTTTTATATCTACAAACGACTGGTTAGATGACGGGAGCGCTCCCAGCGCTTGGCGAGCACTCAACTGGTCGGCCTGGCCAAAGATTTGTATCAACGCTGTCTAACCGTAACACAACCGTTGCGGTGTCAAGCAATAAAGTTTACGATTCAAGCAATAAGTTAAGCAATACGATATAAAACGATCTGAATATACCTTCATCTCTATCAGTTTGACTCTAGGAGAATCAGCAACCACGAGGCGAATAGTCTTGACCCACAACGATGACAATTATCAGACTGGAATTATTAGTTGAACTTAAGCTTTTCTCGATATAATCATGTTTGCAGCTGCAAAATGTGCGACAATCAAAGCAAATGCTTACTGTTTGATAATTCGCAAAATTGCAGTATTTAGGCATTTTAATAACGACAACCTCCTGGGTAGAGGTTATTACAGAATATATTTTTGAGAGGAAAACTTTTTTTCAGGTTCATGTTTATTATTCGTTAGTCTCAAAAAGAACTAGTACGTAAAAATCCAGGTTTATGGAAAACATTCAAGTGAAAGTCATCCTAAGAATGTATTGCCATTTTTTCTCGTGCTCTGCCATTTTTTATTATGCTCTGTCATTTTAGGTTTTAACTGATAAGTTCGTGTAAAATACAGCGTTTATTTGACGGTAAGTGCATGGCATGGTAAAGGCTTATCACTATTTCAAAAGGATTTGATTACTTAGATTAAATAAAAATTTAGTTATTATATTACATGTATTTTCTATCACAGTATATAAATATTAATGTTTTTTCCATATATATGTTTATACAAATAATAAAAGAAAACCACGAGGTTTTGAAATATATTTTCTCAGCTTGTTGAAAAAAAACCTAAGTACATAGTTAAAATGTGTTTTCTTTTAGATGGATGAACACAACAACGATATAATTTAATTCGGTTTTTCATAAATATACAACAAGGACTTTGGAATAAAAACAATAATATTTGGTTAATGGATTTCCATTTGGTTACGGAATAACAACCAAACAAATCCCTTCACGTGTTTTACTGCAGCAAAGAGTTAAACCAACACAAATATTCCTTTGTTAATTTTCAGTAGTTGTTCTCTTGTCCATATTAATTGGCTTGTCCAAATTAATAATAATTATTGATTATATAAATACTTGGTTAATAGGGCTTATTTCTTGAAATTGTATGAAATATGAATAATCCACTAATACAGTTTGTCTCAGCTACCCTACAACCATCGGAAGTTTCTTAAATAAAGGTTTTGCGAATTAAATGCTATTGACCTGTAGATTAACTGAGTGTTATAAATGCAGCAATAAAGTTCATCAATGATTCGTGAAATAAAGTATATGAAAAGTATTTCTTTCTTTTACAATAAATATTATTCTTCAAAATTCATATTAGCAATACCATAGTTAATACAAAATAGATCTGCATAAACAATCTAAGGATAAGAATAAAGTTGAGACGGTATGATACTACATCACTGAGGAGCATAAATACATACAACTCTTAAAATCAGTGGCATTACAATAGACCAAATTCCTTGAATTATTTTTATAGTAGTCACCAAACTCATCATAATCTCAATCTAAAGTTAAAAAAAAAAACACGATGAATATCTCTAGCACCGAAAATTCCCCAGGTACGGGGACATTTCCCCGCGCGGAGGGAAATGCAGGCGGGAGGAGGCAGCAGCAGAGGCGAGACTTCAGTCGGTGCGAGCTCGCTCTCGTGTGTGGTGCTGTGTCCCTCTCCCGCCCCTCGCCCTCTCTCTCGCTCTCACAGGTAAGCCTGCCTCAACAACCGGTTCCGTCGTCCGAGCCTGACCGCCACAATGTTGACTGCGGATTTCTCCCGGCCTAGTTCCCGCTCAGCTGATCGCCTATCTCGGTGTCAAGTTTCAGCTCCGTACCCGCTACCTATCTCGCGATCGATCGGGCGAGTGGATTGACAGATGATCGACATCAAACGCCCATCTGGAGATAAGCGTGATTAAAGTGGCCCGTCACTCAATTCCAGATAATGGAATTGATTGATCGCTCTAGAGTGGGACAACTGTTGTCGGCGCGTTCGCTTTGACGAATTAATTGTCGTTTTTAATTAACTATCTGTTAAAAATAACTTTGTCTAGGTGGTTTGTCATAAATGGAGTAAATTAATTTTTTCCGCTTGAGTCTTGAATTTAAACAGACAATAACGGATAATTATCGTACAGTTATTTATTTTGTTGACGGTTCTCTTAGTTTCTATAAGTACTATTTAGTTACTAAGATAATTGTTTATCAGTTTTAAGACTACGCGTAGCATGTTACATTTTATTTTTGGAAAACCCAGCTACATTCAAGACTACGCCCTCGCAGCTTTGTAAGTTTCATAGTTAGTCCTGTAAGTTAATGTACTCAGGTTATACTGATTTTCAAATCCCCTCAGTTTTTTTTTAATCCGTGAAAATCTCAAAGATTCGGTAAAACTTTTCGAGGTAAAATGTTTACCGTCAGATACATTAAAACACATGATTATTATTTGACGTGTCCCATCTCTATATTTAGGATTACAGAGGATTAGGGATACATCGATTAAAAAAAATCCAAATTCAAACATTTTCTAGAAAAACTTGTAACACAAAATTCTGATTGGCATTGTTGTATTCTTTTTTCTTGCCTCATGATGAAGCTGGGTTGTTTGCAAAAGACAACTGTGCCATCTGTTAACAGAGTGGTAAAGAAAGGCGATTACCGAAAGACACAAGTGTGGCCTAATTCATGCTTTGTATCTCCCATTTCAGTTAAATATACATCAAAAGTAGCTTACTTTGTTTTTACTATACATGTCTACCAAAATGTTATACAGTTGCCAAACGTTTCAAGAAAATAGCGGATTTATATATATATATATTTTCATAATACAAAATCTTTCTATTCACTTTCTGTTTACTACGAATTGAAATAATAATTCTTTACCACGAGTCAAATTACATGAATTATTATTAAAATATATATAAGCAACAGAGCTAGTAAATAAGGAGTTTCCTGTCATTGATATGACCTATTTTTAAGGTAAATTATTTAAGGTAATTGCTTATTATCATGATTAAATGCTCTTAATGGCTTGGTATTAAATGTAGCTCTAAGGACACCATTACTTGCGTTACGATATTTTAAATACCCTGTACCTCTGTATGTGCAAATTATTCACAAAATCATGGTTTACTAAAAAGTGTTACATATTTGAGTACATAAATGTTTGCTCTTAAAAATACCAAAATACCATGGGTTCAGGAAAATTTAACAGGAATAAAATTACATATATTATATGTCAAGGAATTTTAGTGTTCTATAGCTTTCCAGCAACAACTAATTAAATGAATGAAATAAATAATTTTACCTGAAAGTTTGCCATTTTTCAACCATTACTCCGTTGCAGTTGAAAAACTAAGAAACTGATTCACGTATGTAATCTAAATTAAAAATTATTTTTTGTTTTATAGATGTTAATTTTTCTTACTTTTGACTATTCAGGAATCATTTCAATCCAAAGAAATAACACTCGGATGAATTCGCTCCTAAATTATCGGACGATAATAAATTAAATAAAACTTGAAAGCGTATCACGTTTAATTGTTGGAGGATGAAAAATCCCCCAGATTTGATTTTATATTACTCAGCTTACTGCAGACACAAATTGTTGTAAATAGAGAAATGAAGATGGTAAGGAGCACAACGATATCCGTCAGACTCGGGGAAGAATGGCCATTATCATTGTCAATCCATATTCTGGATTTCTCGCAGCACTCCCCTCTTGTTGAATATCGAACGCAATATTTGCATTTTCGACTTCAGTGGAAATCGCCTCTACAAGAAGCTTCTCTCCTGAGTTCTGAGTGTCTCGGGAGTTTGAGTTTTTAAAGGTTAAAGTATTCATGAGAATTTTGGTGAGTCTGTGTTGTTGTGTTTTGGTGAGAACGGTCTCTTTTAAATAATTGGAATTTGGTACTTTTAATGATCTCGTAGTCTGCGTAAAAACATGCTGGTAATTACGCTCTTTTGATGCGTATCCTTCTGCCAATTTAAATAATTTCAACAATAAATGGCATGCTTTCATGATTAATTTTGGTCTATCCCATAAACGAAAAAGATAAATAACATTCGATAAATCTTTAAAGAGAATACAAAAGACAGGAGAACAAATATATTTCATGCCCCTAAATTCATGGAAAAGAACAAAAGATGAAATAAAAAACAATCCATAACCTAATGTAATAGTAAATGTAAATTTATATTAATTTTTTACAATGAATTAAGTCAAATGGCTGATTATGCTGTATTTTAAATCTATAATACATGGTTAAGAAAAGCTCTGGAATATTTTAAATATCGCTTTAAATAATAATTAAATAATAAATGGAACTTTGCGATTGTATATTGAACATAATAACTAACATTTATATTTAAATAAGCGACAGTTTGCATGCTCGGGGATCGGTACACGACGGAAGCGGAAAAAAATGTAAATGCCTTTTTCTCCGCCGGGCCCTCTCAATATTTAGCTAACTACTTAAATCAAGTTAACCAAGGATCAGGTATTTTGGAACGAACTATAAACGAATTTAATGTAATTAAGCTGTATAAAATTGTATTCAAAGCGTTTTTTTATTAAGATGTTTACAAAATCTTTTCCAGCAATATCCACTCTTAACTAAAATCAAACAATTAATTGTCAATGAGGCTGCAGACAAAAAGAAATTTAAAGGATGAAATTATTGGACATGTTATAATAAATATATGATTTATGATAGAGTGACCATATCGTATTTGATCGCCCGGATGAGTCTTCATGCTATGAACGTTTTATGTGTCAGAGCTTAGACAGTAAAAATATCATAACGTATATTTTATAGGTTGTACAGAAGTTCTGATGTAATAAAACCATATAATGTGAATTGCAGTGGTCATAAAAATACTTGATTGGGTTAAGGGATCAAATGTTTATTGTAAAATAATTTAGCAACATCAAATATATAATATTTTCTGAATTTAATTTATCCAACTAATAAACTTCATAAGTAAATTACTATTGCAAAATTGTTTTGAGACATTCTATTAAAGAAATATTAGAAAACGCCTAACTAAGTTATTTTATTAAGAAGGCATAATGCAGTTACGTTATTATATTAAGAGTTATTTACTGTTCTTAAAAAAAGAATGTAATATGCTTTATTCATGGAGCGGCGTTCAATCAGCGTTTCTAAGATTTTTATATTGTAAAACTGCAGCTAAACATTTTATGAGTGTCAAAGCCTACCTAAAATATTCGTACTTTCTTCTGAAGAAATCTGATATCCATCCCTGCCTTTTTATAGAAAAATCTTTGAATTGTTGCATTTCAGTAAAAAAGTAAATACTGAATATAATCCAAGGTGTTTTGAATCTTTCATATTCTTTACTGAAATTGACAGTACATTATAAATTCATTTCCACCTAACAGAGTTTTTTTTCACATTAAATGGTTAATCTGTCTTTATTGATAGGTATTTATTAATTATTGATTAATAATGATTAATAAATACACTCAATCGAATGGGACGAAGCAACAATTGCGCTATCAGCACTTTTATAATAATAAGAGATTTTCTATTGAATATATTACATGTTTAAAAGATTTTTTTACTCATCCATAACTTTATTTTATAAAATGTACTTTTAATTTTAAAATATATATTATAAGTGATTTATTTTTAAATTGAGTTAGCTAAAAATACGTTTTATTAATAGTTTACTTTCCTATCTATAAGGATTTCCACTTTACATTAAAATTACATTTTTGTGTGTGTTTAAAAACTGCAATTTTGTCTTTGTTATGTTTTAAAAAGTATTTTAAAGTGTTTGGTTTGAATACTGAAATGTGCTGTCAAAATAGTTACCGTAACACAATGTGAGATAGACAATCTATACCTTCCGTTTTCTGAATAGGAATGTTATGTATATTTAAAAAATTGAGCCATTTAATAGTTTTATGATTGCGTGTGATAAATGTACTCAAGTAGGCTCTTCATAATGTCTAAAATAATTTACTAAAGTGAGTTTTATTGTAAAGCATTAATCATTCCTGGATCTTTTAGTTAAACATAAAAATCATTCTTTTATTAATTTTTTTCAGTGTTACAGATTATTTGAGTACATCATCTTGGAAAGTTCTTTAAAATTGTTATTGTTAATGGTAAATTTGTACTTATATTGAAATTTAGTCAATAAACCTCACTAGTCAGCAATTGCAATCTTAATCATGGTTGCTTTGGAGTTGGCTTCAAAGGTTCTAGATTTGAAGTGGCGGGTTTGACCCTTTATCCTAAAGGGTTCTGTTACTCTTTGATCAAAAACCAAATGTCTTTATTACATGAGGTCTTGGAGGACGGGTTTACTTAGTTAGCCTTTGCAAAGAGACGATATTCTGAAAGAATATAAGTTCATCAATATGCACAGCGTGTGCATCAATATACAAAGAGTTTGTTTTATCTCTAAGAGAAATTTTTCCAATATCGTATGTAAAATACTTTTCCACGAAGGACGATAATTCCTCAGTATGTTTGCATATGCAGTATATATAGCATTATTGCGCATTTAGGTAACGCTTCCAATCATTTAAAGATTTTGAAAAAAAAACTAAGATATTGTAATTCTAAGGCTATAAATTTGGAAATGTAAATGGGATTCTATCATTGAATCGGAGTTTACTGAAAATACAAAACTTATTCGAAATTTGTTTTGTCATTCTGATGTATACATCTTTTTCAAAATTTTTCGGAATACAGTATTTTCTTTGATTGGGTCAAAGTAGCCAAACAGAATACCAAGTCCAAAATTTATATAATTTCAAGCAGGGTAGCATAAAGTGTCAGTGGGTTTAATCCTGAAAAAACAGTCCCTTTTTTGAAATATAACTACCAAAGCGATTTAATAATATCCCTGGATACTAGGCAAAAAATCCCTTTTGGTATAAAAGTATAATTTATCTAAAGTGTTTCAGAAAATGTTATTATTTATATGTAACAATTACAGTGCATTTAGCTGAGGAAGATTAAACTATTTCAATTTTAAACTACTTGGTAATGTTTAAAAATCCAAGAAGAAAATTGCAAAACAACCCTCTTTAAAGTCCAATTTATTTCAGGGATAACAACTTTAAACACTTATATCCAAGCGTTATATTTATCCGTTGTTGATTATACTATCGGTACGTTTTTGTAGCGGCGAGGTTATTGGAAATATTTAGTTTATATTGCAGTCATAGATAAGATGACAAGTTTAGACCATAATTTAAAATACTTATTTTTTTCCATTTTGATTGCTTAATTGCGATTTTTTTATTGTATTTCTCATATACTTTATAACCCTAAACCAGATGGTAATTTTACAAAATTTATGAAGACATTCATAAAAAGAAAACTAAACTACTTTATATTGCGAATGCTACATTGGCTGTGGCCAGTAACGAAATAGCGCATAAAGAACATTAATCGCACCAAGACCGAAATAAACCATAAACTTGCATGGGAAATGATCTATCTTTATTGCATGAATGCCCATAAAATTTTCACTCAAAAGGGGATAGCAGCAAAACTACCGAAACATGAACCATAATGTTTTACATCTAAATCCGCTTTATTTATAAAAAAATGTTTATAAATGTATGATACCACGGACACTGTACCTGGGATACAAGCAATCGGCATGTAGAATGATTTTGTACGTGTGGGGGATGGTTAGCTATAACTTTAATAATCATTATTATTAGACAGTTTGCTCCAACCTCAAGAATTCGTACGTTCTTGTACTAAGCACTACGTACACTTAAGGGACGTATTTTTTACGTTTATCTTCACTGATCCAAAATTCCAGTACAAAAAAATTGTAGATTGTAATTTATTACGTGTAAAGTAAAACTGACACATATAACTGTGTTAATCTTTGACTGTAATCCCAGGCAATCGTCATTAAATGCGCTGAATGCTAGAATCATATTGATCAATGAAAAAATACTCTAAAAAGATTACAAATTTCAAAGGGTGTAATAGTCAAAGGGAGGCAAAAAATGTAAAGGAAATCAAAGAAAAAGAAGTAAAGCGGGAAAGGAAACGTACAATACTTTTCACAATATGTTTAAGTGAATTAAAATGAATAAAACGTTCAGGTTTTTGAGATGAGTTGAAATGCGGTAATTATGAAATTTAAAAAGTTGTCAACATCTAGGTATTTTGGTTTATAGTCGTTATTTTCGCAGGACCTCGTGCACTCCTTTTTATAATTTAACCCATCGTACTAGTACTTTCGTTTCTTAGAAGAAAATCTGTTTCATCATGCAATGTACCGGTAATCAAAGATAAACGCGTTTCTATGCTAAATTAAATACGTCGATTTACAAAATTGTGTTTTTATACAAAGTAAGCCGAACTGGGCCAAATCCTGAGCTTAACGATTTAACTACCGAAACAAAGTTACTAATATAACTTTGATTGCCTCAGATACCCTGAGGGGAAAACAGAGAATTTCGGCAAATCAAAATTCACTTTTGCAGCCTACCGGGAACAAGCAATGAAAATTACTCTTCGAGCCGCCATACCTGGACGTGTTCTTATATTCCTACTTTTTTATAACAATTTTAAAGTTTCGTTCCCAATTTACTCTTAAAATAAATTGTTGATTGCTGCAGCTTAGTAAGATTAAATGCCTTCGTTGAAGCAGACCTGATCCAAAAGAACATAATTCAATCCAACATAGCGAGATTTGACATGTTTTGCAAGCTCCTTAATAATAACATGGGGAATGAGTATACAGGTTTCCTCCAACAGGTATCTCAAAATTGGGGTTTTAATTCAATATTTAGTGGATATGTACTAGAAGAAGCCATATACCGAGTTTCATCAAGACTTGTTTAGAAAAAAAGAAGATATACTTTTTTTGTAACAAGGATAATATGGGGAATGAGTATGCGGGTTTGCTGCTATAAAAATGTAAATATCTGGGACTTTAGAGTTACTTTAGAACTTATCTAGATAAAGTCAAGAATCAAGTTTTATTTGGATATGTTGAGAAATAAGCAAGATATATAATTTTACATAAGGTGTACTCAGTACAATGAGAGTTTACCACTTTCAATATGTTGTTAACTAGTGAACATAGAGTAATGATTCCAAGTACTGTTTTTTTGCTGGAGCAAATGGGACTAACAAAATTAGATTTCTACGTTAGAATTAGATTTGTGCGTTTTCTACGCAAAAAACTCACAAAACCCATTTTATAGGTGGGGCGGGGTTATCCCACCTTCCAATGGTCCGATTTAGCTGATTTACGAACTCGTCCGAGCGAATACCACTTTTCATGACGGTACTTAATTTCATGGGGATCAGACTATTTTTAAGGCCACTATCGTACTAAGAGATAGTTTAGAAAAAAAGAAGAAATACATTTTTCTTCTAAGAATATAAATTCTACATATTTATATTCTAAGAATATAAATATCTATAAATATATAGATATTTATATTTATGCAAAAGGCGGAGAGGATTTTAAGGTTAAAAAGTTTATTAACGTCCCTCTAGACAACTTTCTCACAGTCGAAAATCGCCTGACCACATAATAAAAAGTTTTCTAACAAGACAACTTTTTCATGTCAAAGAAAAAAACTAAAATTTTGTATTCTACGATTTTAATTTTTATTTAATTGGCTTTCACAATCAAGTTTAGTGTCGTCAGCAATTTTATAATGTTTTCGTTATTACTAAAACGTTTCAAACATTTATCCTAACTCTAACTATGTATTCAGGCGGTGATATTGAAACACTGTGAGTAAAAATTCGAGCTAGCGGCGCACGGCGCGGCGGTTCGGCCGGCGGGACCTATGTTAGTGAAAAAGTGGTTTCAAGGACCACTGTGTATTGAGTTTAGGAAAGTCCCTCCTATATTATTCTTTGGTCGCTAAGTAGTTTAGATGAAAAAATTATGGTTTTATACCGATAAATATTTCATGGTCGCATTTAATTTATCCCTGTTAGTGGGTAGGATTTCTGTTTAGTATGTCAAATGTATTATTATGGAGACTGAATTATAATAAGATATTTGATTCATTATAGTTGATCTAAAACTCATCTTGACACACTCCACACTTTTGTGTGACCAATCCACGCCATTCATTATCTCCTCCTCTAGCTAGTCAAGTTTGGTATGCCGAACATAACTATCTTATTACAATCATGATAAAAGTTTTGCAATAAAGTACAAAATTGTTATGTTTTATGTTAATTTCAATACTCTTACCCGATTTTCGTAATCGGCTAAGAGAAACTAATGTTCGAAGAGAAACTACTCAACGTGCTATTACCAGATGGAAATTTTCATTATGTTGTAACATGCAGTGTTAAAACCAGCGAAGTTGTATACAAACAGGGAGGTCGTAAATACATGTGGACGTATATCAACACCTACCGTGGCTGCTTCTGGGAAATATGCCTCTTCTGTTGAGGTTACATCCTCGCTGAAAGGTTCCGTACATGAAGTGGATAAAAAAGTAAATACGAGTTTAACCGAACTGTAGCGATTGTTCAGGGGACTGTGAAAATATTAAGGAAATGCAATGCTTTCATTAAAAGTGTTAAGGGAAAATCATACAACGTGCTGGATTAGTAGTTTTTTTTTGTAAATGTTATTAAATTAAATCGCTATTCACATTTTACTGTAAAATAAACTTACATTACAGCCTCACACCTTTGAAGTCATCCACTTTGAATTCATTGTTAACGTGGGAAAATTTGAAATGTCACCTGTCATATGTCACAGTCAAACATGAAAGTCTAAGGAGAAACAATCGGTTGTCCATGAACATTACATGGACGTACGTCTCATTAGAGGTTGATGAGGTCAACGGTTCAAATACCAGATTGCGCTACTAACATCTAGGTTTTGAAGTTTTGTCGTAAAATTATTTTAGAACCTGTTGGGGACGAGGAAACTGGTGGGGTCGACAGAGTAAGAGATAAGTAGATACAAATAAAACATCCTATACGAAACCCAATATTTTTCTGTTATTTGTTCCTTTGTGTTTAGGTACTGATTCTTTAAAAGTTTCATGATGGTAGGAGCGTTATAAAAAAACTATCGAAAACTTTTAGTGGAATCTTGAGGCATTATTCTAGCACAGGTATAGCCTGTATTATATAGGTTTCTGTATAAGTAAAACGTGTATAATTATTTGAGATAATTATAACAACAGAGTGAAATTCTGATGAACGACTGACGTTGGTTTTCATTTTCTAAACGAGATTTTGAAACAGTAATTTTTCACTGTCTCAGCTTAGAGCTTGGTTCAGTTGAGTTATTGTTCACCGCCACAGAGATGTTTGCTACTTTACCTATTGTAGTGATTCTCATCGTTGAAATAAATTAAAATTTTGCGTAGAAATAATAAATAAATGATTCCTTAAAATTTTTATTAAAACTTTATTATATTTTTATTCCAAGTGAAATTGGTTGGTCATGATGATATTTTAGCTAAATTTAACCCAATGCTCATGTTGAAAAAAGATAGTTATTTAAAAAGGTTGTTTCCATGCAGATAATTGGTGCTAACGAATTATCAGAAAACTACCTTCTTAACCTATAGTGGCGCCCATCTCTTAGTGTGCCTGTTTGTAATTATTTTTAAATTAACGCGAAAAATATTATTCTAATTCAGCTGAACATGTCACAGACAAGCAAATTTTTAAATCCCTCAGGATTTTTCCTATCAAAATTATAAACTTCAAGCTTTTCAATTTTCTCTTGTCACAGATGAAGAACTATAAAGATTGGCAACCTAATGCATTTTTTCGTACCTGTTTTTTCTAGTGGTTTCAAGTTTGATGGGCTGCTATGTCAAAACAATTGCACAGGTATCAGAGTTTATTAGCTGTAATTGTTCTTTGGGTCTTAAAGATATGATATTGACGAAGTAATCCTTAATACCACAGCACTATGGGTGACAAAAACCTAATAAACTTGACGCCGCCCGAAAAAATGGACACGAAAAAGTGCTTGCCATTCTGTATGGTTTTTCATCTGTGCCCTTGTAAAAGACTTAGGTAAACAAAGGGAAATGATAAAAAAGCTGAAGGTATAGCTCAAAGAATATAAGAAAAATAGAGAAGGAACAGTTCTTTCACGGTAATTTACTCGAAATTCGTTCATTAAACACCCTTAGTATCTAGCCCATGCAATGAAAGTGTTCAACTAACAATAAATAAACGTCACTTAGAGTGTTGGTTTCTACAATCTGTGAAATGTGAAACTAAATGAGAGTACTTAATGCTATATGGACTTTTCTTGAAGAATCTTTGAAGTAAGATTAAAGATTATAGGAACTTGTAAGTCAATTTATTGTTATCCTTTTTTCGCAAATCCAGTAAACTTGTAAAAATAGCAGTGAAATAAAAAAAAATGATGTAGAGCGTGTCGTTTGCACGGATGCAAATCTTTTTATAAGCGTGAGTTTGCTGGAACTTCAAAATTAAACATTGTTCATTTATATTTCCCTCGACAAATGGTACTTCGTATTTCTTGAAGTAACTTTTGAGTTTTTTTAGTAAATATATTTCAAATTAATTCTTTTACAACGATAACCCTTTCACCCTCCTCGATGAATAATAAACCACATAATTACAATATAATTAGCTCTTTCAGTAAAATACCACAGCTGACCTATCTGGAGAGAATGTGTCGCTGAACCAACGCCAAGCCGACACCACGCGAGATTACCGGTGGCTTAAGCTTTTAATCTTGGGTGTATCCCTGTTAAAAGCTTGGGCCACATTCACCTCTGGGTTGGTGCTCGGTAAACATGTTAAGCTCCTCTTAACATATTGGGAAATGATAATTGTAAAGTTTTAATTTAATACGTTTCAAGCCTTTTAGTTTGTTAAGGGGAGCTGTCAAACCTTTTTTTGCTTTTTGCTTACTAGGTGCTTTTTGGACAACAAACACATGCAATTATAACAAACATATTAGTTTAAATAATTGGGGAATGTTTTCTTTTTTCATAACAAACTCTAGTAAATAAATTACTAGTTTTAACCATATTAAGTATTTGTTTTGTTTGCCGAGGAAATATTTGTTGATTAGTATAACACAACATTAATTGATTAATAAATAGTATTTTTAAGGTAAGTGTTGATTAATAATCCTATCTAAATATATAAAATAAATTCGTGTTAGTTACACCAATTATCGAGAACGGCTGGACCGATTTTAATGATTTTTTATTTGTTGGATTCGTCTCTTCCCCGGTCAACACATAGGCATATTCAGTTTAGTATTTAACCTAAGGGCTAAGCCACACTGGCCTGTAAAGTTTGTATCTTAAGCTTATGAAGAAAAGAAATGATGCATTTTGATCACATAATATATACACCAATTTAAATATTTTCCCATCAGCTGATAATATGTTCCTTTACTTTCTGTAGATGACAGCTAACGTCATTGAGTGTCATTGTCAGCTGTTTCATGTTGTCTATGATTTTTTGAAAAAGCTTGTAAAGGTTACTGGCTGATTAGTTTAGAGTAATTATTTTTAACTCTTTTTGTTATTTTTAAAAATGTTTCTTTGTTTTGTGCGAGTGTAATTAATAAATATTATTGCGAAGCTATTACGAACAATGACGTGATCCAGAACATCTAACGCTTCCTAACAAAGCCGTGATGCAGTTAGGTTCCGGAAAATTGTAAATCAATCCACTTGAGATTTGTTTTGTAGGAATGTTATTAATACAACTTATCGTATACGTATTATTATTAACTATGCCGTGACCCAGAAGATCCAATCTATCACAACAAAGCCATAATGATATTAAGACTTTGGAACATTTTAAGAGAACGAGCTTGATTCGTTTGAAGAAGAACGAGAAATCGCACGAGAACAGCGCTACAGTAACATGACCCAACTTAATGCTTCTCAAATACAAGAGCAAGAGTAGCAGCCAGAGAAATGGCTCGGTTGGCAATGAGATATCATCGAGTTAATTGCACATATCAGCAACGAGTTAATATTCGACAAGCTATAAGAAATGCTTCAAGTGTTGATTTGAATCGGGTAACGTTTCTATACGATTACACAAATTATTACAGTTCGCATCCTATGGTTCTTATTGGTCCAATGGACGTTGTTTACGAACACTGAAGCGCATTCAAGTTTGCTGGTGAATGCTATCTTAAAGGCAAAGTTAAAATACAATTATTTACTCAGCCACCTGAGCCATTGCATTGCATTCATTGCTTCGTGGTAAAACACCAGAATCTAAATATTTACTAGCTAATACAAGAAAATACAATAGCTGTTCAAAGAATTTTAATTGGAGCGGGCATTTTCGAAGAACTTGGGATTTTATCCGAATTTTAAGGTGACCTTTGTTGAAAAGAGTAAATGTTCATTTTTTATATATAAGATAAAACATTTGCTCTGATTTAGGTTCAATAGTTTTAAAACCTTTGCTAGGTCTCTGTATTTGTCTCTAAAAAACAGTACAGACTTTAAGTTTCGACTTCATAGATTCATGGCCAAATTCACCGTAGAATTCGATCATTGAAACCTCTTGAAGATGCACAACATAAATTCTTACAAATATATTTTATGTGAACATGGAGGAACAACTTGATCGGCGTATAGAGATTAATAATAAATGAATAGAGCAATTCTTCAAGATCTGCAGCAACTATCTCATGAACATCATGCATTGGCCAGGCCAGTTAAAACTGCGATGGAGCGCATCCTTATTGATGACTACAAAGTTGAGATCATATCGGATGAACGACCAGCTGGAACACATGAACGCAGATTTAACATCCAAAAATAGATAGGTTACAATCTTGATTGCTGGTGAAAACTTGGAATCACGCGATATTGTGATTATACGTCGAGGTCTGAGCAACTGCAACAAGTATATGATACACACCGTTCATAAGACAATTTGCAATACCCGTTGATGTTTTGGCGAGGAGACAATGGATATCATTTCAATATCAAGATGATTAATCCGAGCGTAAATCTGAGCGTATAATCCAAATACGCCATAAAATAGAGTTTGTTCCATAAGAAAAATCAAAGTTGTCCGCCATATAAGAAAGTAGTGGTCATTTATAACGAAATGGAATTCATATTTTTTATTTCTTAAAAATTATAGGTGAAGTCCCTTATTTAAAGTTACCTCTATATCCAAAAGTTCTAAGATACCAATGGGGGCACAGTTATATTGGGCTCCCTGTATAATACAATAAAAAAGTAGATTACTAGGTTTTAAACAATACTTTTTTATGAAATGGAGACATGTTGAGTGAAGTATGAAGAACAATTTTTAATATATTAGCAGTATTCAAATTCTTTTCTAATTCCCAAGGAGCAGCTAAAGAGAAGCGTTTCGAATAAGAGTTCATGGGCAGTGGTGGCTTCTTCTTGAGAAAAATTAGAAAAATATTATGACAAAAATTGTTAAAAGAATCGTTAAAACTGTGAATATGATGAAACAATTTCGTGATTAGATATTTAATATGTAATCTTTTTCTATGATCTTTTTTAATCATAGAAAATTTAAGTTATAGAGCAAATTTCCGGAGAAGAGAAAGCCGAACCTAAAATTGAGTGCGTGATCCAGTTGGTTTTTACTGCTTTCCCTTGAAAGTGGATAGCGGTAATATATTTTCTGTTTATGCCATGATAGTCGACACCAAAAATGAACATAAACGCAATACATATGGTTTACACCCATACTGTAGGGAGCTAATTAAAAGTATTGTGGGGTAGTAGCCCAAAAATGTTTTGGGAGTATTAAGCGTACGATTATAAATTATTAGAAAGCTATAAACAATTCTAGGAGTAATAAAGTTAGAAATAGCACCGGTAAAAAATAGTTGGCTTGTACAGTTGTCTTACTATCACCTTGAGTAAAAGTGTCCATAAGTTATAATTACTGTTGTCGTATCCATAATCTTTTTTAAGGCGCTAATAATATCTTGGTTTTTCGTATACGCAAGGGAGTCACTGCATTTATTAGCTGTTTGTTAACAGATCGTTAGAAGGAACATAAAAATAGATAAGATGTTTGCCTTAAAATGCACATATTCATATAATTTTAATGGAAATCCTAAGTTATTAATAATATATCTAAAAACGAATTCCAATCCAAGTTCATTCAAGGTCACTTAAGACATAAAATTTAAAAAACTAGAATTTTTGGTGCAAGATATACAACATTTTTAAATAAGCGGTTAATATTGAAACAGACTCGAGAGTAAAAATAAAGATACGGTTGATTCATTACATTAAACAATAAATAAGTACACTCGACCTGTACTAAAGCCGCAAAGTTGTTGTTGGCTTTTGGTTACTATAGCCTACCTAATATACACACAAACATACATACAGATCTCCCAAGCCATTTAATTAGTAATCGCTATTACGAAAATTATTTTACTAATAAATTAGGATTGAGGCAGCTATAAAATTATCACAAAAAATACTATAAGGGATTTAAAGTGACATTATCAGTAAACATTTTAGTTCAAGTTAACTTTATATAAATATATGCTCTATAATTCAAAAATAGTTCAGAAATATTTTCAAAACACCTTTTTACCAAACTGAATAAGGTTTTCATTGAAAGATGAGAGGGTTACTTATTTTACTCCGCTTTCTGCCTACACAGCAGGGCATTGCGTGGGACATATCCATCGACATAAAGGCCGAGCCTGGGTCAATACTGATAAATTTTACTGGCCTGGACTCGGACATGGAACCCTCATCAGTCTCGCCGTCAAGTTTCAGATACCGCACCGGCTTTTCTCCCATACCTGCGAGGTATCCTTAACAAACAATCGAGATTGCACTGCAATCACATTGTCCTTTTGGATGCTAATTGATAAAATCTTTACTTTATGCTTCGACACAACTGGAAAATTCAGGAGTAATATTGAAATCAAGTATCTCCATGTATAATTAGGATATACTAAACAACTATTTATTTTATTGTTTACAATTTAAATATCCTCGTTAACGTAAAAGTCAGTTTTCAAATGTAATAGACCCATTATTTTTGTATTTATACTTAAAATTAAATACATATCGAGGGCCGAGAACAGTGACATAGTATATCCTTTAAAGTGAATTATTTTAGTTGAAAATAAATTTTTCAAAAACAAACGTTTTTTCTCTAAACATGATTAAAATTACACAATAAAAACACCTCACAAATTGAAACAAATAAAGTATTTGCCCTTTTGCTGAACTTTAAATATAAGAGTTGAGGATCTCTATATCCTATTGAAGGATCAGGAATGTGAGATGTTCGGTGGCGCGAAAGTTCGTGAATCTAGAGCCGGAATGTGAACAATCTGCCGAGCCGTTATCCCTGCCTTCTCATGGTTCGACGAACAAAACAATCCGCCTTGCAGTTTTCTTCTTGATATTGGAAAGCAAGAAATGGTTCCAGGTATTCTTTACCTGACTGAATTGTGTTATTTTAGTTTGTTTGCTTCCTTTGTTGGAACTTTTACCTTTGTTTTCGTAAAGCTAACGGACAAAAAACCCTCAATGTATACTTTTTAATCCATTCAAATCGAAGCCAATAACGTATCAAAAGTGTTATGCATATTCGTTATCATAAATCTGGGAACCAAACTAGCGCAATTAAACACATTCCCTTATTATTTTAAGTTTAAAAAATAGTTCTGCTAATAAACGTTGTAAGGTGTATTGTTTGTGTTATCAGAGAAACGTTATATGATTCAAACATATTCTATTTATCATTCATCTCAGAGTTATTATCGTATCCAAAGGTGGGTTCTTTGCCGTAGCCCAGTTATTGACTTATAGTTTATTTTATAATGCTCTAAAATGCATGCTCTAAAATATAATGATCGGACAACTAATAATGGACACTAAAGGTACAATGGATAAAATTAACCTAAACATTTCCGTACATAAATGTGTAAAACTATTTTAATGATTAGGTTAAATAGTTATCAAACAATTTTTCTAACAGTTGCAATCATTCCTCTGAGAGGCTCCTTAGATCGGATGGACAAAATTATTAAGCCAACAAAAATACACAGTAAGTAAAATTAATTAGCTGCTCTAACTAACTAAATAAATACAAAATGGGGTAAAATTATAATTTTAAATCAATCCACCAATTTGAATGTAGTGTTTCATACTCAGTTTAAAAGTAAACGTTTAAAAGACTTGAGGTTGAGGCTACATTATTTCAACTTTATTAGGAACTTGACTTTAATTAATGATTCTGTTAAAGCGTAGTATATAACCAGGATTAAATCATTTCTTAATATTATCATTTCTTGGTAGTAAAGCCCCAATGTCGTGCTTTATGATAAATTCTGCCTTTATTGCGATGCACCGTAAAAGTGAAGGACAATAGTCATAAGGTATAATAAATGGCCCGGAAGCGGAAATCGTTTGCCGTACTCAGGTAAAGGAATTATGGCTCTAAACCCGGAGCAGGTAAGGAAAACATTTTGACAATTAGTCTAAAACTTTATCTTAGAGGGCACAGTTATTGTTATATTTCGACTTTGGGCTGTGGCTACGTCATTATTTTACTTTGATTGCAAGCATAAAATAATTAGTATTCATAAAAAAAGGTTAAAATTATATATAATTTAACTCAATCATTTATATTTTGTTTATTTTTATTTCTTAAAAATTGTATTAGTTAATAAACAGCCCGTGCGATGAGAAAGAAGAGCAAGGCATTCCTCAATTAAGCTTTTAGTTGCCATTTTGATGTTAAAATCATAATTAAAAACGTCTAAGATTTGTTGTCACTATTGACTAGATTAACTGTTACTACAACCGTTACGCAGATGTGAGAAACTCATTCCAGCTAAAAAGGCTAGATGTAAATGTTTATTTCCAGTTTTTTACTTGTACTATTCTGACATTCCTCTATGTGAGGCTAACGGTTTAAGAAAAATATTGAACGAATAAACGTTCGTATGACATGTGGTTAGCAAGGTTCAACCAATTGATTGTAAGATAACGTGGATTTGGGGGCCGTTGACTAAAATTTACTTCACGGGAGTAATACTTAACGATTGAATACTTAATGTAGAAGTCAAGACAAATTTTAGCTTCCTTGACAAAAAGGTATGGACACAACTACTTATAAAACGCAAAGCATCAAATTTCATCAAAACGCTTATAAAACTCAGGGTCCTCAAAACACAAGTTTTAAATTAAATAAAAATTTATACTCGTTGATAGATTGCCGTGGCTCAGGTAATTACATATATATGACTAATTTTGTAAGCTGTATTCCTCACTCAAAAATTTGTTTTATTTATTATTCTAATCAACAAAATTTAATTAGAATAATTAGTTATTTATTAAATGAAAACAAAACTTTGACAATTATTGTTTGTAATCAACGCAATAATTTTGGAAGTGTTTCATAGATCTGTGATCATAAATTAAGCAGCTGTAGACAATTTATTTAAAGTTAAATATTAATTTTTTGCCACGTGATTTCATAGGTGGCTACTTAAAAGTAAACTTAGTGGAACTTTTATTTAGAGTACGTTAAAAACAGTCTTCTCCACTAAAAAATCAGTGCCAGATAATTTCTAAGAGATAGTTAAGAGTCAAGACAAAAAAATCCCTGACAATACAAAAATTTACAGGGTAGTAAAGTTTATATCCATGCACTGTAATAAGGTTTATGGGGTTCTCAACGGTTTCTTTGCACTAATGTAATTAGATGGCTAGTAACGGGAAGAGCAACTGCTAACAATCCAGTATGCAATTACACTCGGCGGCCTAGCCACAGACTGTAATTACTGGCTTGTTAATCATTGTATCTTATACCAGGGATGTTTGAATAATATAAGTTCTGCAGGACTGGGCATAACGGTCCGGTTAGGACTGTAACATGAAAAGTTAAATGAACAAACATTTCATGTGTCTAAAAGTGTAATAAAAACAGTTTGAAAATGACATCGTTGAAAAATACAGTTAAAATAAATATGTGAGCTCTAATAAGCATGAATATTGCTCCTGCCACAAATTAAGAACCAACATAGCCTGGCAACTTGATGTATTTTTTCCGGATGTTTTTAAGTTTGTTGGGCTGTTTTAACACCCGTAGCACATTTATATGAAAGTGTCCATCGGATAATATAATTTCTTTAGGACCCACGTATTGATACCAGTAAGCTGATTATTTAATTTAACTTGATACCAGTAACAATATGGGCTGTGCAATATCCCAACAAACGTTATACCACCGAAAAAACGGGCTCATAAACGCATTGAGTTGGCAGTTTTTATTATTTCTTCAACAGTGCTCCAACCAAAAGATGGTCTGTGTAAATCGTTCTAAAAAATCAATTGGCAGTTTTTAGTCACTGATCAATTGCTCAGTGACTAAAATATGTTAATGTATAGCTTAAAGTTTGTCTCTAAATAATTGAAAATGTCAAACTCAGCTATTACAGTCCATCATTCTCCCTTACTCTGCGGTTCGTCAAAGCAGACTGGATGTGCTTACATAGGCTCCTTTTGTAACAGCCTTTGTTATTATTCTTGCCTTTGTTTGAGGTTCATTGTTGATGATGGCGAGTTAGTTTTATTTATGGGTCCTATACACTACTACAAGGTTAGCCATAGACAACTTCCAATCACTAGCCTAGGTATTTGACCATCAGGACGAAAACTGACGAGCAACAAAACGCTTGAGAGAAAACAAATTCATGTTGAGTCAACATTGATCTCGGTGTGTATTTGGAAAGTCTTAAGGACTGCATGGATTTACCTTGGCGGTCAATCCATATTTAATCCTCGTTTAAGCTTTTGCTATGTAAGAATGTACCTATTCCGAATTAAGTTACCTATAACACTTCATTCACGCCTTCAAACCCTGATTTTAGAGTCTAATTTAATAATTGTTTTAAGATCCTTAGATATTAAGAGTACATTAATAGTTCTAAAAGTCTCAGTGATAATTGTTATGGGTTTCATTTATGTATGTACCTTTATGGAGCAAAGCCTTTGCAGTAAGGCGAATCACACCAAGTGAAGTGGTGAGGTGATATTTCATCTACACCCGGTCCAGAGTTTGTGGCAGTGAAAAATGGCAGTTCTGAATTTCGTTTAGACAATGAAAAGCTGTGTTGTAATTGTAACTTATGCTTGCAAAACTTTCCTAAGTATATGCTGCAAATTAAACTAATATATTGTTATATGTATTTTATTATTAACTTCTTCTGCGATGCGACGTAAAAAATTATAATTCAAGATTTGCTCTTTTTATTTTTTATTTGGGTAGTTAAATTAAATAGCTCCGAAAACTATTTGAGTTTTCAATACTTCATTAATTTATTGAATGAATTATGTAATATTTGAGAATATTATTGTATACAAAACACTTTATGAGTATTGAAATCAAATAAAACAAATAAATAAATACCAATAAATACAAAACGTCATAGCGAATATTCGAGCCTAACATAAAAGCTGATTGACATTTCACTTTATTTTAAATAGCCGCAATAAGTATTTCAAACAGGCTCAGGCAAACGTAAATACAACCATTAAAATATAGTTTCTTATACCAAGCAAAGTCTGATTAGCCTTTATAAACCAATCTTTTAACAATCAAAGAGTTTTTACACCGATCAAAATATGAATTTATTTTTGTACCTTGCCGTTATTTATGTAACTAATTCATGTTTCCTATTGTATTACAGAATACAAATTTTGACGAATTAGATTTTTTAATAAATTTAAATAATTATTTCTTGCGGAAAATACATTTGCAAAACTTGAAGCAGCGATAAATTTTCAATTGGAATTTTCGTGTTTTCGCATCTACTACACGATGGTTTTAGATATAACCATTTGAACCCCTTCGTAATGAATGAATCTTGATTTTTGAACAGACGCCAATTCGGGTTGGCAACTGTGCAGTACTCGTTACATTACACGCGGCTTTAACTGTGAAATTGAGATGAATTTTCCCCTATGAAGAAAAATTTAATTGTCATTGTCAAAACCAAGCTGCAAATTCTACACACCTTACTGAAACAAATAATTAAATCAGATTTATTCCATATAGTGCAGAAGAAGTTACTATATATAATAATCATTTATTGTCGTTGGTATTATATAAATACATGACAATATTAAATTAATCTTATTTATAATTATAACTTATATTATAATTTTAATTAGTCCAATAATTTTCTTCTTGAACTTCTTGAATTTTATATGGGCATTTTTCAGTAAGAATACTTTTAATTTTTTCTTGAAATGTTCTGTTCGATAATAAAGTCCATTTTTCAGGTATGCTCTTATATAATTTAATGCATGTATGTATATTTATTTGACTTCTTGAATATTTGCAAAAAGGTATTGTTAATTTTGAATTATTTTTGTTGAATGTTGATGTATATTAAGATTATGTATTATATGTACCAATTAAAATGTTCACTTTAAAAAGAGTACATAGTTGTTATAAAACGATTCGGGTGAAGTCAGACACTTTTAGAACTATAATTGTTACATGTAAATCTAAATATTCGGTTTGTATTACCGTTAAATTTTATTTATCATTCAAAAAAGTCCAAGAGCAACAGAGTGTTAATTATTATAGGAACTCAATCCACTGTAGATTTTCTTAAAAATTTATAATTGGCTAAAAAAAGTAAATCCTAACTTTTTATTGGCAGCCCTTGCAAGTAAAAAAGGTTAAATATTAGTTTTCATTGTTAAAATTTTCATTTAATCAAGAGAATATGAAAATATTGAAAAACTAAACTTGCAAAACACCAAATAAATACCTAAAGGTGATACTGATATAAGATACAATACTGGATACTGATAGTTTTTAGTAATACTTAAGCCGCTCAACATCGGATACAAATAAAATAAGAAGTGATGTGAACCAAGTAGCAATTCAGAGGATAAACTATTTGACCGAAAACAGCTATTTGTGTGGTTGTAACATCCAGGGCACTGGGCGAGCTCAATGCAGGAACATTCACATGGTAATGCAAGCGGTCGACAAACAGGAACAACCTTTCGCTTTGAAAGGAAGAAAACATTTAACATCTTCAGACTATCTTTACTTTTGTGTTTCATTTAGGTCCTGTCAAAATGTGTTTTTATTTCAAAAGAAAGAGAAGGGCTTGAGGTGTAGCAACCATTCACGAAGCAACGCTTCATCGAACATTTTTAAATATTCTTGAATGTAAACAGGATAGGGAGGTATTACAGCAGTTTCAAATTATTTAACAGTTTACAGTAAAAAATAGCGTACTTAATCGACTGTGAATGTTCACAAAGGCACAGATGAAGAACTATATATTTCCCCATCTTTGAGGAAGGTAATATTTAAACGTACTTCAAGAAATACTTTTAAAAAACTTCGTCAAGTGATGATTAATATTATTTTATTCCATAAAATATGTTTTACCATCCAATATTTAATATTTATATTATTATTGTATATTTTGTCTTTGTAAAAGTTAGTTCATCGTAATAATTATCCCAAAATATTTTCTTCTTACTAATGATGTCAACTCAAAACCAACAATTATTTTGATTCAAAGTTTATTCACAAAAGTTTTTTTTTCTATTTAGGTAAAATGTTAAGCTAAAACATTTCACATCATTTGTTGTAACTGTAAATATTTTAAATTTCCTGTATTACATTTATATTCTATTTGTAGGGTTATAAAATATATACAAAGATTTTATAGTTAAAATGGCCCCCACAAGAAAGTATCATAACGTAAAAAGTGGAGTTACATTTTTGTTTAAATTACTACAAATTGTCCATTAAAATAGTATTCATAAAATCCCGGTGCTAAAAGATTTTGGGGAGGTTTTTATGTTTTTCTTATGTTTTTTTTGGTTGATAAATTAAAATCTCATGGTTACCAACATTATTTTGAGACGAATCACAGATAAAAATGCTAAAAAGCTAAGGCTCCGAGGTGATAACTCGACCCAAAACTTTATTAACCTTTCATTGCACTTCCTCCAGGCAAGAAAATACACTATCCGTTAAATTTATTCTACAACAATATAAACGTAAATTTAGAACTTTCAAGCTGGCGGATTTTGCAGAAAAAGTTACCGGACTACTGAAAAAATAAAAAAAATTGCAATATTATAACTTCTCTTTGCTTCTTATCATGGTATATTAGTCTATTCTAGAAGCCTTAAGAAAATATTTAAACTTCGGGGGTATTTCAGGTCTGAAAACATAGAGCTAAAACGAAGCGGAGCAAAGAAGGTTTCTCAAATGAATGAACAATGAATGAAATGGTATTTTTTCAACTCTAAGTAATAAACAGGAGTCCGACAGACTGTTCTATACTTGATTGAATAAATTAATATTTACGAAGACAAATATACACAACATGAAAGTTTTAAGTTTTATCGTAATAAATTTTAAGTAAAACAATAACAATTATCTACAAAGTATTTGTAGAAGTAGGTATGTTGAAACGTTAAATTTATAAGCTTACATGCCAGAGCATTCACGCTAAAGTGATTTTTTCCCAAACCAACTAAATAATTTGGAATATCTCCAATATCTCTCTGTTCTGTTTACATTCAACAATATTAGAAGACGTTCGTTAGAGCGTTATTTTGTGATTTCGCTGTTTAAAATTCAACCGGCCCCTCTCTTTTGATTCTTAACTTCATTCGATTCGAACCCAACAGCTGAATTTATTTATAGCGCCAACAAACCGTTGAAAAGAAAGTTATTGTTAAACGGTGTTGCGTGAATATATATACTTATTTAACAGTCTAGGATTTGTGTGATTAAAACTTCTCATGCAGTTCTGGACCAATTTTAATAATGTAAGTTTAATTAATTGGAAAGATGCCGAAATTAAATTTCACTGAAAGCCAAACTGTAAAGGTCAGGATTAAGAGAAGAGCCGTAGACGCCCTTAAACCTTAATAATGTCCATAAAAGTTTATTTATTTAATTATATATTAACAGGATACACAAATGTTAATCCAATTTAGAGTTACATTGACTTTGTGATCAATATAACAATACCATATAATGAATAATAAGTGCTATAAAATTAATAAATAAACGTTTTAAAAAGTATAACATACCATTAAATAGCAAATAAAGCAATCAATCAATCAAAAACATAACAATAAAATATAGTGACAACAATAACAAAAAACAAATTGAAAACTACAAAAAATTGAAAACTAGTAAAAAAAATACAACGTATAACGAATAATACAAACACGTACTTACCACCAGTGAAAATCTTATGCTCAATACTGGCAGCAAAAATAGAAACTAGCATTCGAAATTAACAAAATAGAACATTAACATGGCGACAGGGAATTTCGGTAAAAATTATAATTGGAATGTCCTGTCAGCCAATCCATGTGTTATTACTAGAATTATGGTCTCAAGCACGTCGAAGGATAATATGGGAAATATCGGGCACAGGTTAGAAGGTTTCCCAAATAATGTCACTGTTTCAGTCGATGTTAAGATTACAATTTTAGATTACAGTTTAAAATAAGAGCTAAGCCAAATGTTGTTTAAGAATAAAAAATAATTTTCATACATTTTTATTTTAATCTGTTTCTAATGATGATAAAGCTAATAACATGTCAATAAACATTATACGCTGATCAAAATAGTTATCCAAAGGCCTATTAAGTAGAGGCCTATTAAGGCCTATTAATGAAGTAGATATGGTAATAGTTAGCGGACTAAAAATAAATAATTTGTATACATATTGGCATACTACTCCGTTCCAGGAAGTGGAGTCAATACTACATTTTTAGTATATAGTAATGATCATGAGGTTTATTTAGCTCGTCAAAACTGTTAATTAGGTTTTTTGTCTTATGAGTTTGTACACTACTATACGGAATAAAGAAGCTCATTGCAAATATAATTTAGAGGTCCCAAATTATTACATATTATTTCAAACCAAAATGAAGTAAAAATCAGGAAAATGTATGTACCTCATTCTGTTTGAAGTACATGGTTGGTGTAGAGGGTTTATATTTTCTGTTTAATTTTTTATTTTGGTAAACATTTGCCATAGATTAGTGAAAACTAGTATCACGACGTTTCGGGATCTGGACTCTTTTCTCGTCTTGGTCGGCTGTGGTAGCCGCCATTTCCTTTACCGTCACCATTTCCCACCTCTCCCACCAATATTTGCTCTGCTCTGATTGGGCGAGGACAAGTTCTGTTCTGATTGGTGATATGTGTGACTTCTGGGTTTTATTGTGTTCTTGTTTTTACCAATATTGCTTTTAAAACCCGAAACTATGTATTTTATTTTAAATAATCAGTGATGGAAAATGCCCGCAAAAATCAAAATCCAAACATCTAATTATGGTCGGAATGAAACTAATAGAAATATGTGTTTTTGTAAAAGATAAAGTAGAAGCTATTTCTAAGAATTATAGGGAGGAACTTATCCTAGGAAGTACTTTGTTATATAAAAACAGGATTTCTGAAGCTACTAGAAAAATCACTCTGCCTGTGAGGCTTCACTCGGTTGTATTGATAAAACCTCGCGTGTCGTTTGGAGACCAGCCAATGCTCTGGATGTCGTCTTTCAAGTCTCAGATAGTGACGACTACCCGCCTCCATACCGAGGTTAAAAGGACAATTGGAAATGTGTCTTTGCCCTGATAAGATCGATGTGAAAGTTAAATAATTTCGATTCTATGTAAATCATTGAAATCGCATAGAATGGAAGGCAGTTATAAGGTATTTACCGAGGACGTTTTCATTTAAGAGTTATAATGTAAATAGTAAATAATAATAGTAAATAGGTTTAATTTGTAATCAGCTGATATAGTATATTTAAAGTACACCATTCACAGATAAAGTATTTTTTCATGAAATAATATATTTAATTATATTGGTTAAAATTATTGGCCTGTCTATTAAGTGTTATTTTTAATCCCACAGCCCCTTATGCAACATTGATTCACCAGATGGTCGGCCTTTAAAACAAAGTACTTCAAACAATATAACGGAAATGAAGTGTATACGTACAACAATCTCTCACATAATTAACAGCATTGATTTCTACCTTACCCATATCATTTAATAAAAGTAATGTAGAATAATAACGTAAGATTTCTATACAAATCTTAGAATTACATTGGGTGTAAATTTTAGATTACAACACATAACAGTCTTATGAATAAAAAAGAAGGAAATCAATAACACCTAATAACGGTTGTGGCCTCGCTGGCATTGAGAGATGATTCTTTGAAACTCTTAGATAAATACTCTATTGATTCTCTTACAAAGAAAGATCTTATATGTACTTTAAGATCATTATTACCAAGACGATTCCTTTTCAATATTACATTTTATCAATAAATGGAACAAGTGAGATATTACTAATATATCTTTAGTTTTTGCACCACCTGTATATTAATAGCAATAATAATAAAGAAGAAATCATAATTCATTTCAATTCCATTTATTGTATCGCACGTGCAATAATAGGTTTACACTGCAGCATCTGCATACCTCTCTAGCTCAGGGCTGTTTGAGAGAATAACACAATTTTCTTACATTTTTAAACAAATTTCCATGCACAGTATAAAATACAATAGATCTAACATTAAAGGAAATTTTTGCGATGCTTTTTGTAACATTAAAATACATAAATAAATAAATAAGCAAACAAAAAGATAACAAGTGAATATATACAAACGAACAGTGGACTATTATTACAATATATTGAGAAATATCCGTATGCTTGCTTCTTCTATGAAGACTGTAATAACTGTAATCATAATAATGATTATGATTATATTTATTTTATGTTTGCGTCAGTATTGTTTATCACATCTAGGCTTAGAGTTTTTCTCTCTGTTGCTGAAACCTGAAATTCAACGATTATATTACAATAAATATAAGTTATTTTCCATCAACATTTTATTCTTATAAAGGGAAAAAATAGGCTATTTTTAACGAAGTGACGAAAAACTATGACCAATTTAACCATTACTGTTGGCAGCAATTACTCACTAGAAACCAATTCCTAAATAACTGTTTATAGCGAATAGGTCGTTATATATAACTTTTCCCAGTGGGCTTAACGAGTGGGGTTCAGTGGGTACAATGGTTTTAATAGTTTTACAAATGTGTATGAAAAATAATTAAACAACAAAGGTGAAATTTATGGTCATTACAAACCTAAACTATTATAGTCTACATGTACTCTGCCGTGAAGCCCCTTCCTCTTTGTCTTTGTATGAATACATTTGTTTTATAAAGGTGAAATCGACCTTTGGCACGTTACTTGTCCAGGAATACTCGTCAAAGTTGCTAATAACGTCTTTTGTATCGCTAATGGGTCAAAAAACGATTATTTGGTTTTAAGAACCCAAGTAAAAAAAGAATGATTTCAATTCTAGTAGGCTTCAAATAAAGGTAAAATATATCGTATTAATTCAAGAAAAATTCTAATTCCGTGATTTTCTATTAACCTTTTTTGACTATCGCCTCAATAGTCTATTTTAGCGGCCAATAGCCAGCTGCTGATTACCTGATAAAATAATCAATACCTCTGCACTTTCTCCAGGATTAATTTAGTTTTTAATAGTTTTGAATGAACTTAATTTAAATGCATTTAATACTTTGACTTGACGATGAGATATGTGTATGACGAACTTCTTTTTCTAAATACGGAAAAAGGCCCAAATCTCTCACATCGAAATTGATCGCCATTTCCCACCATTTTTGTATATTCACCTTCTTGTATGTAAATACAGTATAAGTGTAAATAAATTTTTAAGTGTTGTAAGTTATTTTTTATTTACATCCAGTGAATACAACAACACGTATCATGCTGATCAAGAAATTATTTAAAAATTAAATCATCTATAGTAGTGCTAGAGGCCAGTATGTTCTATAATCAGTCTGTGTTGGTAGCATATGTAAATTTTTTCGTGGAATCAATAGAAATAAAATCGCGGTAAGTATATGAAAGCTTCTAACAAATCGATATTTCCTGGATCAGAGTTGAACGTCCCGAGGTTGGCGCGCCGCCAGGGGTCGGTCCAACTTATACTGGACATTATTAAGGGATTAGCAGACTGTCAAAAGCTTTCTGATCTTTGTAATTTAACAGGTTCTTTACCCCAATTCGTTTTGAGGTGTGTGATGGTTTACAATTTCGGAAAGGTGTGATGATATAACTGCAAAACTTGTAACAACAGATTTTTTAGCAATTCAATGATTTATTAATAATACAACTACAGAGGTTTTTTAACGTACGTCAAAAATTTTACACAAAATGATACCTTATTTACAAGCTTTTACCACCCGTTATTCATAAAATTGCAAAGGAAATATTTAAAAAAAAAAGTTATTATTAAGTATTATAGAGAATGTTCCACGAAATAAAATATAAAACTATATGTTGGTGTTAAATTGTAAAAAAAGATTCGTAGTAAATGATTATAATATTATTATCCCTGTTCAGTAAACTTTAATAATATTGGTTTGATTTTTTGCAACAGCGTTTGATTTACAACATGAAATTATTCCTTTTCCTTTTACTACATAAACGTGAAATTTGCATGCATGATGCATTTGAACATTCATGCTAGGTTAAATTATCTATTGAAAACTCGTCTTTATATTACACTCCTCCTTGGGATCCGTTGAAAACTAAACTTCAGGGTGTGTTTCATTGAAATACTTGAAGTGCACTCTCCTTCCAAGCCGACGAAAACCATCAATCAGATGTCGTTGAACCTCGTTTTCAACAAAAATAAAACTAAAATAAACCAATAAAAAACCATTCGTAATCAGCACCCTTGTTATAATGCTAATTTATTTATTAGATAGCACAAGATAGGTAGGCATTGATTATACATTATATGGTATTGTCATTTTTGCACACACAATTGTCACAAATTGCATGTAATTTTGAATTGTGTGAAAATTGGTGTGTACCATTGATAAATATAAAAAATTAAAAAATAAATAATTCGGAAATACCACTATTTGTATAGCTGCCATGGGTACATAAGTTTAAAAGTAATCCATTCATTTGATCAAACTGATAAAAATATAAACACGTTATTATATTAGGGTTAGCTACAAGCTCCATAACAAAATGAACATTGATATTCCATTTAAGAGCTAAGACTCGTCTGAAACTTTAGAGTTTGTACACGTGGTATTGGATAACGGAAAGAACAAAAGAAACATCTAAAAGGAAATATTTACGAGTGAACGTGTATGAGATGAAATATTGTTTTCTTTCTTGAAGACAATTCCTGTGTGTACATATTGCAGGAAATCACAGTTTAGTAGAACATTGTTTGTGTGGCACTCGAACAACACTAAGTTTATGATGGAGGAGATGGAATAAATTTGTTCACGTCGGGTGACGATATTTTATTTATATTTTATATTCTACTCAGTGTTTACAGCTGTATTTCCTGAATGGATTTAGAAGATCCATACAGCATCAGAGACCTTTTACGCCATGGTTTGATCTTGGGTTTATAAAATGTAAAAAGAATCATTCAGCTATATTCGTCGAAGGTACGAGGCGTATTTAAGATAATCTTTATACGAATAAAAAATTTTAATAATTTAATTCTCTAGCTTTCCTATTTTGTATAACATAAATCAATTTTCTTTATTTATTTATCCGTAAGATAGCCTTTAAATATTTATAAATACTTTTGAAATAATAATATTAGTGAAGGAAATAGAAAAGTTAATACTTTATTACAAATATTTTTATTTTCCTTTATAAATGTTTTACAGTGAAAATACATTGATATGACTGTAGTAACGAAAAATAGCAACACCATGTTACCCTTCGTATATAATTTTTATATATGTACTAAACTTGGTGAACAGAAACTAAAGTGATCGGTCAAACAAACTCAAGTTATTGAGTTCTTGACCAATTTCAGTCCCCAAAGTCCTTCACCCACCGCTTTCAAAACCTCCTTCATCAGTTTATTTAACTCAATAAAAGTGGATGGGCTTTTACCAAATGGTCCTTTCGAGCCCACTTTTCTAACAATTTTTGTTTGTTTTATTGTCAGAGTATGTTTTATGAAGCTGTAAGGCCTAATTTCCCACCTCCATATTCGAGATAAATTAAAGTTTATTCACTTTTATCATTTTAAAGTCGTATCATCAATAATATAAAATCTCTGTATTCCCTACTTACATATTAACACATCAAGCTTCCTGTAATCCAAAACAGTTTAGCGATAACATTTGGCTTTGATGCTACAGAATTAAAACGAAAATATATATTTAATAAATGTATGTTTTTTTTTTAATTTTATGCTAGTTTGTCTTTTAATTTAACTACTGTATAATAATGAGTTTTTTACACATTTAATATTATTAAAACTGCATTTGTGTGTAAATAAATGTTGAAGATCGAATATGCGTCAGAAGTCGTGCAACCACTTGTCTGACATACTACTTCTGGCAACATGACTAGGAGGCTGAATCGAGGGGAAGCCGAACCTTCTAGCCCATTCCGTCTTTGGGTGGAATGGCAAGACGTTGTTGTCGATCACTACTAAGTGACCCAGTTTCTCTCGGGTCACGGGTACTTCCGAGCCTGACTCAGAAATGATAAAGGTGCCACTTGGACTGTTTTCCCTAGAATCGCAGACAAAACCGAGAACGATGTCTTCGATTTCGATTGATAGCACGCCCACAATTCCTGATTTAAGTTGAGTCATCATTGGGACTGTATTTCAGTGAGAGGGTGTTTGGAACTACGGAAGGCACTTTGATGGGCCGACTTTGAGCCAAGGTCGACTTTGATGGGCCTCTATCAACTTCAACATTCCTTCAGAAGGATGAAAACTAGTGGTAAGTTACAAGGTCTAGCCTAAACTAATGGGCAGCCTCTCCCTCGTTGAATGAGGTGATGAGTCGATAGTCCAAGGAACATTGAGTCCGCGGGAGTGCGAAACCCGGCAACGAATCTCTCAGTTGGCGTGAATTTACGCAAAAAGAAATCAAATAAACTAATAAAATGAAAAATAAAATTATAAGTTAGTTGTCTATTTCTGTTTTTGTTTTTTACGTTTCGCCCTTTTCCCGAATAAGCAATATGCGTTTAGAAGCAATTCACAAGGAGATAACGACAGAGTGACAAAGGGAAAGTGTTTCTAAAGTCTCGTTGAGATATGCTCAGAGATTCCTTTCTACAATATTGTTTACAACGAATTCTTCCTCTCAACACAACACACACAACAAACGCTATCTTGTAATTTCAATAATTCTCAGAGTTTTTGCTTGTTTTATGTAGTGTTTCTTTGTATTTTTTAGCAACAACACTTAATTTGAAATTACATTTCAATCAATCAATTATTTAGCAGTTTTCAGGAGTAAATTGGGTACGCATACCTAATTAGTCCTAAGATATGTTAGTAAAAAGTGATATTTGTAAATTTTTTCAAGAACTTTATCAATGTTATATCTATGACAATTCTTAGGAAATATATAATTTAAGATGACTCAAAGGATTTTTAAGGCAATTGTTTTTATCAAGCGTTCTATGACCATATCTAATGAAATTTTCCCCACCTGCTATGGTTAGACGCTTTTTTACTCTGAGAATTTGTCTTCCAGCGGGAGTAAAGTGATTACTCTCCCGGTTGGAGTGAAAGTAAATGAA
This sequence comes from Flexamia atlantica, assembly GCA_035578135.1. Lineage (NCBI taxonomy): Eukaryota > Metazoa > Arthropoda > Insecta > Hemiptera > Cicadellidae > Flexamia > Flexamia atlantica. The sequence continues at coordinate 1,248,309 of JAQJVK010000063.1, read as the reverse complement.
TGAGAATATTTTGATTTTGATTTTTGCGGATATGTACCTTCACTGATTAGTAAAAGTCAAATTTCATGACGTTTCGGGATCTGGAATCTGATCCCGTCTTCAGGTGGAAAAATACATAGAACATAATAAAATTATTAACACACTTGGATAACCATTTTTGCTAAAACAGAGAACTGTATCACAGTCACAAAAACTGTACTGAAAAGAAAACAAGAACACAATATAACACAGAAAACACAAGTATTACAAGTATCAAGAATCAACAAACAGGAGAGAGCACGTCTACACCAAATCAGAGGAGAGCTAAGGCACAGCTTTGCTAAGCCCGTAGGCTATGCAGGCACTATTAGCAGAACGAAACAAAATGGATAGTTTAATTACTTACTAAGTTAAATTTTTATGCTCAGGATATTTATTATTGCAGATGAGTTAAATATGTGTGTGTATTTCGAGCGTAAAGCACATTGTCTCTCTCGTGAAAATTTTCGTCCTCGGAAGCTCGGATGCCAACATTTTCACTCGTGAGACAATTTTGTACTTTACTCACTCAACACACAAATAACTATTATATTGTAAAAAGATAATGTAATATGATCGCATTACACTCGATTCATACAGACATAATGTCAAAAAAAAGTTTAATCATGTGTTTTTATTTACGTATATGTTTTGCTCTCGTACTGTCGCACGAGATAATTTATTTTTTAAAGAAATTTTAATTTTAGATAATTGTCATAAAAATAAGCCCTAAGATGTTATTTATGTTTTTTTATCTGCTGAAAGACTGAAAAGGAGAGAAAAAAACCCTTCAATAAATAAGTGAGATAGTCGTAGGCTGTGAAATACGATGTCAGTGAACACTATAACATTTTGAGCTCATGATGAATATTTGCAAAAATAAAGTGCATTCGTCTAAACGTTCGTATTATTTAAATTTGCAGTTTATTAAATCCACCCACAATGCAGGCATTGTCGCATCATGCCTTACTATGTTTGACATTATGATTTCTTAAGTTGGTGTTCTTAGGCTGCGTTATTAAAGACCGTTTAGAGAGAAATCAATTTCACGTTATCCTAAAAAAATGAGGAAAGCAGATTAATGTTTTTCCTCCGTAAAAAGCATAAAAATATGATTGGACAAAACTTATTGCTTATATTAAAAGAAATCCAAGGAGTATAAGTGGAAATTAGTAAATTAGTAAAATAAGTAGTATTTATAAGCCCATTATTTACAAACTATTCAAAACAATTCTTTTGAAAGCAATACCATTTGTATCGGACTTAGGTATCGGTGACTCCCACAATGAGTATTTTACCCCCTTTACTTTATATCCTTAAAACATATCCGCTTTAGTAATGAAACTGTTTTATTTGGCTAAAGATTTACTAGTTAAAATAAAAAAATCCCTAGCATGAAAAATAAGATTAAAATAATATTGCGGAAACCCTTGTAAACTGACATTTATAACGTAAATAAAGGCAATAATTTCAACATTTTTGCATTTCGTTTCGGAGGAAAACTCGTTTTACTATATATGACGGATTGTTATCCTGATAAAAGAAAACCTCTTCAAATTATTTTCAGTTTAAACTATATTTTAGCCCAAAGAATAAATACAGAGACCGATTTCAAAGCGCAGTGTTGATATAAACGAATTATTTTCTCAGATGACTTGCAATCTTTTTGAAATTACTAATGCTCTTTCTATGCAATTAAATTGATTTTTGTGTGTTTTGTATGTTATAAGAGCACGAAATTGTACTTAGATCAATAAATTAAAGGTTCGTAAGGTATATGATTGAAGAATGGTAAGCAAAAACAATTGAGAGAGAAAAGATTCAAATCATGGGTGTTGTTTGAATTGTTTGACAATGTCAAATTACCTCTATTTTTGCGTTCTTTTCCCTCCATACACTGATTCGAATTACAGAGTTTGCTTTATCCTAGATGCGGGATAAAATTTGTTTTATTTACTCAACTTAGGAAATTCATTTTAAATCTTTAATGCAACTATATTATTAAAGAAATATAATTAAGTAATTCTATTAACAGATAAAAAATAGATTTATATTACCTCAGTCAACAGCTTTCATCAGATCCGTTTGAAATGATTTGAATCTAATAAAAGCTGTTGACTGAGGCCAAATAAACATGTTTTTTTTTATTTGTCAGTATCAGCTTTGGAGGCTCTCTCAATACGAACAAATTATATTAAATTTACTATCGATCGTTCGGAACTTTTAAATCCAACTCTTTTTGTTAAGAAGCTATAAATCAAGAAAAAAATTTAAGATAAAACTAATAGAAATTATTATAAAAACTACTAGATAAATGTGTTCAAAAATAAGATTGACAATCTTGAAATTTTTATTACTAGGCCCACTTCTAACTCAATTATTTCAGCGTCCTAAATATTTGCTTTACTATAATTCATTAAATATAAAAAAGTATATACAATGCGAATACCTTTTTAATTAATTTGCAAATATATTTTTCCTACTCTGCATAACAATAGTTTGAAGATAAAACTACTCTCGCCACTTTAAATAAAAAAACCTAAAATATTGAATACGCATCACCGAATGGGCGTGGTTTTCCGGTGATAAAGCCAGAATAATGGGGTCATATATCACTGTGAAATTCTTGTTTATTTCAAACATTTCTCTTTTTATTAAAATACGGCTAATAGAACCTAACATCTGAACATATTATTTAGAGATGTTTACGTTTGAAAATTGCTAGATTACAATTATTACTGCAATTACTAGATGTCTTCTCTAGTCCAAAAATATAAATTGAAAACATTAAAAACCCTATTATATTCCAATAATGTGTGTGCTTATACATTTGAACAGTCATTCGTCCTAACCAAAAGAAATTTACTATTTTGTTGTTTTAATATCGTTATCATGGATTACTTTTGAAAAAAAAATCAAATATTAATGAAGTTTTACTTAGCTGGGAGTGGTGGCTGGCATGGCGATATCGCCTAGCATGGCGATTTGTGCTGCGATTGCAGCTAAAGGTACTCATCACAAAAATTATTACCACGAAAATTTTACAAATATTTATTAGGTTTAGTTTCGATGAGCTATTTTAGTGCATTCTTCCAGTTTCTCATCCGTGACACAAACGAGAGAGTTTATTTGTATTTTCTAAATATCGCTTGTCGTTTATATCAGTTTTGGGCTTATTTATTTTCAATTGCAAAACTAAAACTTGGTTACAAATACGTACGAGAAATGATGTTTAAAAAAATACTAGATGTGAAAGGAAAGGTTAGGATATGACTTAGGCGGCTGGACGTATTTTAATGGTTTTAATAACGGTTCTTTTACTAGATGTATGCTAGATAAGAACAGTTAGAAGATCAAAAGGGTAATTTTGAATGTGCATATTCTTATGAGATTTCTAAGCATGATAAATTATAATCCTGTCTGTTGCAGATGGGCGGGTACAGACGTTTGCTGCAAAAACCATGAATGGTTTGTAGAATCCATTGAATAAGTAAGTAACCCAACATCTTCTTCTATACCTATAAAAGGCAAAGCCCTCACTCACTCACTCATTCACTCACTCACTCATCACTAATTCTCCAACTTCCCAATAACCCAGAAGGCTGAAATTTGGTTCACTGTTTCTTTAGGCATTAAATAGGAAAACTAAATGGTTTTCATCCTGATCTGACCCTCGGACTCCGCCATGGACCCTCTCAAAGATCCCATATTATCCTTATGGCAGAATACAAATTGGTGAAATGTTTATATTTAAACAGATGTAAAATGCAAGAAATTTAGTGGAATGTCAAACCAGCTGTCAGGAATAGAACATAAAATAAATCACTGACTAGAAATACTTATAAGACCTTTCTTCCCCGTAACAGCTGTTAATGAAAGAGCTAATTTAAACCATTTATTTTATCTACATCGTTAGAAAAAAATACTTTGCCTTTGCCTTTTAGAAAATTTCATTGATGGAATTATTACCATAGGTCTCACGGCAAGACCTAAGCGCGAGACCATGATAACTTTTCATTTTGGAGCTCCCAGAAGCAAAAAACACTATTCAAACTATATTTAAAGCTGAAAACACAGTACATTGTCCCTATAGAAAAATTCTATATCTCGCTTATTACTCAACATATCTTGATAAAACTTGGTATGTGGTTTTTTTGGTTCAGACTCACCTGATATTTTTTTAAAACCACCAAATTTTTGAATGAATGTTGCAATAGACCTGTATACTCATTCCCCATTTTATTCTTATGGAAGAAATGAAATAAGGTCATGCACGTAGTCTGGAGGTCTGCTGCAATGGGGGTATTTTTATGTTCAAGATAGACCCTAAAAACCTTAGATTTTGGATCTTTTCCGTTATACGTATACCACTGATTGGGTTTGTACTTCAAGCTTGATTTTGGTAAGTTTGGTTAGGGTCAGGCTAGGTTAGGTTAGGTTGGTTTTGTTAGGTTAGGTTTGGTTAGGTTACGTAAAGTTACGTTACGTTAGGTTAATTTTACCTAACCTAGGCTTTTTAGGTTAGGATTTTTTAGGTTAGTTTGGTTTTAAGGGTTTTTTGGTTAATTTTAGGGGGTTAGGTAACCTTACCTAACCTAACCTAATCTAACCTAACCTAACATAACCTAACCAAACCTAACCAATTGGAAGTGGGACCGCTAGACGGCCATACGCTGGCTTCTCGATGGCGTCTAGACAGAGATACGGGAGATAAGATAATGAAACCGCAGGTAAAATATTCTCACAAGGAATTTCCACTTTAAAACGATTAATAACAATTATTTGACCTAGTTTATGGTTCTTGGTCAAAAATCAAGCTTGATGGGTAAATTTGGAATGGTGGTATACGTATAACGGAAAAGATCCTAGATTTTTTTTGACATTAAATCAAGGCAATTTCTACGTTTTACGTACATAAACTTTCATGAAACAGAAAACTGCTTTAGGATTCTCTAAGTACGCAAGGTCTGCTGCGACGGAGATTTTATATTCCTGCTTAAGGTCCACTATAGAGTATACCATGCATGCGAGCAGATTCAACGATATTGGGCATAAGCCTTCCCAGGGCACTTGCACCCTTGAGGCCTTTATCGGTGGGGCGCTGAATCTGCTCATATGTATAGTACAGGAAGGCCAAATAGAAATACCTCCTGCGGGGGGCAGCAATAGAATAACTCCAGTCGCAGCAGACCTGCGGACTTTGAGGATTCCTGAAAACATCTTTCTGGTTAATGAAAGACCATCTTTTTTATATTTGTCCAATACCACTTACCTATCATTGCTCAGCCCAAACTACAAGACTTAGAACCTTGGACCTTTGCATGGACGATCTTAAGGGCGTAAGCATCCCCTAAGAACGGGTTTTTTAATTCAAAGTTTTAAGGGTTTTGGCGGGGTTGAAGTTTATAAATTTTCCTCCGCAAGTGGAATGGATGATCTTTTGTTTAATTTTCAATGTTCATTTAACAAGCAGGTGGTTCAGCTTCACATATGGATACAATTTTACAGCTGATTTATAATTTGGTTACTTTCATAATGGTTTTATAGTTGTTTTGTTGATTTTTTAGGTGATATGTACTATGTTAAATATATAAAAGTTAAATTTAGTTTAGTTAGTTAACTTAAAGTCGTCATTCGTTTTTGTACCTCATCTGTTTAATCATAACCTCAGTATGTGGCCCTATCTTCATTTAGGCAGCAGGAGTTACAGTTTTTATCGTGAGCAAAGCCACGGGTAACTGCTAGTTACTTATAATCTTTTTAGTTCTTAATAGTCTTCTTTAACGTCATCAGTTCGTACGAACTCTTTTTTACAATCGCGTGTATATTACAGCAAATAATACAAATGAATAAATATCAGCATAGCTACGAAGGACCAACTCATGCCACAATTCTATTTGATGATTAGACCATTTTTTTTGGTCCAATGAGTTGAAAAGTTATTTAAGAATGCTCCTTGAAGTTAAGAATAACCTCATGTTTTCTATACCAAAGGTTATTTGGTTTATTTTACCTCAGTCAATTTTAATACCATATTACAGTTGTGTATTGCAAACAGCGAAGCCTAACACCTCTTTATAAAATCTTTCTTTTGGAGACTAGGAATTCTTTATGATACATACGAATGGTGTAGGTTGAATACGATATCATGTTTTACAAAGACGTAAAATTAATTACCACATGCAAAAATGCGAAAAATCTCCCAAATTTGCAGTGGAAACTTCGGGAAATTAAGTACTCCTTGCCTATTTGTGTTACAACCCTCATAAACTATTCATAATTGGAAAAATCTACTTTGGCTTTTGACAGTCCGTAAAACGTTTTTTGAAGCATTAGGCTTTGAAAACTAAAACAATGCTGGCATTTTCTAATGGTACAAATTATGTTATGAAAAAGACACCCCAATAACAGTCATTTCAGCCAGTTTCTTGTCGCTGTTATCGAAAGCAATTAAGTCAGTGAAGCCTGGCAAATGTAAACATTTGTCGCCCCACCAGGGGCCGTAGCCGCTAATGGATTGGACTCGCTGTTAATTACAATCAAGCGGTTTCTTGAATTATACCTACAAAAACCTTCTGTCTTACAGCAGACGAGACAACTGTGTCCTTTGAAAGATTCAAGCAGCCAACGCGGAGTACTTGGATTTTGATAAATTAATTTTTTATGCGGTTTTATTCTTATTTTTAGTATTGTTCTCTCTCAAGGGAAAAGTCAAAAGAAAAAAAAAAACAATAACGATTGTTTTCAAATGTAACTAGGTTTTACACAATATACGGTAGGGAACATTGTACTATCTACCATTTCCCAATAACAAATTCTGTTTACGCAATAATATGTCTATTATGAAGAAAATTAAATTTTCATTTATCATATTGACATTAAGTAATTAATTATTTGCTTAGTATAGTAAATTTTAAATGAACCGTGTAATAGTGAGCGTAAAAATTACCAATATACTAAATTTGTTTATATACTATAAATTGTTCCACCTCAATAACCGGGAACTAATTGCGCTCCAACATATATATTTTTGTAATCCAACTTTGTTTGTTGAATTTTGGCGTAGGCCATGTGAGTGTTCAGATACAAATTTACATTACGTTGCGAAACTGGTTAACGGTAAAGACTAAAGCATTGTAGTAAAAAACAACTATATTTTTACACTTCGGTTATATTTATCATTAAATTTTTTAGCAGTGTTGGGTCACTGAAGTGAAGTATATTATAATCAAACATCTTCAAAACTCTCTAGAAAATATTAATAATTTGATTTTCACCAAAAATGAAATAAAACTAATTACAAAAATGCTACGCTAACCGACCTTAAATTTAATTTAAATAAATCATGAATATAAGAAAATAAAGTTGACCTACAAAAAACTGAGTCTGTTGAGGTTTCTTTGTTTTGAAAGAACGTATTTTTGCTGTTAATTAAACTGAATATGGTTTGATGGTTTTTAGAACTTTAAAATGCACTGATTTACATTAGCTTTGTACCAAATAATGAATAAATATTCAAAACCTTTCTGGTTCAATTTGCATGTTAAAGGTTTTGAACAAAATAGTTATTGATGCCACCTTAGGTAAAATAAATCACATTCGTTGTTTGATGGAACACACTGTATATCTTCCTTTTTTATTTGCAAAGTTATCTTCATTCAAAATTAAAATTAATATTTATAACTGTTGGCAATTACTTACAATCTTACATCAGTGATTTACAATGCATTTATTTTATAGTAGATTTGGATCAGTCGTTGTATCAGTTTAATTATTTTATATATCGAATGTGTAATACCATTTGTTAAATAATTAAATAGTCAGTAATTTTTTTTAAGTGGTTGTTATCTAAAATTTGCCAAAATGTTTCGTAAACATACAGGGTTGGGCAAAAGTCTGGAATATATAAAATTAATTTTATATTATTTTGCAGAATGTGATGAAACCTTACGGTTGTGTATCCAGTACAAATAGGAATATTTTGGCGTATTTTCTCAGTTTTTCGCACGATGAGGGGACGGCCCACGTTGGAAGTCTTGAAATTCTTAAATGTAAGCATACCTCGAGTTACACCTAATTTTAAAGGTCTCAATTAGTAGATCACAACAGCGCAAACCGCGCCTCAAAAGGTTGATCCAATCAGAAGTTACAGCTCCTCAAAGATTTTAGCCATGAGTTTAATGGCCAACATTAAAATCTTTGAGAAGCTGTAACTTCTGATTGGATCAACCTTTTGAGGCGCGGTTTGCGCTGTTGTGATCTACTAATTAAGATCTTTAAAATGAGGGGTAACTCGAGGTATGCTTACATATAAGAGTTTCAAGACTTCCAGCGCGGGCCGTCCCCTCATCGTGCGAAAAACTGAGAAAATACGCCAAAATATTCATATTTGTACCAGATACACAACTGTAAAATTTTATCACTTTCTGCAAAATAATATAAAAGTTATTTCATATATTCCAGACTTTTGCCCAACCCTGTATAAGAATTTCGAACTTAACAATACGACTCAAAAAATAGATAAAAATGGTTCAAAAATTTTTTTTTATGTAAAACAATTTACTGTGAATCAAATGTAAAAACGAATAATATTACAAAAACATAATTTTAAATAAAAAAGTATATTTGTTCCTTTTTCCGCATCTTTAGTTATTTGTTTATTGCTGGTAGTAATTCAAAAGTTACTTGTAGCAAAATACCCAAATGTTTAATATAAATTTAAATAACACCGTCCTCTGGCTGGCTTTTAGAAATTTTGTAGCTTATTTATTTACACTGAATATTTTTCTATGAATATTATGGACTCTCAGTGAAAGAAAGTTCGTAAGTATGCCTCGTTTGACATCTACCCGGTATGCACAGAATTTTGTGTCAGTTACACTGCAACATCGCTGTATAATGAACAAAACATATTTTATTGTAATTAGAGAAGGAACTATTCATTTATTTTTGTCTTTTGTAGTTTTACGGCCTTTTTTCTGATCCAGATAATGCCATTACGTTAGTTGCGTTTAGTTCCTTCACAATGAAAAAAGCAAAAAAATAATAAAAAATTTGCATCTGTTTATTATTATAAGTCAATAGAAGTTTAGGATGAAAAATGGTATTAAAGAGGATATTAATACAGACAGAGGACATTTCGTGTCTGCGTTCGGTGTTAAGAAAACTTTGTAAAAAAGTGCAAAATATTTACCGTCCGGGTTCACAAATGTTTCATGAGATATGATTCATACGTAATCAAATTTATCAGCCAACGGTTGATAACTCTAATTTTTAACGCGTGTGATAATTTAAAAAAATGAAACAGATTATCAGTGTAAATTATGATGTATGAGTTATTTTGCTTTGTTTATGTCATAAACAAGTTCATTCGTTTGTTATTATCATTCGTTTTCTAATCGAAACATATAGCTAGGTAATAATTTTTTCGGAATTTAAATAAGCGTTCATATTTCACTGTTCTACAGTGCGAAGTAATCTGCTTAAAAATATTAATTATGAAAATTAAAACCAATACAGTTTACTCGGAAACAGTTTGGGGGATAAAATCATCAAAGATTCGAGGCCGATAATTAAATTCAACACGTTTTTGCAGGCATCCGCCCAAGAGCCTGCCTAATTGTAATTAACATTGAAGCTCCAATCCATTTAAGGCGGGGACTGCTAGTGACAAATGGCGAGAGCTACTTCTCTTTGACTTCATAATTACATTGTTTGCTTGATAAAAAATTAAGTATTTCATTTCACTTCAAAATAATGCTGTTGTTCAACAGTTAGCAGGGATGCAAACTAATTCAAAGACTTTATAGTTAATCTACATTAATGTTCGTACACGTTTACTTGTCGACTTATAACCATACTGTTCATAAGCTTTGCTAAAGATATTGTGGATTAGACAACAGAAGTTGTAACTTGACTTGCCTGTATTCCCCTTAATCACGTACAAACTAAAGAACTTTATAAAACGTTAAAACTGCTTTTTAATCCCCCCAACGCATAAATGGCAATGGACTTATGAATTGCATCTATTTTAAATATTGCATTAAGAGTCCTTAATTTCTTACTTACTCACTTACTTCCATGGCCACTTGAACTCTAGCAGGGTTTTAGCCTCGCCAACAAGTGCCTTCAATCGATCCCGATCCCTTGCCTCCTCCAGTCCTGCTCCCATTTTGCTAGATCTGCCCTAGCGCTGTCCCACGATCTTCTTCTGGTTCTTCCTGGTGGTCGTCTTCCATCCGGTTTTCAATCTCCAATCTCTTTTAAAAGCGTACCTTGCTCTCTTCTTAGACATGTTCTCTTCTTGCTTAGCCGTCTAGCTCTTAGATGGGCAGTTATATCCGTGAACTTATACATCCGTCTCAATTCCGCATTATGGCTTATTCTCCATTCTCCATTGTCATTGACTAGTCCAAACATTTGTCTTAGTGTCTATTATTACAATAAGAGTCCTGCTGTCTATAATTGCCAAATTTTATTTCAGTTAAACCCCTTGTTTGCTTGTTGGAATATTTTTATTCATCAAGAAAATGATTAGGCCTGTGGATTAGACCTACAAGGCGTTATAAAGCCATAAAGTAAATAAAAGGCAGATATATAGAAATAATTGAAAATATTAATTAATTACAGGATCTGGTATCCTTGTAAATACCCAATACGTAGATTTTTTGACAAACCTAAGGTAATATAAAAGCTAATTGTAAAGAAGAATTACAGATTATTGATAAAAATCAAACAAAAATTAAATATTTAAGTAAAATATATTTTTTTTAAATCCATTGCTTGCATTACAATAGGTAAAGCTTCTTCAATGGTTTAAAAACGTTTATATAATCCTATTAACACATTAACCACAGGGCTTTATTAGTTATTTCCCTCAAAGTAAAGCTAATTATTGAACGGATTTTACTATCAAAAACTCTAACATAGAGCCGGATTAGTCTTTTAAACATTCCACTGATATCGTTTATAAAAGAAAAATTTAACTTTAGCTTATAAGAGTCTTTCCTCTTTCATTTTAATATAAAACTAATTTATTAGTCAAATCGCTACAAACTAATTAGGAAATTTTACAAATTGTAAGGCCTGTATTACTACATAACAATTGCTACTTGACGAGATAATAATTTACGAAACCCAAAGGGTAAAACCAATATAAAGGTATCGCGTTTCAAAATAAATCTGTAACAACCTAACCACAAGCCAGCGGGGAGGAGGAAGAATGTAATAAAAGTCGACTCATATTGGTGTGGGATTTGCATGAAATGGTGTTTGTAATACGACTGAGCGGATATCGTCGCGTTCACAGACACGCCCTGGATCTGTGGATCGCTTTAGACACAGTTGCATCAATAAATCTATGAACAACAAAACGTTAGTGTTGGCACACGCGGTTTTGGGTGGAAATTTCTTATAGGTTTCAAACGTGGTGTAAAGCATTGCATATAGGCGGAATAATAAGACATATAACTACAGAGAAGCATCGTTCGCTTACTCATATACTTTTATATCAATAAATAAACAAAACATTGCTATGCGATTTTCCTATAGAATAGGTTAAATGACTAAAAAATATAAAGTAAATTGGAGAAACACGTGCTTAAATATTGACAGTAATTGTGTTAAAAATTTATGAAATACCTCTTAAATTGAATATTATGTGCTTTGAGGAATTGAATTTCATTCAACATTAATTAAGTAAATAAATGAGTAATTATGCGAACTGATATGGAAATATTCGAAGGAAGGCTAATAAATATTATTCTGAGGGTGTACGAAAAATAAAATATCGTTTCACTGATAATAATTACCTCTAATTACCTCTAACCTGAAGTTAGTTTTGAAACTGTTTGCAAAGAATAATTTTCTATCCCTTATCGATATAACATTTTATATTTAATGTTTTAAATATATATATTATAATATAAATAAATAAACACGGTTTTACAGGATAACAATTAAAAAGAATTATTATCCTTTTCACACGTTATGTTGCACGCTATGTTACTTTACATAAATGACTAGTTGTCGCATATTATCCACATCTAGGCAGAATCCTATTCACATATTTTTTTTTAAAGAAATTGTTTTATTTAGATATTGATGAATTCAATTATATTTACCAGAGTCTAATCTATTTAGTTTGAGAAAATAGAAATAGGAAATAGTCGTATTTTAATATTTTTCCCTATACAGTCAAATCATTTAGAAATTGAGGCTTCTTCTTAATTAATCTTCTAAATCACTGATATGTACTGACGAATTGAGAATTGAAATACACACAACATATCAACTATCGACATACCAGAATACAACGTATCGGAAAACGTTTTCAAGAAAGTTTACTCTTTGTTGTCCAATGTCTTTGGGTGCCAAGATATAAAGTAAGAATACAGTTGTTTTGAGTCTACGATAGCATATGGAGTATAGAATATGTTATGGATTTATAAATGATCACAGTAAAACCATGAAACCGAGATTCGTGCTGGAAATTGTGCCTGTCAGAATAATGGAATGAGAAATTTTATATTTTTGGTTAAAGTATTAATTTATTCACACATTTGTATCAAAAGTAATTATTTTATTTACCTATTGGTAAATTCAACTGTATTTAACAGATTTTAATCTACTTAGTTTGAGAAAATATGAATAGGAAATAGTCGTATTTAGATATTTTTTCCTATTGAATTAAATAATTTCGAAATAGAGGTTTCTTTTTAAACAATGTTCTAAATCATTGATGTCTACCGATGAATTGACAATTGAATTACACGCAACACAAGATTAGATCACACAAATAGTAAGTCGCATTATTTAATCTATTTGTATATTTCTATAGAGGGAGGAGGCTAAACGAATTATATTATTACTTACTAGATCGAGCTCCGGAAGAACTCGTGTCATTATCCTCTTTAAAATAGTCTAAAGCACCAATTTGTGCATACAGCACCACCTAAATGTGAATATATACTATAATCTTTACATTTAGACGGAAAAGATAAAATCCGGTGAACGAGATTATCTTTCCCTTAAAAAAATCTATAAAAACAACGCTCAGAAGGATCAACCATCGACATACCAGAATACTGTGTATCGGAAAACGATCTCAAGAAAGTTTACTTCTTGTTGTTCTCATGTCTTTGAATGCAAGGATACAAAGTAAGAATACTAAAGAGTTTTGATTCTAAGTTAGCATATGTAGTATAGAATATGTTACGGATTTGTAAATGATCACAGTTAAACCTTGAAAATGATAATTCTAACGGGAAATTGTGCTCGTTAGAATAATGGAATGAGAAATTAAGTCAAAGTTTATATTTTTAGTCAAAGTAATTAGTGGTTAAAAATAAATTAGATATATTATGGAGCAATGGATTATACGTGTGTCCACAACAAATTAAAATAAAATGTTTCAATATATTCAAAAACCTCATTGACCTTGACTTATTTTAATTCATTTAGGTAATATCATACAGAATTACATTTTGGCGAAAAAGTTGTTTTTTTGGGGTTTTTCATTAGAATTTTTTCTAAAACATGTAAAAACATAAATGTATATATCTTATATTAATGTAAACTAGGTTTATTCGCGTAATTTCGCATAATTTATCTGGTTTACGTGGTTTAAGTTAAATATTTGTGGGTAGTTTTAATGAAATTAAAAGCCTCAATAAATTATTATTGTCATATCAAATACATTATAATAGTTTATTTTTGAGCGTTGGGGAACACTGTAAAACATTAAAATTGGTCACTAACCCACCAATTTGAATGAAGTAAGCAAATGCTTACCGAGTTTATAGTGCAGGATGACAGTACACAAAACGGCCAGCGATATCTCTTCTTTTTGAATTATTCATGGTATAAAATATAATATAGTCTGCCCTACCGAAAGATGTACTGCTCTACTCACTACTGTATGCATTATGCCTGGATTTTTAAGATGATTCTATGTAAAAAATATTTGCCAATTCAATAATTGAAATGGACCAATCAATTATAAGTTGATTTTAAGATAATATATCTAATTAGCAATGAACGTTTAAAACGTAGATATAAGTGTACAGATGATGTGCTTGCTTTCTTTAACCACAATAATATAAGTTTATAGAAAAAATATTTTAGATGCTCCAGAATATTCACACTACTACATCTGGAAAACTGATCAGAATTAGGAAGCAATGAAAGAGCAATGTTTTACGGCTGAACGTGGTCTCAATTACACTAATGCTGTAGGATTCAGTGGTTTACTGGCCGTTTTTGTTCCGCCTTGGTCCCTGCGGGCCTGGTTGGTTGAGGGAGATCTCCAAAGCAGCTTGTTCACATCGACGCAACTGTACAGTTTAATATTCGTGTTTTCAGGTAACACAATATTCCAACAGTTGGCAAAAGAGAGAAAACTGATATTTTATGTTTTGTTTTGGGAATAATGTATTAAATTTACTATGATTATTAACAATTTCCGTGCATAAAATACATAATTTATCATGGTTGTTTATCAAAATAAGTTTTCGTAAATATATGTTTAATAGGAAATGTATTTAGTAAATGGTTTTTTAAGAGGTTGGCGGTTTCTTTTTCACCTTACCTTTGCTCCGCCCACGCAGACTATTGATCTGTGTGTTGTCGTTAATAACAAAGCAAGGAGTGAGCCAGCACTGTACAAGAATGAAGAACACTGTTAATTGATACTGGCGGAGGACGGGACTAGAACCCATGATGATGACGCTGCGACAGAGACTCCGAGGTCCGGCGCGCTACCGACTGCACCACCGACTCACTAAGTCTCTTGTTAATTGTTATTCTTTTATAGTTTGAGTACTGTATTTCTACAGAGACTTAAAACTAGAAATATTAATTGATCTTGAAAGGAAATAGTAAATTTCATGTTATTAAAAAATTTCATGTTGAAAAGATGATTATTTTTTATGGAGATATTGATTGAGTTTAAATAATTTTTATTCAAAAACGTGTAAAAGCTACCTAGCCAAAAAAGATGATATTCAACGATTCAGTGACTTATGAATCCATTCTTTAATATCAGATTTTGTTTAGTTATTATGTATTTTATAATCTTTAAAGAGACAGGTAATATACTACAGTAATACACTGTAAAAAGGAAACTGCATGAAGTTTTATCTGATGCTTGCGTAATCTATAATTATTTGAATGTATAATAACTATATGACGTTGGGCAGAACTAACGTGAACATGGTACGATTCAAAATAATGTCCCTGCCTCTACAGGCTCGCCAACAAAGGGCTGTAAGAGTTGGCGGGCGAGGTTTTCAATAAACCACCCCTTAAACAATTAGAAGTGAAGTCAAGAGTTTTACTGCTTCCCGCTTCATTTAATTAGGACGTATTCGGTCGAAGTGTTCCAACTTGGCCTGGATACTCTCTAAGGGTCCTATTGTTTGAGCCAGTGACTTTATTAGCGAATTAAAATTGTTTCCCCGCCTTAAAATTTGGAGCGGAGATGTGATTGATGTGATACAATGAAGCCCAAGTTGATCTCAAAATTAACTGAACATGTTTCGGGTCTGATAATTTTAAATTAAATGTGTTTGGGTCCTCTGATTTATACCTATTTATATGAAAAATAGGACCTCCAAGGTAAAATAACACGTGGCCGTCTAATGTCTTAATAGGCGATGATATTTCGTTCTGTTTTCACCAAAGATCGAGATATTTCCTTATAAAAACAAATATATAAATCAATAAATATACGTGTTTATGTCAACCAAATAATTGGGTACTAAATTTGATTTGTCACATATATATATATCCACACTTCTCTAATGTAGTAAAAGTAATAATTTTTCAGTAAATTATGAATCTATAGATTTTATAACCCTTAATTACTCTAA
Source organism: Flexamia atlantica (assembly GCA_035578135.1). Lineage (NCBI taxonomy): Eukaryota > Metazoa > Arthropoda > Insecta > Hemiptera > Cicadellidae > Flexamia > Flexamia atlantica. The sequence continues at coordinate 1,232,422 of JAQJVK010000063.1, read as the reverse complement.
GCTTTCGTGATCGTTTTATTAGTGGGTTGTGATACTGGCCTACTTTTAGCACCCAGGTAGTCCACACATCTCAATACTTTGATCGGTTATCTTTATTTCTTCACTTGTGATGGAACAACGATGAAGCCGGTTTACCAGCTCAGATGCAATGTATGGATCGGCTGAAATTGCGTGGCTCAGTCTGGCCTTAAGACTAATGATAATTTAAGCATCTAGCTCACGGAAAGCCCGGACCACGTTACTTGATTTACCCATAATCGTTGTACTGAAGATCGCCTGATCGATACTGAGCGAAACTGAAGAAAATGTTGTGTATACTAAAATCATTCTTGTCCACTTTAAAACATTTTAAAGAATGTTTCTGCTGCTATACAGTAGACACAAAGCAGCTGGTTTAGGACAACAGACAACTCATAGATTTCACTAGCTATGGTTTATATTAGGACCCAAGAGCGATGCTCTTTAATCTTTCGACCCGGTTTTTTTTTCTGCTGACGGTGCTTATGAAATAAGGGTTGGTGTGAATTTAATATCTATTTACATACTCTTAAAACGTTTTTATGCGATATTATATTTGTTAACAAGGTAACAAAGCATATATTATAGGAAACTGATACCATTGGTGAATTAAAATGACTTTAATATACCAATACCAATACGATACCAATACCAATATGATAGTATAATGTACCAATGCGATAAGTATATAGAATATAAGATTGTTTCACATGGAAAAACATAGTTCCATAGTTCATGTGTCATAGTTTTGTGACACATTTATACAAGCTAGATTTTTACGAAGATTACTACGTCAAAATGTGAGTTTAAGAACCTTTATTATTTTTTAAGATACTGGCCATTCTAAATGAAGTTTCCTCTTTAGCAATCCTTATTTAGTCTAGGAAAAAAGTAGTTTTTGCAGAAAAGTTTTTGGTTTCTGATTATTGGGGCAGAGAATCCAAATTTTATATTTTTTAAACTAAGTCAAAAATGCAATATAAGACAACATATGAGAGTTTGCTTAAGTATTTTAGATTATACATCGAACACCGTAAATGTTATGTGGTAAACAATGATATGAAAACATAAGGTACACATAATTTAAAGATTCCTTTTTTCACTTTAGATAATAGCGCATCCCGGAATGTTGTCAACAACAATCGGATTTGGATTCAGGGCTCCAACAACTACTACAAGAAACCACAAAAATTAAACTTGACCCAAAATCTTCCCGTGAGAAGATCTTTTAAGAAATTTGCAGTGGAAGAATTTCTCTTTCGATCTTTGAATATAAGTAGGGATAAGTTTCTTATAAATATAATCACATGGATAATAGCTCTAAAAAGAAATAATTTGTTTGTATCATTGATGTACCAAGTTTTTTAACTTTATCTATAATGGCTTGGCTAATTGTTTACCATTATGGGAGTTTTTTAACACACTGTATTGTATTTGCATTAAAAATTATACTGTATTTGCAATTAAAATATGCAGGACATAGGTACTGCGTCGTATACTTAGTCTATTGTTGAGTATTTATAACCTAATAATCGTAATAAGTTGATTTAAATAAAAGTGGAAAGTATATTACCTACGTAAAATCCTTCGGAAGGTTTTTAGAAAAAGGACCAGCTATGTTCCTTATTCAAACCAAAATAAATTTAGTAAATTTTATTTAATACTTAGGTCAGATTTATAGTTGCAGAACTCTGAATCAGAAAATGCAATAGCGGACGTTCTATTTCCTGTTCAAAACAAAGCCCCGGTTGCATGGAGTGTGGAATAGAATAACACATCTCTAACCACAAATTTAAATATGTTCTTCGGTTTCATATGAGTTTATTTTTGTCCACGTTTGTATCAATTGGTTGTATAGCCTAGCTTTGCTCTTTTGCATAGTTTCATACATTTTCAGATTATCATATTTAACATAAGATATAATACTCGTATATCATAATATGTTATGTGATTATATATACTGCCTATACATAATATATATATATATATATATGTGTGTGTGTATGTATATGTATAAAAAGGAAATAGCTATATTATTAAAGCAAAACATATATAAAAACGTAACATCTAATCTTTATGATTGTGTAGCATTTTTTAGCTAATTGGCTAACATATTTTGCAACAATCATGATGTTATCACTGGTGAATACAATTATCAATGAAAATCACAATCATCTATTACTATTCTCATTGAAACAAAGCAAAAATGTCTTTAGATAAACGTGAGTGTTTCATTAATTGTCGAAACATATCCGACGATTTTGGATTTTTGAATCAGATATTTTCTTAAGGGATAAATAGACATAGAATATTCTAGCCTGAGTAAAAGGTCTGAGAAACAGGGCAAAGAACTTCCAAACAGTGAACGATAAAAGCAGTGAAGTGAAAAATCAGATGAAACACAGACTCTGCCGAACAGAAACACAAAGGCAGTAAAAAACAATGGAGCCACAGTTCACCAATGGACCGCAATCAAGACTACACCAAACCGATGAATGAAAAATTACGTGAGAATTGGTGGTGAAAATATTTCTACTCTCCTAAGTAATGAAAGAAACACATTAATCAACAGTAAAGAATCCAAAAGAGTTCTTAAATTCTTATTAAATAATGCTGGAATTAAAGATGACCAAACTTACCGGGATTAGCAAAAATAAAAAGATCTTACGCCCATGTGTATCTTAGGGGCTCTGTATAACGGAATAGTACCGCAATACATATGAATAAAGTATGAAGTTATTGTGATTCCCGTTATACACAATGGCCAGCGATATGTCTTCCTTTTGAATTATTCATATCCCATTATTTCGCACGCCTCCAGACGTCCTTGAAATGACATGTCTGCCGATGAGATTTTAGTAGTTCATCATCATTGGTCCAAGAAGGGGAAATAAGCAGATAAAAGGTATCTTCACAGCTAGGTGCTATGTTTATGAATGCAACAAAAACTATGCAATTTCTTAGACCGTTCAAATTGAAGTTCTTCAGTTAGGGAGTGCCTGCCTAAAGAAAGTGATTTGCATTAGCATCTATTTTTTATCCGTTTTAATGAAAAATTTTTTTACTTGAACAATGGGGATTGCCGGAATCAAAATGGTCTGCTAATATTTTTTCAGACTCTTTCTAGATCATATCACATAGGTAAAATTATACATTTAAAATTTCGAAATTACAAGATATAAATAAAAAAAAAACTGCTTATTGTAGTAAAATGTCATTTTGCAGATGGCTGTATTACCCTATAAACTAATTATAGAACAAATGTTTTAGATTTGTATACTTTAAAAACGGTGGTCGCTTAAAGATTTCAAACATAAGTATCTCAAAAACATTAAAATATAAAACTATTTTGTAAATTACACTTTTTAATGGTAATCAAATCACACATCCAGAGATTACCTGCGTTAAGGAAATCGGTTAATTATTAAAGGAGAAAATTCGTTTTAGGGCAAATGTGCTTCTGCCAATATCAGTTGTCATTCTGTGAAACTACAGCTATTGGACTTAATCAGTCAACTGAGGTTTTTGAACTGACAACCTGTTTTCAGGTTATTTGCACTAATCAGCTGACTGGGTAAGTCAGTACTATCGTTGATATTTAGACGATAGAGAGATTTTTGATCCAAACAAAGAATCTTAAAAATTAAGAATGTTTTCAATATTTTAATTTAAATTGATTAAATACAATTTTTTATGTACGCAGTTAATAACTGAAAATCTATACATAAACACCTAAAACTAAAAACGTTTCATAATAATTTACGGGCTGAACAGATTTTATTCATTGAACATTGAACCTCTTTTGTAAATTTTTTTTTATTGGTTTTAATACTGTATATTTGGATATTTGCGACATTAATCTTGTGAATAAATAATTAGAAGTGAGGCTACTGTTTGAAGTAATGTGTGATAACGAAGCCATTCTTATGAATATATTCTTGAAACTGATTAATTCATAATTTTTTAATTACTTGAAAATTAATCTGCTACGGATAACGACCAGTTAAATAAAACAATACACTCAGTTTATCTTAAATTACTGAAGTAATCCATCAGTATTAAGAAGGGAAAATATATGAGTACACAATACAATAGATTAATTAGACTATAATTGAAATAAACCTGAATGATTTACCAGCCGCATTAGGAATCAAAGAGTAAAAAAAAAACACTTCTTAGCTCTCATGAGGATCAAATGTTATGTAATGAAATATTATTTAACGTATTGTTTCAATACGTTCATTTTTATTGCAGAAAAATTAGTTATTTAGTCTTTTGCTTACTGTTTACAAACATTTATTTGCGTTTTGAGCTAACTTAAAACGTTGACGTGATTAACATATTCAAAACGAATAATACATCTCATATTTTATTACATTGGACAGTTGTGTTGTATTAAGGATCGTTTTTTTTTTGTTTTTTTTTTTTGTAGGAGGTGGAATGCGTTTACGCACACTGAGGGGCTTGTTGACCCCTCAGTAGTGTCGGACTCCCACGAGCTCGATGTCCCGTGAACTACCGACTAAACCACCTCCCTCGGCACCGAGGACACTAGCCTGGAACTGTATCACACATTACTTCAGGCTAGGCCTTTGATATTACGCCACTAGGGCAACCTCCTTGGGGAAAAGCTGAGGATTAAGGCCGATCGAGGTCGACCTTTTTCGCCCGAAGAATGGCCTGGACGTAGTGCTGGACACAGTTCCAGTTGCCCTCTCCCTGGAGCATAGCTCCGACGATGTTGTTTGGGCTGACGCCCACGCCGATCTCAGATGAAAGCGAGGCTCGGCGGACGTGCCAACGGTCGCACTGAAAGAAAGTGTGCTCGGACGTGTCTGGGATGCCGGGGCAATACAGACAGTCCGGGCTGGCGACTTTGCCCATCCGGTGCAGATAGGCTCGGAAGTACCCGTGCCCAGAAAGAAACTGGGTCATGTAGTAATCGACCTCGCCGTGCTGCCGTTCCACCCATGGTCGGACGGAAGGTATGAGCTGGAAGGTCCAACGTCCCCTCGGCTCGGCTTCCCAGTCGCGCTGCCAGGAGTCGAAGCTGCGATCGCGCTCTTCCCTGGCAGCTGTTTCCCGGCCCACTTCAGGCCTCCTCCGGTAAATCGCCTGCCTCTCCCTCGCGAGGAAGAGGACGGGGATGAATCCGGCGATCACCATCACAGCAGGCTCGGAGACTGTGCGGTAGGCCGAAGCGACCCGCAGAGCTCCTCGGCGCTGGACTCGGGCAAGCCTATCTCGGAACACTCGCTTCTCGAGTGCGTGAGCCCATACCTCCGCCCCGTACAGCAAGACTGACTGGACGGCAGTCATGAGCAGGCGGCGCTCGCAGGAGCGAGGACCGCCGACATTGGGCATAAGCCTACCAAGGGCAGCGACACCCTTATAAACAACAAAAACCACAAACGGTCTTTTTAGTGTTCATGTGGTTTGCCTTGGGATAGTAAGTTCTTCTCAGTCACAGTTATTTAGCCTTCATTCTCAATGTTTAGGTTGCATTAAATCAATGTTTTCTTTTTCTTTGGTATATATTCAGTAGAATATATTGTTTTAGTTTCTAGTTGGGGCAGCCCATTAGTCATGAAAACCTTAGTATTTTTTTAATAATTTAGATTTTTGCAATAATCAAATTAAGGTACAGTTTGTTTTACTAATGGGCACGAAAACATTTTCTCATTTGATTGTCATTTCAGATAAATATTTAACGTTTTGTTTTTTCGTTTTGGTCGCCCATCGGCTTACAATTGTATGTGAAGGATGGAATGTATGCAACGATGATAAAAAAACCCAACGTATTTGATTCGTTTTATTTTAGAAATGATATATTGTTAGATGTATTGACATTGATTAAAATTGTTCCAGTTTATCTTAATTACAATTATTGGGAAGATAACTTTAATGTTTTATGTAACTTTTTAGAATAAAACATAGGTGAAAATCTTGTAGTATTGGGGGATTTTAATAGTCACATTGCAGAGTAAAAAACCACTATTGATATTGATTAATTGAATTTATGTACAAGTTTTTGTAATGAGAGGAAGTCAAAAGATACTATTTTAAATGCTAGAGGAAGAAAACTTTTAGAAATGTGAGAAAATTATAGTTGAACTATTCTAAATGGAAGATAATTAGTGACAAGGAGGGGGAATATACCTTTATAATTTCTTTAGGAGCTACAGTCATAGATCTGGCACTAGTATCTGTAAATTGTTTGGATAATATAAACGATTTTGAAGTTTTGAAAGAAGCTAGTGCAGACCATTTGCCTATTGGCGTTATCCTAGAATGTGATAAGTGGAAGCAAAATAATGATAACGTAAATCCATTGTTGCCTAGGCTAGGATGGTCAAGTATGGATGACACTTATTATTCTAATAATCTTAAAAGCGAATTAGTTAATTTTATTGCAGTTCAAAATACTGAGGAGTATGTAAGAAACTTATTTGAATGTATTAAGAATGCTGCTTATTGTAAGACAAATAACGTAAGTTGTTCTGCTAAAGTGTTAAAGTGGTTAAAGTGGTTGTGCTAAAGTGTTTTAAGCGACCATGGTATGATTTTAATTGTTTAGCTGCTAGAAAACGAAAATACCGACTCCTGAATCTATTTAGAAAAACCAATTCACAATTGGTAAGAAAGTCCTACATCGAGTCGAGGAAGTTTTACAATATTTTATGTAAACAAAAGAGACTTGCTTATCAAAAAAGTATTATTACTAGCTTATCACAAGTAAGAAATGGTAAACAATTTTGGGATTTAGCAAGTCATTTTAAATTAAATATTTCTAAATTCATGTCAAGCATCGAGCCTAATGTTTGGGTCGAGTATTTTCAGCAGTATTAAACCCCACTATTTTTGCCGGCTCAATTTCATATGTTGAACCGTATGTTGTTGACCAATTTCTTGATTTCGAATTTACCAAGGAGGAACTTAATTTTGTGTTAGCAAGAACTAAGAACGGGGAGGCCCCGGGGTATGATCGGGGGCCCTATGCATTTTTTAAGAATGCTCCAGAGGAATTTAGAATTAAATTATTAAAGGTTTTTAACAACATTTTAAAAAATGGTTGTGTACCAGAGAGCTTTAAGAGGTCAATAATATTTCCATTGCACAAAAAGAGCGATATCAACTGTATGTCAAACTACAGGGGTTTATCTCCGGACATAACGATTTGTTGTCTGTCGACATAAGACATAATGGGTTGAAAAGACTAAAATCTATGATCATATGTATAAAACCGTACAGTATAACTTGAGTGTGAGTTCGTTGACAATAACATCATGAGAACTACCCGGGAACCACAATAGGTGAAGGCTTTTGTGGTTTGCCTTGAAAGGAATGGAGAGATCTCAATGATTCAGTTCCCGAGCACGAACCAAGTTTTTCAATTGCATTTAGCCTTTACTTGTCAAGGGCTGCAATTTCTCTCCTATAAAAAGATGGTTAGTTTTAGAAGAAATCTCCACTTTTATTTCAGTCATAAAGTTGTAAATTATTGAAACTGCTAAAAATAAATTATTTAATAATTCTAAGAGGATTATGATTACAAATTGACTGTTAATTGTATGTTAAAATTTGGTTTTTAATGTAAAAATAAAAAGTGTGCTTTTAAATCAGTTTGGTTAAAAAACTGTGAATGTTTATTTATAAGCTTGTTAAGTTTGATGTGCTCATTTTAAATTTACCCATTAAGTTCTTGGTTATTAATAGGATATTCATTAATTTGAAGTGTCTAGGTGCTGTACGAAGACCGTGGCAATAATAAAACTATTAATATCTAAATAAATAAATACATTTTGTAATTGATTAAATGAACGTTGCCTATGGTAAACATAAATCAGAAGTAGAGGTACAAAAAGGAAATCCGTTTCCGTAAATTGGTGTAATAAATATTGGATTCCAATAACTCACAATATAAGTAAAGTAGATCCACATGTTACCATCGATTACGTTTGATAAAACAGACAGTTGAATAAACCGTATTATACTCGTACCATTATATTATTGACAGCCTTAAACATTTAGCGACAGCGACAACAATATCATTGCACAACAATACTTTGATGCTTTTAAAGTATTCTCTGTGTGCCATGTGTCACATATTCAATCAAAATATTAACGCAGCCTATTTACGACCATGTATATCACATAGCCGTATTTTACTGTTTAGAATTATCTCATAAAGTAAGGTCAAGTACTAATTACTCACTTACCTACTACCATTAGTTTGAATGGTAAGTTTTATTTACCGTTTTGATACGATCACTCCATAACGTTCGAACGAAACCATAAAATATTTAATAGTAGTTTATGCAACGATTGTATAATGAATGTCTTTAAGCCACGAGTGAGATGTAAGTTAGAACACGAGCGAAGCGAGTGTTCTAAATATCTCACGAGTGGCTTAAAGGCATAATACAATCGTTGCATACACTATTTTATCTACGACCAACAATATACGACACAATTTCCCCCGAAGGTAAACAAAACTCATGACTTTTAATAATGATGGAATAGGTCAACTAAAATTTTAGGTTAGGCAAATAAGCAGACTGAACCATGAATCGTTGTGGTATAATCAGCTGATGGGATAAGTAAACTCAAACATGAATCGTAATGCAACAATCAGCTGATGTGCGAATTGCGTAATTGTTATTATGACACTACTTCCGTCAAATGCCGAGCTCTCATTGGTTTAGAACCAGTACTCTAAAGTGACTCCAGTACTCTAAAGTCGTCATTAGAGTACTGCTTGGTTTTTTGTGTTTTAATGTATATCATTATAATGTTTATTGTAATACCATAATTGGTGCTTTTTGCAATGGTCGTAGATAAATTGATATTTCAGGCTTGTATGTCAAAATAAAGTATGTATCATGTTTTGCATAAATGTCTTAGAGTCACAAAAGAGGTTACAAAGTTTTAATATATTTTATCTACGACCATTGCAATAAGCACCAATTATGGTATTACAATAAACATTATAATGATATACATTAAAACACCAAAAACCAAGCAGTACTCTAATGACGACTTTAGAGTACTGGAGTCACTTTAGAGTACTGGTTCTAGACCAATGAGAGCTCGGCATTTGACGGAAGTAGTGTCATAATAACAATTACGCAATTCGCTCATCAGCTGATTGTTGCATTACGATTCATGTTTGAGTTTACTTATCCCATCAGCTGATTGTTCCACAACGATTCATGGTTAAAAAAAAGATCATAGTAAAAGTCATGAGTTTTGTTTAACTTCGGGGGAAATTTTGTCGTATATTGTTGGTCGTAGATAAAATAGTGTATGCAACGATTGTATTATGCCTTTAAGCCACTCGTGAGATATTTAGAACACTCGCTTCGCTCGTGTTCTAACTTACATCTCACTCGTGGCTTAAAGGCATTCATTATACAATCGTTGCATAAACTACTAATAGTGTCAGCTGGTAATATTCCTAGAAACTCAACCGAGAATGGAGTTAATTGAGCAATAAAATGATATGTGATTAAAAATATAGTCATATTAAAATAGGGGTCAGTGAATAATAAGAACAGTTTATTTATCACTTATGCAGATTAAAGGTGAGACTAATTTACCAAACATATTATTTTCGGGAACCATATGTACACCAGACAATTTTTTAAGAATCGGGGGGGGGGGAAGTAAATGTACGAAAGATGAAATAAAATAATGAAAGGAAGGGAATTTTGAGATTGTGAACTGAGCAACGGTTTGCGATGTGATTTGACTATTTATTTAACAAAATTAAAAATGGCTATATCATTTTTGTCTACATTAATAAGAAATAACTTCTTTTTGTAAGGAATGAAGACATTGAAACCTTTTATTTTCTGGGCAGGTTGAATTTGTTGAATACCTTCTTAGGTTAACTGTAATTTTTAAAACATACTTCCATTGAATACCCACTACAGATTTATTGTCAATGACACTTCCTTCTTCACTAACATTCTATATTACTTCGATCTGAAACTGATCTTAACTACATAGACCCAGTTATGTTCCTCAAATCGTTCACTTAATTTTTTCACTTTCTTGTAAATAGTATATTTGAACAAAATCGGCTGTATATATCGAAATGTATCATTAAAACTATTTGAAGTCGGTCGTGAAGATTTACGAGCGTTGGTTGTACAATCTGAATATGGAAACTAGCCGAAACCTAGGTCCAACGTTCTAATAGACAGCGCGTGTGACGGACTGAACCAGTCACGAAGATTAAAACTATTTCTTTTGCCTAGGTTTTCATTCGCATTTGCATAGGAAACTTATCACCATGTTTATTCAACACGGCGACTTTGTTTATGCCAAACAGAGTTGAACAGAGTTGTTAAACAGAGTCTTAAAGCAAAGTAAACCAACGACTGTCAAATTACTAACAAAGCTTAAGGTTAATTTGAAACCCCGTCACGACCTTCACCTTTGTAACAATGCCTTATTACAAAAGCCACAATAATATCTAATCTTAAAAATATCAAACATTAAATTTTACTTTTATTTAATATTCAAAGTATTAAATAAATACTTTTATTTGATATTGAGTATTTAAAATCCTATATATTAAATAAAAAGATAAATAGTGTGATTTGGATGAGTTATATTCATGTTATACCAAGGAAAGTTAAAAATAATTACCTTTACATAAAAAATATATATATAAGACCTGAAATGTAAGAATAATACCAGCTCAACGTTGTGTGGTCAATATAAGTGTCGATTGAATAAAAAAAGCCTTATAATTCAGTTAAAGTATATATACATTTGTACATTGTATGCCAATTCCATTAATAGTTTAACAGTTTGTATTTGAACTAAAAATCAATCATGGAACGCTGAAATGACTGACTTAACTGCTCAAAATCTACATCAAACAAGTTTAATAAAGTAGAACCGTTAATTAACTGCCAGATTACAATTTCTCGGGAAAATTAACCTTTGCGTTGTTTCAAGAAAATTCCTGGAATGTGCTTGAATATAGATCCCGCTATACCCTCACGGGCACTTTCAATACTCAGTGAAAAAGGTTTAAAATTCCCTCACACGTTTTTACTTAATTTAACGGATCAGCTTGTAATGTATTTGGTGTCCCAAACAATGTTATTTTAGCTGATTTTCCATTGATATTTGGAGCTTTTTCTAGCAATTTCGAAAATCTCTATAAATAATTATATGGAGTAAAAAATAAGATATTTGTAAATTTGTGGTGAAAGAGAAAAATTAAGCGTTGCATTATAGTGTTTTAAAATATAAGTTTTTTTTTAAATATAACTACGATCACATATATCATACATTTTGGAAACATAAGTTTGGCACCGATTCCAAGACCTGAACCTTACTCTTTTTAGGAATTTTACAGCCTTAATGCCTCAAGGATGTTCAATGCAACTACAGCACATTACACTAAGCTTGAAGACACGGTTAGGTACAGTTGAGAATGTGGAATTCTATCAAGACATAATAAGGAGTAGTTTTTGAAAATTAATGTATGTTTAGCGATTTTCATAATTTGTATGGTTATATTGTACTTTTTATGTAATTTATCGCTATATACTACACAGTTTTACTTGTTATATTGTTGTAGTCCATTTTGCAGAACTCCTATGTATCTATTAAATTATTTTTTTAATATTATATTAAATGCTACGAAATAAATAATTAGAAATTTTTCCGTAATTACATTGAAGGCTATTAATTCAGAGCATGCAACCTTCTCGTCTGCTGGAATCCCAGTTACGGTTGACTCTTTTACAGCTGCTCACTGCTTGGTGCAGTTCAGACAAATAACCTTCAAAAAACCGACTTCTATAGAAGGCTCGGAAGAAAAGAGATCCAACCCGTTATAAATATATATTACGAAAAAAAAGATAAAACTATGCCTACCATTAAATTTTGTAAGTGCAATGATATTATAGATTTTTTTTGTGTTCTCCACTATATTGGGATGCGGTAGTCCAGTCGTGATGCTCGCCCAGTAAGGCGTACTGGTTGCTGGCTAGACCACGTTAGATCCAACAGCGGTCGGCTCGTGTTGCATTGCCACCTCTGGCCGCTATGACACCGTTGTCACCGTGGTACTTTGCTGTCTTAAAACGGTAAATTCACGCTCTAAACCAACACACCGTGGATTGCACGGCATTTAAAGTTTACATCAATTACTTTAGGCAACGAAAAGATATGGAGGCAAATTTGTGGAACACAATTTTCGACTTTTCAGCTTTGTTTGGACTAGTTAGAAGGTGAACATATTAAAAGTCCCTGTCTGTAGCTCTTGAGCGGGGGGAGGGAGGGGGGTCTGAAGGCAAAAGTTTTGTTTTTTTCCTAAATAAGCCTATCTTGAAAACTATCAACTTTTAGTATTCTCTATTAAAAATTGGAAAATTACAGAACATCACATTTTCTGTAAAAAGTATATAATATGTGTATTTTCGTCCAACCATGTTAATATTTAAACATTATCCCTTCCATAAGAAATACGTGTAAATTTGTGTGAAACATATATTCTTAATGGCGCAACGCTTTTTCACCTAAAGGAAAATGAACAAAATTTAGGAAATATTGTCAAAATTTCCAGTAATTTGAAACCTCAATCATAAAAATTTGTTAAGAGAAATGTGTGGGCAAGCTCATAAAATAGATGTAGTAACCACATATTTGTAATAATTCCTCAGAAAAACGTTTTTATGGGCTCAAACCAAGAGCCTTGCCTTTACTTTGGACCAATTTTTATGATTGAGGTGTCAAATTACTGGGAATTCTGTCACTCTTTCAAGAATGTTTTTAGTTTTCCTTCAGGTGAAAAAGCGTTTCCCCGTTGGGCTTATGAACTATACACATATACAAAGATAATTTATTTATAAAATAAATTAACAATCTTCCCACCAGTGTAGGTTGCTTTAAAAACAAAGAATACTAATTAATACATAGAATTTTTGTTACTATATAAATGACTTTTTTAGGATTGTTATCGAATGTTTCACAGCTGTCACTGCAATGATATATAATTTAATTTGGTCAAGTTTGAATGTTTTCCAGAAATTAAACATAAATTTTTATATTGTTCCACGTGATCCAATTAGTAATCGAAATTACATGTATATCTTATGGAAGAAATATTTGTTTGGATATCAATAAAGTTAGTGCTTATGTTGTAAGTGATCGGAACAAAGTAAACATATGTTATACTTTTCTTACCGAAAATTTTATTTATCTTTATTTTTCCAGTTTGATAGGAATAATAAAAGTTTATAGTTTTCAATATTTAAGAAACCTCTAAAAATGGTACCTCCGAACTTCCCTCTCTTCCTCTGCTCAAGGGCTACGGACGGGGACTTTTCATATGATCACTTCTTAACTAGTTCAAACAAAGCTACAAACTCGAAACTTGTGCTCCATGCAATTCCCTCTATACATTTTATTGAGCATTCGTTGCCTGGACTAAATGGCCTTTGTTAGCAACAAAACGCCGTGCCATACGTGTGAGAGCTTCAGTGTGCACGGCGCGCCATGCCAGGCTTTGCATTGTACGGCTAGCGTGAATCACGCTCATTGCCTAAGGTCACTAGTGTAGCCTGAGCTTTATGGTGACTTGCAGTTGAGGGGTAATTCACATGAGCCAAATATATTCACTTTAATTTCTAGATTTTTGGAAACCGGTGACTATGATTGAACGTGATTTTTAAACAATGATTGCTCTTTTATATGAACCAAGCTGGGTAGATAATCACTTCACATCGAGGTAGTGCCTTAACGATGTGAATTCTGCAACAGTGCCATCACTCTGGCTCTCTATTACACAAATTCAGTTATAATCCTTCTTGAGAGATGCAAATCACTAGCTGACTCTCTAGCTTTGGACTAAAAATGTTTACAAAATTACTCATTTAAAAATCACTGAAATCGTCTGAAATCAGTAAAATAAAAATATCTTACTTGCAGTTAGAAAATGTGTCATAATAATAAAATTTTGTGTAAAGTAGTTGATATCACACGCATGTTTGCTTTCTCAGGTTCTTAAATTGTAATCTCCTAACATTCAATGCAATTTATGACTGAAACATCTTAGACATCATGAGCTATGCTTCAACTGTTTAGATTTACAGTACAAGCGTAAAGTAGAATTAGTTCTGTATACCGATGTAAACGGAATATATGATATTACATTTAACTCTGCTATTAAATAAAAATTTACCAGCCTCAATATTTCTCTCATAAATAAATTTTATTCCCAAACGTTCCTCGTAAAATTTATGGAAGACTAATTTAACGCGTGTGTACAAGATTTGGTAGTTTACAGTCAAACTACAAAGTAATCCTATAAAATAAGATTCAAACAGGAGCTAAAAATTATTATCATTTGCACATTCGACATTCATATACAATTTGCAAAGACGATATAAAAACAAACACTGCTGTTGGGAAGGAAATAATATGTTCAATAAGTAATTCAATAATTCAACTATTACAAAAGTAATTTATGCTATTACTTGCTAGGGTCTCTCACTTGGAATTAAGTAGGTTTGTGATCATACCCCAATAAAAACCTAATGGTGAAAAGCTGATACTGCTCGAATTGTTGAAAATATAACAACTTAATGTTCGTTACGTAAAAAATTGTTTTTATTTTAACTAATTTATTAGTATTATAACTGAAACCAATTACTAAAGAAAGCCAAGAGTGTGCAATGAGGGGTTTTAGTCATTCCACTGACAGGTTTGTGGTTTAGAGCGTGGGTTTCAGCAGCAAATCCCAGAGGGACGTGGGAAAAACTGAGGGAAATATTTTAAAATTACAGACAAATTGAGTTATTTCAACAGCTCACCATGTGGGTGAAGCTTTTTGTGCATATTAACTTTTACCGCTCACCTTCCTGGCGGATTTTATAAAGTACATTGTTCGAAAATTAAAATTATATCATTCAAAATCACCAATCATTGTTACAAATGCATTAGTAGCAAAAATACTACACACGTTATAGACTCGTGCTTATTATATTTCCAATAATTAAATTAATACATATATATATTTTTGTGATCGCCTCACAACTCGAACTTTTTCTATTTATTATTTGGTAATGTAGTACTTATGATATTGTCGTCATATGAATTTTACACCTGTAAAAGGAAAGCCCTTTAAACTAGTTCGCTCTGAACAATATATTTCTATAATGTTCATTTTTACTCCGTTAATTATTATACTGTTAAAGTAAATAAAAAGTACCCACTTCACTCTTCATTTAAGTACTGTCGCTACACAACTCAGGTTTACAAAAGTTATTGATTTCCTATCAACAAATTACCATATCATTTGGTTTTTCCTAAGTGAAAACATAGAAAAAGTGAAACAGTGTTGTGTTAACTTATTGAAACATTATGTTAATAGATAATTTGGGAAGAAAACTAAACAAGTTTCTTTTCTTTGCATCGCGATTAAAATACTCGACTTCGACTTGCTAATAACGGCTCTCTTGCCTCTATGTGGGTTACTTTAGTGACTTTTTGCGAAAAATGTTATACTGAGAGAAATGATTTTTTATCTGATTATAAATATTGCTGTTCATATATTTTTGGAAAGTTAAAATTTAAAAACTTAAAAATTTTGATCACTGACTGTGTTTTTATAAACACTTATTTAGTATAGTAAGAACAAATGTATTTTAACATATCCTGCTGTTTTTTTTGTTACAAAATACGAACATCCATGGAAATTGGCTGAAAACGCAGGTCTGCTGTGACAGGGGTGTTAATATGTATTAGTGAAGAAGTGTACGTAAGATATCGTGTTATTAAATGATAATTTTATTATATTCATGTGTGAAATTTGTCATATACAATTTTGGTTATGATTTTGATTTTTACGGAAATTTGCTTGTTTGGCTTAATAAATTATGAAAAAATGTGCGCAAAAATCTAATTCTAAACAAAACTCTTGATCATCAACAAATAACACAAAACTAATTTATTATATATTAAACTTAGTATCGGAAAATTCTTCCTTATTTATTGGACGGAAAAATCAAGTTGTTATGCAAAAGCAATGAGAGTTATAAGGTTTAAAAAACCAATAACCTATTTTTTATTTATATCTAAAAAATGTAATCGTGAAATGTTAATAACCTTTCTAACGAAATTATTCAAATACTTACTCTTACCACGAAATAATTGGCACTTTTCCTTCAATTTTTGTTTTTTTAGTCTGTAAAATAAATACTTTCTTGTTAGTGTAAGTAAAAGGGGTGGATAAATTGTGCTTGAAAGGTTTAGTGTCACCAAGAGCTTTCCTAATTATATTTAACAAGGCCCATCCATCAGGGCCGCCAGATCCCTTGGTTACTTGAAAATGTGACAAATGAAACCTTCTCGTCTCCTTTCTTACGACTCAATCACTTCTTAAACAATACACTGTTATGCTAAGTGGACTTTTTTGTTTTTGTTTGGACACATTGAGTAAACTTCTCATCATTTTCATAGCCTGAAAAAACTCATCTGCTTCTTAAGCTATCGAAAAATTATTCACTATCAGCCAATTTTATTTGGATAAGAGTTAGAACACCGACGAAACCGCAGTTCGGTAAGTAATGAACCCGAAAATGGCTGTTAGAAAATGGCTTAAATTTTATATTTTTATCCAAAACGGTATACGAAACATCAAGATAATTTGAACCCGTTGTAAAAATAATCGTAATATTTTATACGATTAAAGATTGCACCTGAGTTACCACATCAAAAGGTGTTTGTAAGTTTTGAACAATTCAAAGAATGTAAAGTTCAAAAACGTGCAGATGTTATGTTACACCTTTTTATGAGTGTAACGTATACTGTAGAAATAAGAAACTATTCTGGCATTTTGAAAGTTTTAACACAACTTTCAGGGTTCCAACCCTGCTGCACCTTTTAGTATACTTTGTTTTTTTTCAGTATTGTTATAGAACAAATAATAATAAAGTTCGTTATAGACAAGAGAGGCGATTTAATTTAATTTTAATTAGATAAAAATAGTTCAAATATTGTCAAATTAAAACTCTTCATATGCCACTGTTCACAAAATATAAAGTAGGTATTGTCAGTTTGAAACTAATTGTAAAATAATCATTACTTTTTTGTGTCAAAAAATATAAAAGAATAATGTTCACAGATTAATATATGATTTCATAGGCTTTTGATCTTTTTAATGTAGCTTGCGAGAGGTGAGTTTTTCATGCATTTAAAAAAATATATTAAACGGATTTCTTGTGTTTTAGACAGAGTCCCTGTGCAGACGTTTTACAAATGATTATGGTTTTATTTTTTGTCAGTACATACACTGAAAAACCCCAATGTGAAGAGATTTAGGTGGATCGCTTCAAGGAATGTAATAAGAGTCATTCCTCTTTCACTGAGGAATGCTTTATGTCTTACATTACATCTAGGTATAGGATCGTAGTTGAGAATTCCTTTTGATATGTTGCGAATACAACAAAATAGCGCTTGCGACATTCTACCACTTGCACTGTAGCTATCCTTGTTAAAAGTCTTCCAAAGGAAGGTCTTTGCAGCTTAATATATTAGTTTAGAGATGAAAAGTAATGATTCATCTGTCATTAGTCTAATGATATTTAGTTGGCTTTGCTTTGTGCTTGGTTTATTAAGGTAATTTATACTATTTTTAGAAACGTTTCATCGTGATGCTGGGTTTAAAGAAAATTTTACGATAATTCTGAAAAGAAACTTATTTATTTTGTAAATGTGTTCATCTAAGCTGATTGAGCTAAGCAAAGCCATCAATTTTATTACTTTATTGATATTGTATAATTGATTTTATTGTCAGGACCAACATGGGTGAAGAGAGGTTTCCTATTAATAATTGAAACAATTATTATTTTATTTTTATTTCCAAGACGGTATTCAAATAATGTTTCAAGAAATATTATTTTTTATAAATTTGAGTAGAGGTAGGCCTTTAGATAAATATATATACACTATGTATATTAAAGTATATTGTAAAACCCCTAAAATAATACAGGAAAACTTCCTCATTGAGTAATTCACCACAAATTTGATATTAATATAAATTTATTTACTTATGTACTTATTTTCAATCACCAACCAACCAAAAGTTTCTCATTAATTGGATGTATCAAATATCAATTTGTCTTAGTGCTCTATCGGGGAATACAGGAAGAAGGCAATGACCTCTTTGTCATTTATCCCTCCATACATTTTGAAGTCAATGATTTTTCATATTCCATTTTTGACTAAAATGGAACATGATTACAACTAAAACACAGGATTACAACTAAAAAATATAACACAGTCAAATTTAATACAGTTTTATTTTTTTTGCTAAATAACTTTCATAAGATTCGTCTGTGATCAGCAGGCTGGTAAATCTTAGTGAGGAAAAGAAAGTATAAACGGGAAAGCTTCTAAGAGCTGTCTATGAAATAATCATTTACTCGAAACAATTAATATTTTCGAAGAAAACTTTATAAACATTGATAAATCATAGTAGCTACAAGTAATGGAACAGTGTTACACACTCAATATTAATGATGTAATTTATTTGAGATTTTTTTGCATTTCTGGCTTTTGATATATAATTGTAATCTGATATTTTAAGTAAAAGTCGAGATTTCCTCGTGGCTCATAACACTTTTTTTTCTATATGTTGCTCTAAAATCAGTTGAGGGTTTCAAGTAGTAAGCAATCGCTTGAAGCTCTACTTATGAAGCACATACATTTTTTATTCATAAATTCTGCAATTTTATTAAATCAGCGGAATATATTCATCGTGGATTATTTAATGATAAATCGTACACTAGTATAGTAACAAAGTTATGTCGTGAAATGTTACAGCTATATATTTAATAAAATCGTAATAAAATGGTACTTAGATTGAAATAACAAACTGTTTGTGCAGAAAAAAAACAATCTTAATATTTTTGTTAATTAGTTAGGAAAATGTTTTTTGGAAAAGTTTTTTTTTGTATTTACAATTTATTACTTCAATTGTTTTGTTAAAGTATTATTTTTAGAACCATTAGTTAAGGGAGAAAGATTCATGAAGCCCAAAATGACGGAGACATCCCATGTGTCTATAGCTGACGAAGATTAATTGGCGTAATATCATCAATTATTGACAACGCCAGTCAGGTTGGATGTATTCATTATGCTTGGATGAGCACTGGAATTATGTGGGCTGTAATTTAATTATTAAAGAAAAAATTATTATGTTTAAAAAGTTTAATAATTAAATATAACGCTCACCTCCATCAAACGACAAGTACGGCATTGGGAAACCATCTTTAAAATGGCCCATTTTTGTAACGAATACCTTATTCTGGACTTCATACACCCAAATAAATCTTAAAAGCTTCCATCTTAATTGTATCCAAACTGCAATAATTTACAACTGTTTGAATGGATTAACTTCTATATTTAGTTTACATGCATGTCAACTATGTCAAGAAACTATACATAGTAAGAATTGGACCCTTCGAGTAAAAGAATGCGAATAAAAGGGAAGTTACGACTGAAAGGGTCAGTTCTAAGAAAATTATTCAAACCGTTCAGGTTAAATTAGTAGTTCACCGATTGAATAAATCACTGTAAGGAATAATATATATTATAAATTATAAATATCAGTTATAGGTGAGGTTTACAATATTTGTAGGTGAGCTGGTGACTTTGCAGTCAGAGAAGTGTTTCAGACTACTTGTGTTATTAGCAAACAAATTATTCAATATAGTGTTTCTAACAGTCTGTTTGGCTATTCCTTTACATAAATATTCATATACCATAAATTTAAATTATTGTAGGTATTGGTTATCCTCTATGGGGGCAAAGCTAAATCAAGTTCTGGTGATGCCTTAAAAAAAGCAAAATAACAAAAAACTAAAACACTGTGCTTTGGACGGACGAGTTCTGTGTAACTACTGTGCGGACACCGTATTCCACATGTCCAATGATGATCGATGTGCACATGCTCTGCTGCAACTCTAAATATTGAATAACCCATCACCTTGACCTTATCTCAATATTCTAAAATCTACCTCTAAAGCAAACTTGTTTAGGCTACCAAGATACTAAGGTTTTCATATATTTAAAGAAGATTATTTCTTTTATTCTTTTGACCATGAGCTTCTTCGAGAATGAGTAAATTCGTGTAAATGCTTTTCTATTCCATCTTTTGGTCAACAATATGTAAATAATATTGGTTGGAATATTTAAGAGCCTTGTAACTATTCAGATCATAGTGTTGCTTGTGTAAGGCTTGGTGTAGAATAAATCCCCCTATTACGCCTGCTGCCCAAGAATTTGAGGTCTCCGCTAGTAAATACCAAATCATTGGCTGAATGATAATGCTTGAAACAAAGAAATATTAACAAAATCAATGATGTCCTCATTACGTGTTGATTAATTTTTTATAGTGGTAGCCAAAAATATTGATACCCCCACCTAACGTTTCAACGTGTCATAAGTCAGAATCTTGGGGAGGTTTTGAAAGTTTTTCCTCCTCTTTATGTAAAAATGTTTATTTTTACATAAAGAGGACAAATAATTTTTAAACAAATAATTTTTAAGCGTGCGTTAAAAATAATTAATTGTGTTATCATGCCATCAAATAAATAATAGTCATACGGCATTTCCAGGTTAATAATTTTGTAGTTGGACACGATATAGGCTTGAATAGTCTTAATGGAGACCGGTAAAACCGGCGTCGTAATGAAGGCGTCATATGTAATCAATTATAACTTAGATATAAAAAAGCCAATGATAATAAATACTCTACCGGTCAAAAGTTAATAAAGTCCCTGATCAGACACAATCATGGGGTTAATGGAGCAGGAAGCAGCTCAGTGCATTATTTTGACGAAGTCTGGTTTAATAATTTATCGGGATTCTACTTACTTACAATGTTGAAGACACTTGACATTCTTAAATATACCTCTTATGTAACAGTTTTGAGCATAATGTTCAGGTATTTTGAACGGAAACCAATGTATTCAAAATAGCTTTCAGTTGCAATATCTACCCAAGGTACAGATAATATTAATAACCGCACGAGTACGTTTAATATAAACGCATTTAATTCAGCTCAAGCGTAATTTCTGTTTCAATTTGGTGTTGATGAATAGTACAATAAGAATTATTAATAATTCGAGACAATCTCTAAAACTTCTATTCTACCGTGCCGTATAGTAAAGCAATATAAATTATTAGATGCTTATTGAGAAGTTCCCATTATTAGAACACTGAGGAGCCAGGAACTCATTAAAGTCTGAATAGCTCCTGCTGTCACGAGGAAACGTCTTTGAAGTTGTGGAATAATTTAAAATTGTGTCGCAATAAAAACTTTCCCTGGGCGGCGACCCTACTATACCGTCACAGCTCTTGAAGATTATCATTACAAGACTGAAAGCATGTTTTTATCCTCTCCAAATGTACATATGATTTAGCTAACACGTTGATACAAAGTCTACGTGTTCATGTATGTCAGTTGAACTTTCCCTGGGCGGCAACCCTACTATACCGTCACAGACCTTGAAGATTATCATTACAAGTCTGAAATCATGTATTTATTCTAAAAAAATATACATATGATTTAACTAACTCGTTGACACAAAGTCTACGTGTTCTTCAGTGTGTCTACGTGTTCATGTGTGTCAGTTGAACTTTCCCTGGGCGGCGATCCTACTATACCGTCACAGCACTTGAAGATTATCATTAAAAGACTGAAAGCATGATTTTGTTCTCACAAAATATTCATATGATTTGGCTAACACGTTGACACAAAGAATATGGATTCTAATTAGCGAACCGGCACTTGACAAAAACATTGATTAGGGAGTAAATTATTCCCTAGTTTACACATAAGGATGATCCTACGGGGAAGCTAAAAATTCCTAAACATATAACTGCTATATAACAAATGAATTTGTGGCATGGGTCCTAAAAACAATTATTCATATCATGAGCTTAAGTGTTAGACCCAAGAAAGTAAATTAACCAAAATATTGCAATAAATCGTATACGATGAGCCTTTTTTCTAAATTAAGCCAGATATATTTCAAACCCCTCAATTTATATGGAACTTTTTGTTCAACAGCCATTTCGAGGTTATAACTAAACGGGTGAGAAGCAGAAGGTGCTAAACCCTAGTTGCACGAAAGTGTAATTGTAATGAATGCATACACGGAGTCATAACTTGTGCTGTCAAGCAGCTAACAGTCGCGTGTACGGTAAAGGGCAAAGTAGCGTGGCCGCGGCCGTTCATCAAAACCACGCCACCATGTTACTTTTACACTCT
The DNA here is from genome assembly GCA_035578135.1 of Flexamia atlantica. Taxonomy (NCBI): domain Eukaryota; kingdom Metazoa; phylum Arthropoda; class Insecta; order Hemiptera; family Cicadellidae; genus Flexamia; species Flexamia atlantica. The sequence goes on along the minus strand of JAQJVK010000063.1, from coordinate 1,210,098 downwards.
TCGTGTTCTTTTGCAGAATCAGCTTCATTATGACATTAAATGCTACACGATTTTCAGTGTTGCATTGCGGTTGGTGCAGCGAGGCCAAATAAAATGTAGCAGCATATTTGTTTTCTTTTTTTGGAATGCGGGACTACAAGTCTAGTCTAGCAAGTAACGAAATTAAATTAACATTAATTCGTTTATGACGATATTTAATTTACTTCCTCCAAAGTAGATTATTAGGCGACATAAATCGTTTGGTTCTCATTTATTGTTGTACATTTATTCTGTTTGATATAAATCGAACTCAATACATTTCACACTGATCATAATCTAGAGAGTACAGGTATATTGTGCATTTCGAGATTTTGTTGTTGTACCCCTTGAAATTAAACTTTACCTAGGTACCTGCATATCTCCTCCATGTTTGTCTAACACATCGTAACAAAAACCAAAATATAAAACTGAAACTATGCCATAGGCATACAGTTGTGTCCACACAATTCGTTAAAGTCTCACACACAATTAAAGTTTACACCATTACGGTAAAGTCCCAACAATTTAATAAGTCAAAATATTATTACCGAAAACATTTGAGAGATAAAAGCGTAATATTTTGATGGTTAATTTTTTTGTTTCCTTTTTAAATTGATAAAATGGGGCAGTTTGCTAGAAGAAAATTTTTTTTAACTAGTCACCCCATCAAGTGAAACACATTGTAAAGGGGCTTATGAATAAATAATAATGTTTCAAATTAGAGAAATCAATGCATTTGTATGAGTATTTTCGAACAAATGTTATACAATGTTATAGACGATAATGATTTTGTTTTTTTACTAAAAAACAAACCCCTAATTCTGGTAACCACGTCTCTTTTCAGTAAAATGTAGATACTCCGACTCTGGATAGGAGGGGAAGGGATTATATGGGGGTATAAAAGGTATTAGGTGTCCTAAAGTTTAATATTACGACTTGCAATTTGATTCAAAATATGAAACAAATGCTTTTATAAAAAAACTAATTTGTTTACATGAACGCAAATTTCAATAATTCATGTTTTAATTTATAAACGCGTTTGTACATCAGCTAGATATATGACCAAAAGTTTAATGGTTTTACCAATAAATTTGTAGATATACGAGGATCGTTTCACTTTTTAAACTTCATTTAATTACGTATTCTCTTCTATCAAAGAATTAAAATGAAATTTTTATGTCGACTTAACCTTATTCACACTCAGTACAAGTCAAAATACTAAGAATTGAGTTTTAAACTGTACTACGCCTACTGTAAAAGGCGTGAAGTTTACGTTACTACAATTCATTATAAATTATATATCTCGCTATAGAAATACCAAGCTAATAGAAATGTTTCAAATTATTTTTACTACATTTAGATAATTTGATAGTTTCGCGTTCCAAGAGCCCTTTTTGAAACTTCAGGACATTTACTAGAAAACTGATGACAAAATCATGAGGTGACTTAAAACGTTCTATACGGGTTTAGAAAGTGCAAGAATGAAAAATAGCACTATAATCATGATTTTTATTGAGACCTCAGCAAAGCAATCACTGTTAAGTAAGAGTATTCTTTTTATACTTACGTTTTCAAAATGTTAACCTACCTCATGAAATCTCTAATATTATTTACGCTTTTAATAAAAATGTTTGCAAACAATAGTTTTGAAATTTTTTCATTTTGATTTAAATACTGTAATCTTTTTTAAAACCTCCATTCCTTTCCTATATGTGAGAAGTGTTCTTAAATATCATTTATAATTCAGTTGTAAAAATCAAAATTTAATTTAAATCTTGGAGTAGATTTTGTATAGAGACCTCTAGTTTACGCCATTTTCCCCTTTACATAAAACCTTTTAAAATTGTGTACCACCTGGAGGTTTGAATTAGTACTTTTCCAGCTCTACATAGCAAACAGAAAAGGAGACAGGGCTTTTATTTTAACTGTGAAATTGACTTTACCTTCGTTACATTGTGTTGATACAAGATATTATAAACGAATATTTTTTATAATATTTGGAATTTAACAGTCATGTAATGTTTGATTATTTAATGAAGTCTTGTTGATGAGTATTACGTGAAAGCAGGTACCATTATGAAACATGTATTTATTTTTGGTATTTACTTGTAATCCGGAGGCTACAAACTACAAAGAGTGAAAAATTGTTATTTAAGCCATTCATTCCACTAATTAGCAATACAGTGCGTTTCATCAACCCAAAACAAGTGTACAATACGTAAGAGATTACATGAAAACCAATACATGATTTTAAATAATTAATTGTACAACATAAATTCGTAGAAATCATCGTTTGTTTTATTTGATTATACTTGTATGGTTTTCTGGTATTTATATCAGAGACATTTTTACATATACCGCTTTTTTAAAGCGGTTGAAACCCCTAAAAGTTTTGTGACATGCAAGAAATTGAACCAGCAACCTCTTGAACAAAGGTCCAAGACCCCAACCGTTAGGCTGCAACACGACAGATTGGTGCCATATTTGTTTGTGTATTGTCAAATTAGCCGGACAGAGGTATTAAAACATAATGAGGTCAAATTGCCTTAATGAGTTTAAATCAGGATTCAATAAGAGGTTTTTGAATCAATCAGTCTTGGAATTACATAAATGCATGATATTAGTTGGCTACTAGATAAACTAATACTGCAAAAAAGGTTCTTCAGGGTTTCCTTATTAAAACGGGATGGATGTAACCTTATCAATTTATAGGTGGCCCTCAACACCAAGGGGGTGAGGAAGATAATGATATAACCAATTACCTTTTCTCATAACACCTTTTTTCATGCCCTAGTTAGAAGCGGCATCTTTGCCTCATATATGACGGATTTACCAACGTTTATAAAGTAATACTTTTTATATTACAATTATTGATTTTTTAACGCAGCTTTGTACACTACAGTGGTTGGTGCATCTGTAGTTTGCAGTTTCTTATAAACTTACCAGTTTTTGCAAGTCGCACGGAACATTATCATTCAATTAAATTGGCACTACTAATAATTTGTGTTTAATGTATATATACTTTCTGTCACACGTTTTAGTACCTAATTAAGGTGACTGTCACATTTCTCAGTACACTGAAACTGTTGTGCTATGATGTAATATTTTTCTGTTTATTTTGAGTTTGAATCCGAGCACATTTTATAAAATTTAAAAAAAAACTCAGTCATCAATGACAGTCTTGTAATACCTTTTAAGAGATTAAGGAAGAATTACACCAGTTATTTCAAATAAGTTTTTTTTTAACATCCAAGGAACGAAAAAGTAGGTATTAAGGATACCACTGTTTTTGATTCCCGTTTTCTTATGAAATGATGAAAACAAGAGAAGATACATCACACTGAGAAAAATCACTTTTGGTCTAATATCTATTCCGACAATAAGTACATCTGATTGCACTGATTATATTAGGTTTCGTAACACAGTGTAAGTTACAGATATAAAATATTTTAAACGGACATAACCTTTTCTTCGTAAGAACATAGGAAATGTTTGTATTTCATATAACCCTATATTTATTGGCTTATATCAAAAAATCAAACTTGTTGTGACTTTCGAACATATACGTATGACTCCTACAAAAATAAGGCTTATATCTGGAATGTATGACGTCACAACTTTGGATGGACTAAATTCATTTTGGATATAAGCTTTGTCTTTAGCCGCCGTTTTAATATCTATTGCCGAAATCAAAGATTTATCATAACGTATAATTGATACAGTTATGTTGCATGTCCTTTCCTGTAATACTTAAACTCCCCTGATCAATAGTTGGATCTGTCACTTACGTAGCATATGTTTAAAACCAACAGCTATAATGGTTGTAGTAGACGTACATATTTTTACTATTTAAGATATAGTTGTTGTCTTTTTCAGTCAACTATACATGTGTAACAGATTTATGGTTTTGTACGCTGCAAATATATATTGTGTCTAAACCAGACAGTGATTTTTACGGTATAGTTATTGTTATATCTCAAATTGAAACCTAATATTTAAAATCAAAATCTAAATATAGCCAGCTGAGATAGTTAAATCTGAACCACACATATTATTTTACTGGTATTACTATATTACAGTAGATTGGTGTTGAGTTATATACATCGTGGTGCTTGTAGGCCTTTCAGTTATGAATCGGTCAGTCGGTGAATCGGAGACCGGGTGAACTGAGGCGTGTGTCGTGTGAAGTGTGTAGTGTGTAGTGTGTCGGGTCTGCTTCTACTTGTGCTTCACGTGTGTTGTGCTGTGTTGTTTGTTTGTTGTAATCATTACTGATATTTTGTAATGAAACCGATCAAATCACCTGTGAAATGTTGACCACTCGGAAGTTACATGGTACTACATCGACGTATTTTTCTGTTGTAGAAAGCCCTGTAAAATATTGTGAGTTTTCCTATTTTATTCAAGGTTAGGACGTGTAGTTAGGATAAAAATCTTGCACTTTTTGATTCAACCATTCTTACGTGGTGTAAGTATAGAAGATATCAGTAGAAGTATTTTTGCACGAAGAACCGACCTCAAATTCATGAAGAACACCCCCATTCCACCGAATTTCACGTATAGGGGGGGGCTTGATATTACAACAAAAAATCATCAAAAAACAAACTGAAATACAGTTTGGCAATTAATTATTTATTTAGGATTTTTTATTTTATACAGTTCAAATGTTTATATTTCATATTTAAGAAAAAAATTATACCGACGGATGAAGTTGTTATTATGGAAGGGCCTGTTAATTTTCCCTATGTTAACATTGGACGGACAAAAACACCTTTTGGCTTATCAGAATGGGTAGAATCATAGAATTATACTACAGTATCACGATCGATTTTTCTTGGTTCATTACAGTAAATGTTTTTTTTCTCAATGAAATAGCGAGAAAACGAGCTAAACTGGGAAAACGGCTTATGCGTGTATCTTTTCGAGGTAATTGTTTTGATAATAATTTACCATTTGGAATAAAATTTCTGTGCGTGAAAGTTTTTGACCTAGAGAACATATTACATTTAGCTATAGCCTCAAAACGCATTTTATTGAGGAATAGACTTCCGCATGGGAAATTTTGTTGTTCCAATATTCAATAAAAACTATTAATTTTCAAAAGTATTAAATTCAAATGGTTTTATTAAAAACAACCTTTCAAATAAAAATATGTTCTTCATGATCGGAATACGCCTACTGTTACTGGAGTCATAGTGCAATTTATGAATTTATGGCAGCTATCTTAAATGGCAGATATGAAGGTGTTCTTCACGAGTTAAGGTGCTTTGTTCGGATGAAACTACTTCTACTGGTATCCTCTATACACACCAAGTGGCTAAGCTGTACCAAAGAGTGCAGGTCTGGTGAAAATTTACGCTAACCACAGGTACTGTAAATATTTAAAGTTTTTTATGAAGCATTATATTTTATTTGTTTTCCTGATTTTTTGTGAGCAATAAATAAACTTTTTTTCAAAAGACTGTTTTTTTATTTTGCTTCCTATTCTTGAGTGTTGATTAATTAAAACAACATCGTTTTTATGTAGTTAGTACAAATTATTTGCTAAATTTATAGTGGTTTATTGATTTTTAGTTTCATTTATTAATCATTTCAACTTAAATTTACAAAGTAAAGTAATATTTTATCTGTGGCTATTTGCAAACAAATTTGATGAAAAATCTGAGTGTCAATAGATTGAGAAATAATAGATGATTTTTTTATCGATCTATGTTTGAATAGGTGTTAAAACTAATGCAGTCCTTTAGTAATGACAATGGTATCCTGTCTCCCATACCTCATTAAGCATTCTTCATGTTTAAAAGAAACAATTACAAGGGATAGTATTGTTTCAAATCCCAAAAAATTACATTTGTTTGTGTTTATCTGTTTGTGTTTTCAATTAACATTTTAAAAACAAATAAGTACATTGACAATTTTGAATATTAATTTGATGGTTAATATTTTACCTAAAATGTATGAACATAGGCCCATAGGAATTTTTTTCGTTCATTTCATCATGGAAGTACTCAATATGGCAATTTTTAAAACCAGGTCTATTCTGCTAAAGTTCAGTTGTCACTGTCTACTCAGTAAAAATCTTTCTTTATACTGTTTTTATAGAAAGAAATAAGATAAGAAATCATATAATTCGTTATTCAAAACTTTAAAGATCAAAGTAAATGCATGTTAATTTTACCACAGAAAGACTATTCATAAAGACACTGATTTACAACAAAATGAGATAAAAAATAGATAAAACTCTTCGTCTAAGGTGATCAATGCTTATTTCAGTACTTTATCCCACAGTTTTTCTCTCAAGTTCTTTACATTGTCGATCTTCTTGACTTCAAGATCTTTCCAGGGGGTTTTGTCAACAATAACAAATGGAAATATTTACAAGTGATGGTAAGACTAATTAATGCTACATGATATGTCTAACATTCAATGGAAGTAAATTTTCCATTAACATTTTCTTGGATTTAATTTTTTTAAAGTAAAATTTTTACTTGATTTTCACAATTAGCATAGACAATACCACAAATTACAAGTAGAAACATGATGGTACACAAATATAGTGACAAATATAGAATAACAGATACAGCACCTTTCTGACGGGGGTCGCTATTCATTATTTCCGTTACAGAGACAAGTATAACAGATACAGCACCATTCTAACGGGGTTTCACTATTCATTATGTCTGTTACAGAGACAAGTGTAACAATTCTATTTGCTCTTTGTGGAGTCTGGCCATACGCTATGTCGGAATTAGAGAGAATAAGTCATTGTTACAGGCATTTCTAGATCTGAAAATATGATAGCTTGTAACTATTTCAAGAGTAGCCTATAATATAAACAGAAAGGAACTGCAAGTTATTGTTATAGTCTATTTACAAATCAGTCACTTCTTTATATATATTACCACTATTGGAGAGCAAGGATGATGACGTGTTTAATGACGTCATTGTTCGTGTTTAGATATAAGTTTATATCTGTTTTGGAATTTTTCCTCCGCTTCTGTTTTAGACATAACTAAACGTGAATGAAAATAGTGTCTGCTGCAGACATTTTATGTCATTTATTTTTCTCAGTGCATTAGCGACAACTATTACATTTTCAAATAACTATAGCCATAACTCAATGTCTTAAAAATGTGTTAAACACGACACGGCTTTTCTATATTATTAAAATCTTTCTGCTATGACTCCATTTAGGTATGTGTGAAATATTCAATGCGACCGTTTTAAAAGCCTCTATAATTCCCAGCAGAACTGAAGGCAGGAGGATTCACCATTGTATCACGGCGCGCCCTCCATCACTCTGGGTCGGGGAGGCTGCAGTTAACGGCCGGTTTTTGTTCAGCTCTGCTCACAATGGGAGGCAAGTCTGCTAATAAACCTTCGACCAGACAACCGTTTATGGGTTCGCAGCTCAGTCTTTAGCTAATCATAATTTATTGTTTGGTCCCGTGTCTCTATAAATATTGGGAAACATTTATCTAATGGGAATATTTATCGTAATTAGATCGTTGTACCTTAAGCATTGAATTGGCATTAAACTTTTGATACCGTTCCAAGTGAAGTATCGTAGTTTACAATTTTTTAGTGGTTATTGCCTTAGATCTATCATTTTGCTTTAAGGGAGAAAGATTCATGAGGCGCGGACTGACGGGGACATCCCATGTGTCTGTGGGTGACGAAGATTAATTGTCGCAATATCATCAATTACCGGTTACACAAGAGACGATGCGTGAATTTATTAAATGTATAAAATTGTTTGGTGTTGATTAAGAACTCTAAGATTTTATAAGGTTTATTAAAAGGATTAAACTGAAAAAAATTTGGAAACAGGTATTCTAGGCTAAACTTTAGAATCCGTCTCCCCCGTTAAAATCGAAGTTAAAATCCATATTTTACGATTTGATTTAAATAATCGATTTCCTTCAAATTACGTTTTATTGTTATTAATGTGCAACTTTTGTTATTTTTCTCAGACTGTGTTTGAAGTAAGCAATTTAAGTTATCGTTTCAACCGTTTATTAAAATGTCGGTTTCAGTTAGTTCTTTTAATATCCTATTACAATAAGAGAAACTAACGAGCTTTAGAGTCATGTATTGCAAAAAATTGCTTTCTTAGGTAATTCAGTTTTATGTGGTATTACGATGACTCTAGGATTACAACTTAATATAAATTATGGAAATATCTGGCAGTGTTACCAAAATGAATGTAGGTAATTCCAATACGTCGTTGAGAAACATTGATGATAACTTAAATATAGTGCCATAAGCTTTCTCAATTGTTTTATTAATGTAAAACGTATCTGAAATAAACAATTTAGGTTACCGTTTAACCGTTTATTGAAATTTCGTTTTTAGTTAGTTCTTTTACTATCCTATTACAGTTAGAGAAACTGGCAAACCTGCTCCTAATTTCCAGTCAGGCAGTCGGTCATGGATTGCAAAAATTTGCTCTGTTAGCTAATTCAGTTTCATGTGGTATTATAGGATGATTCTAGGAATGAAACGTGGTAGAACTGATGGATAACTTTGGCAGTGTAACCAACGTGGATGTAGGTAAATAGTTCTAGAATTCCAATATATCGTCGAGTAACATTAATAGTATATTTAGCTACTAGTCACGAAAGTAGCCCATTTCGGGGCAAGTAAGACACTATCTAGCTCCGGAATAGTACTTTTGTGACAAGTTGTGAATAGTACTTTTCAACACGATGCAAATAAGTGACCAAACTTATAAAAAATGATCCAACATTTCATAATTTAGTCATTTTTCTATAAGTAAACACAATACGGCTGAACTGTCTATTTTAGTTTATAAAGTCAGCTGGTTGAACTGTCAAATTAAGGAATTCGTTTGTTTGGGTACGGCAAAATTTTGTTTTGGTACGGAAATGGTTTGTTTGTGTACGGGAATGAAATATTTGAGTATCGAAAAAGTAGCTGATCATTACTTGTTTTGACGTAAGGAAATCGAGTTTTTGTAGATCTCAGCTGTACGGTAACGGGCGATTTTCGTATACAGAGTGATGAAAAAGTAACTTATATGTGGAGCCATAAGTTTACTCAATTGCAGGTAAATCACGAACCTAGTATTTCATCAGCAACATGCGTTACCTGGATCAACAATTCTAGTTTTTCATTTTTTCTACGATATAATAGACGGAAGAAATCTATTTCTAAGGTCGTAAGGGAAATCTATTGTAAGATTCTACTCGTACCTAGGCACTTTTATGCGTCGGCAGTACCGAAGTGTCGTGCAAAGTGTATTTTCTCAATATTTAGAAGGTGCAACTAAAGTTTGTACTTTCACAGCAAACGGAACAATGTTTTTGTGATCTTCATTCTATTAATTGTTTATTTACTAATCTATCATGTAATCTAAGATAAACATTATGCCTTAAATTATCGTTTCGATAATAATATCGAAATGTTGATTGGTAAACATAATCACAATTGTAAATATCGAAAAATGTCGACTTTTAACTTCGATTTTAACGGTTGAGACGGATTATAAATTTTTCTTAAGATTTTGGGCACTAAAATATATCTACAAAGAACCGATTAACTAAAGTTATTTTTTTACTTGGTCAGCGTTTTTACCAAATTTCAATAATAACTATTAATTTTTCCTAATTTCAGAGATGAACATATACAGCAGTAAAGCTGTATAGTCCAAATAAAATAAATTGGCCCAGGCTGTGCCTGGTTCCAAAATTAACATTAGTCTAATAGGCTAACTTGCCCGGTAGAGTAGGGGGCCATGTAATTTGACACGGAATATAAAAAACCTCAGTGTGTACTTCTTCTGTTCAGCGTGAAAACCACCCACCAACTTGTCTCCGATATCTTGATAGCACCACCTTCCACCCTCTACCCCAACCATCATAACCTCGTCATTAACCGTTAAAGATTTTATCTTTTGAATGCAGAGCCTATAATGCGCTCTCACAAATTGATAACTAAATATGACTACAAACTGATCTTAATAGTTTTCTGATATTAAAGTAGAGGTAATTAAGTGGTTTTATATTACCTTATTCCGTCTCCAGTTCGTCAATAGTTGTTAAAACAACATCTTTCAGTTTCAACGCTTATTTGTGTCATTTTCAAGTAGAACAATATGGTAAGCTTTTTGCACTCCGATTGGGTTAAAGTTGTCATTTCTCGATAAAAACAGTCGAACACAAAACACATAAATTTAAAACACGACATTTAAAATGTATGTGTTTTGTGTTCGATTGTTTTTATCGAGAAAATGACAACTGCAACCCAATCGGAGTGCAAGAAGCTTGACGATATTGTTCTACTTGAAAATGACGCAAATAAGCGTTGAAACTTAAGTTATAGTTTTAAAAACTATTGACGAACTGGAGACGGAATAAGGTAATATAAAACCACTTAATTAGTTCACTAGTTCAGGGACAATACAATGAGTAAAGTAGAGGTAAATTGCTTAAAGCTTATATGCAGGGTGAGTATTACGTCCCTTCACCCCAGTTACGTTTTTGTCAATTTCTCCCAAAGATTTTCATGTTTGGATAATCCCTAATGTTTTTTGAATATTCAGTTTAAGTACATTAAAAATAATTAATGAAAATTAACCAACCTTAAAAAAGGAAATGTAGAGCTTCAGATTTGTAAGAAGGAGTCCATGAATAAAGACGGAAGTTTGAAAACAGCCATAGTAAATATCAAACAGCAAATTAACAAATTCAGAATAAGGAAATTCTTAAAAAACTATGAAAAACTCAATATAATTTTTAAAGTAATATTTTAATCGGCACTTCGCAAGAAGTTAAACTCTAAGAGCGCAAGTAGTTGTTTTGTTTGAGATAATTAGCGTTAATTATTAATTTTACCTTTTCAGGTGCTGGAACGAGTCCAATAGCTGGTAAGAAACGTTTACTTATATAATAATCTGTTATAATTTACAGATGCCCACGGCTTCACTAGTTAAAAGGATAATTAAGTTTTGATCAAATTATACTAAGCAATGTGCAATTGTTGTAATTTCCAAATGAACTGATTATTTATCATATTATATTTTTAACGTACAATTTTAAGCGTTCAATTAAACCCTTGCGGTTGCAGATGTTGATTCCACCCCAGTTTGAAATAACGCGGTGAAGTGTTTGTCCTATGTAAATTTATTTTTTCTTTAATATGGAAAACTGTATTGATTGGATACAAGATGACAATCGTTCTTATATTTTCAATTTTATTCATAAAAATGATGACTTTTTTGTTAAATCAATAATGAACAATTGATTCTTCTTGATGAACTGATAATAATGGATAATATATAATTTTACATTGAAACACACCAACATTTTAAATAATTTCTGGGTTTATTATGCTCATTGGTGTGTTTAAATGAATTATTTACTTAAAATGTTATTTATTTAAAAAATTATTAAAAATATTGGTGTGTTTCAATGTAAAATTATACAACATTGAGTTTATACTAGCGATTACATTGCAAAAATATATTATTTCCTCGTCAGGGGACGTAACTCAGAACGTTTGCATTCGCCTTTAATCCAGCTGGGCAATTTGATTTATAAGTGTATGAGGTAAAACCAAAGATATATAAAATCAGTAGAGAAGAAAAATTTCGCTGATGGGGGGGGGGGGGGTTCTTAGATTGAATATATAAATTTAGTGTTTTTCCTATATAAAATGTCCCCTTGCATTATATGTTTTATGATTTTTTATCCGTTGATCTTTTATTACTGTTTTATGATCTTTTTCATCCCATCCGTTGATATTATTCAATAGGCCTTCCATCCATAGTTTTCAAAACATAAAATGGCAGCCATTTTGAGTTTTATATTGGACTCTGTTTTATTCTTTTGAGGAAAGATATTTTGAAATCCTTTCTTAATAGCATTTAGAGCCTATTTCCAAATTCCATGGCCAAAGAAGCTTTCATAGGCTTTGAAAATAGGATCAATAACTACCATTCTGAATTTGATAATATACCCTATTTTAGCATTTTGAGAGGATTTGTTTTAAAATCCTTTAAAACGCATCTAGAGCTTACAAAACATGTACCAAATTTCATGACCCCGATTCCTACAGATTTCTGGGGTTTGTTTGAAAACTGAGATATTTAAAATTACTTTTACCGAGTAATATAAAAAAAAGTATTTTAAGTACTAAGCCTGCTTCATGATATGAAGTATCTAAAAAGTACTAAAAAGTTATATTCAAGATATAAAAATCTGTCAGCACATTGAAATAGTCAACGTGGATTCGACTGAAAATCATCTACTCTAAATCTATGTTGGATCTATATTTTTTTTCTTCTAGTGATAAACGACCAGGCAATCAAATAAATATAAGCGTTTCAAAGGTATCATATATAACGTACATCATGAAGAGATTGAAAATAAAATAAAAATAAAACACTTTATTTAACAAAATTCTGCAACAATATACTACAGTAATGAAATACTGAAAAACTATTCTCAAGTTTACCACTTCTCATCCCGGTGAAAAGTGACCAGTTTCGAATTCAGGGTGTGGGCGGATCAGATGTAAATGAAACCGGAAAGTAATTGCTCGGCCGACTCAATTACTCAGATGGCCAGAGACAGTGGTTACGACCAGTTTTTGTTGGCTGGGTCGCAGAGGGTGGCGAGTCCAGCACAACTGGGGGCGCAGCATTAACTAACTGTCCCACATAACTCGATCATTCGATTCTGGGACTGTTTGGATCAATACTGATGCTAAGCGCATTTTTTCCTTCGACTAAAAGATAATTAATAAAAAATAGTTGCGTTATCTACTTACGATTATAGTTTTTGCTGAATATTGAGATTTTCACATGGTTATGAGTAATCCAAATGAATTTTAAATAATGAAAAAACTTTTTTGTTTTATTTGTAGCTAAAATAATATTTACAGATTGAAAATTATATTTGCTGTGATTTAAATTACAGCCAACTCTGTTTTATGATTGAAACTATACAGTTAACTTACCTGTCAAAAGCCACGATCGGTCTGGTCATTCTTATAGTTTTTTAACTGTAAATACTTTTTTTATTTATTTGAATTAAGAGTAAATCTTGAGGATTGTATAAAAAATGCTCAGTAGTACAAAGTAAAAAGTAGTGAAAACAGTATAAAATGTACAAAAGTTCTGTGGTACAAAAACTATTTAACTCGAGCCTCTGTGTAAATTCTTTCAAGTTTAAAACAACCAGTTGAATTTTAAACGTAATTTAAAGATTTATTCTTCGTGACATATTAGGTAGATTGGTTATTGAGAATTCTGTTCATAAGGTGTTGAAAAATGGAAAACTCATTAAAGTTTGAGAAACCTCTATTGTCAGTGAGATCGTCTTTAAAGTTCTGGAATAATTAAAAATGTGCGATCAGGACTTTCGCTATAACTTGGTTCCCTTGAGCGTTATGGTCTTTAAAATTGCTTTTCATCAATCACATTATAACCAAAATATTGTAACCAGAATAAATCTTTCAAACGTAAATGTATCCAGGCTGTTTTGATAAGAATTTAAGTGAACATAAACAAGTCTAAATTCATACTAAAAATAAGTTTAAACATTTTTTTTCATAATGAAAAATTGCTTCTTTATGTAATTAAGAAAAAGAAATATTTTGTTAAAGACCGCCGTCAAAAACAAACATTTCCACGAACACACAATTAATGTAACCTAAAGGGACTACTTTTGCAGATGGGTCTTTTGGTGGTTTATTTCTTTTTTCTTTTACATTCAAGTTTCCAGAGCACTCATTTTGGTTTTCAAAGTAAACCTAAACCAGTCAGAGGAAATCCTTTGGTTTTTTCCTATCTTAATTAAACCTTTCAACCCTAATTTCAAGTTATTCTAAGCGAATATCTCAGACAAACTATAGTTTATTAACTCTTGTGAATGTGGTCATAATTTGTGCTCATAATTATGCTTCTGGTCGAAACGTTAGATCATTCAGTTTATTTTCTTTGCCAAGGTGTCGAACTCTATCCCATTTTAATTTTCCTTTATTTACAGCAATGAGGCTACTTAATTATCATGCATCCGACTTAGACATTTTTAATGACAAGTTAATTTTGTTTTTAAAAAAAATGTAGCAACCTTTTTGTTTAGTTAATTTTGAGATTGCTTTATATATATATATTTAAATTGTTTATAATTAAAGTTAAAATTTAGTATTTGAGTGAGTTAGGAGTTAATTATAATTAAGTTAGTGTTATCTGAGTTTTGTTAGTAGTTTTAGCTGTCAGCTCATTGTTTTCATGTAGTAGTATTTTTCATTTATGTTAGATTTAAGATTAAATTAGTTAAGATGGCTGTTTTGGAACATTGTTCTGTAGCTATAAAATAAAATGTTAAATAAATAAAATAAATAAATAATATTTGCTATGAAATTCTTTTTTACGAATATAATTTTACAATTGCGTGCTGTTGTATCTTGACACAATAATACCGTTAATTTCTTCAGCTTAATCTGTGATAAGTTATCACAGAAATAAAACTTGTATTCTTGCAAAATGGCAATATTTTAAAGAAAATATACAAAGCGTACCTTTAAAGAGATAAATAAAAGTTGTTTTGTTTTTTATTAAAATAGTGCCAAAATAGTGCATACTTAGAAAACTCCACTACAAACAAAACATACCGCCAAGAATAAATAAAAGTTGTACAACAGTCAGTCAAGGTCGAACTTAAAATCGAATTCCATTTTCTAAAACAATGATATTGTCTTTCTTCTTTATATACACATGGAATGCGGACTTTTCCTTTTGAATCGCATCATATCGCAACCACACACTTTTTCCGTATCATTTTTGTTTAGGTCGGACTTTTTCCTTTGAATGTAACACAGAAAGAGGATACATTTACCAAAATTATAACAACAATCTGAAATAATGAAAACCTTTTAACTTATTATAGCTTCAATAGTTTTTGGGAATTATGTCGATGAGACCTCAAACTGGTTTTAAATTACATATTCATGTAAATTCTGCATACATTATTAAAATTGATCTGTTAATTGTAGCATTAATTATATGTTTCCATTTCCCGATCATTTGTACCATCATTTATCTCTGGATTTTCGTACTAAATATTTAAAATCAGTTCTCACCTCTCTATTTCGTTCTCAAAGTACAGTTGTCATTCGTACAAGCCGGTCAGAATAATGTTACATGCCAAATGTAAAGGAAGTCTTACCTATGTGTCTTTCTTGATATAATACGGCAAATGATGGAGTTTTATGATTTCAAAAGAATCAGCTGAAGGTCAAGAGCCAGTATTATCCTATTTTTTATTCATAGGGCTTAAATACTCCGCCAGCTACTCCGACGCGAAAGTAATATATTTTTAATTTCCCTGGCTTGTTATCCACGCTCTTTCGTCTCTCTTGTTATAAAATTTAAAAGTTTATTAGACTAGACAGGTAAAAATATTTAATCCATTAAAAAATTCAAGAATTGTAAGCAGTTTAATGGCGGTTGAGTCGAAATAAAGCGCTGACATATAAGCCACACTCTGGAAACTCGATTGCATAACGTGTAAAGCCCATGAAATATTAATGATCAATAAACGTATCAATCTCTCCATAGCTTGAACTTCAATTGTATTTGATTCTTATTTACTTGCTTTTGCTTCCCTTAAAATTTTGTTGTTGTGAAGATTTCACAATTTTTGTTAGTTCTTTTTGAGTCAGTTTGATAAAAAAAACCTTTAACCAGTTATTTTATCGGTCAGCTCAATAATTATCTTAACAACTTATTTACACCTATCTTTTATGTTTTATCTTTTAACATTTACACCTATCTTGTACTTTTGTTTCTACAACGTGGTACTCATTCGTTTGGTAGAGTCCTGTTAATATTCTCACAATTCCTTTGAACAATAAATCTCTATGTCTTGTGTAACATATGTGTAAGCCAAGTGTATTGAGGTGGATGACAATTTTAGGTGAATAAGCAGTTACTTATGCCACATCAATGGTAGTAATAGAAAAATAAGGGGATATTTAACATTTTTCAACATATTTGTAATGTAAAATGTCCCTTGATTAAACTTCGTTCATCCTGCAGCTATAAAATAATGTTCACCAAGCACATATGATAAATAACTAAACGGAAACTACATTTTATATCATTGTATTCTGGCTAGAAAAGAAAGAGTAATATTTATATTTCTAACTGTTTATATTTACATATTGATGTCATTCACTTTTCTTTGAAAATATAGTTTGGAGAAATAAAACACAAAATAGAATCAGATGGCATTTAATATTACTTTATTTATGTGTTAAATTATATTTTTTGAGGCATCCTCTCGCATAAAACACTTTCACAACATTTCACTTTTTATTGAAGTAGCCCACATATACCGTTTGTTAAAATCATATATAAGTGCATAGATAACTAAAATAAATAACATTTTGAGAAAACATACTGCTGATATCTGACACAAGCTATACAAACAGAGGTTTTTACAACCCATTTTATGTTTCCTTTGTTTTTTGAAAGAACTTATCTAATTAGTATTCTTAGGAAAATGCACATAGAGTAAGTTACATATTTATGACATTTACACCATACAGGTAAAAATGGAGTGGGGGGTATATGTACCCGAAAACAAAGAGGGCTATTCTCATGCAGAAGACGTCAGTAAGAATTATAGATTCAAGTGGTAAATGAGTTAATTGCAGACCACTTTTTGAACAACTTGGTATCATTATTATCTACAGCCAATATATAGTTGACTGCCTCCTCCTCGTAAAAGCCGACCCTAGGACAAAAATAAAAAATAGACCCCTTACATCACAAGAGACCAATTTCACAACTACAATCTGCGCTTAGGAAAGAATGTCAATATTCCGAGATGTAGACTTTCTAAGACCAAAGACTGCTATCCAGTGTTGGCCTACAAACTTTATAACAAACTTCCACACTACATTTGGGAGATGGGATCCACACCGTTCAACAATAGGCTGTAGAAGTGACTGAGCAGAAAATGCTTCTACTTCATCGAGGAGTACTTCACCACCACCAAATCTCTGACCGTGAATCTGGCCTCCACAAGTGTAGATATTGTAAATATTACATAGTTGAATAATTTTTAAGTGATAGTTTTGATGACAAAATCTATCCAGGCATCAGGTCAACGATCGCCAGTTGGTAATGGTACTCTTCAAGACACATTATAAATGACTTAATAAGTATTATTTCCAATTATAAAAGTTGGATTTTTTAAATCTACCTCTGTTTAGACCATTTAAATGAACGAAGTTAAACATTAATAAAAAAGTCAATAACAAAAACGCACAGAGTCAAGAATGATGTGAATCCAGGAAAAGTTAGATTATTATTGTGTTGATAATTTTTCTGTGGAAATCTTGTGCACATATAATTGCGTTTACTCTGTTCCAGTGCTTTGTGCACCCAAATAAAAATATATAATATTTGTACAGGTGATTTAGAAAAAGCGTTCAGCACAATTTCTTAACAATAATTTAGATTACCATTATATAAAGCAATAATTTCAAGAAAGATCCTTTGGCTCATCCGAGAGTGATCTGAACAAAGGAAGCAGAGCGAACAACGGGTTGAATGAGCACCGTCGATAACCACAAATTGACTGATTCAGACGCAACCTACTATTGAAACAGGTCTTATTGATAGAACTGGGGTTGAGATTGATTATGTAATTTATCAGGTTGTACTCAAAAGCTAAATGGGTGCTTTGACTTTCAAATATATATTGTTGTTAAATGATGTTTCCTGGGTTTCCCGATGATAGATTTATTTTGTAAAAATATAGATACATGATAATTTAATTTTGTTTTCACTACTCTTTATGTTGAGACGTTCACTCATTCATTGTTCATTCATTCATTCATTGTTGGCAAAATGTTTCAATAAGAAATCCTCATATATTCCAATATGAGGTGATGACTCAGATCCAACCCTCCAGAACTGAACTGTTGAATAAATATCTATTCCCCCACCTATTATCTTTCGACGCTTTTTACTCCTTGCAATGAGTGAGCAAAATAATATTTTCCTCCACCTACTATCTAAAGTCGTGTTTTAGTCTCTGGAGTAGAAAATCAATGTACTAGTTT
This sequence comes from Flexamia atlantica, assembly GCA_035578135.1. NCBI lineage: Eukaryota > Metazoa > Arthropoda > Insecta > Hemiptera > Cicadellidae > Flexamia > Flexamia atlantica. The sequence continues at coordinate 1,191,978 of JAQJVK010000063.1, read as the reverse complement.
ATACTCCTCGGGACTTACATTTTCTCCCACGGGATTCAAAGTATCTGATCTAGTTTTTCTCCTATGGAACTAAACGTAATCTCATCCGTAACACATGTGAAGAAACCCGGCATCGCCGCGATAGACAGTGAGAAAATATGGCAACACTGTTGATTTTCATTGGCGTTCTCTAACTTTAATTTAAGAACTTCAGTTTTTTCAACCTAAGAACAAAAACCCGTAATAATTATTTTGCATAAAGTAAGTTGGCAATACTGAATAAAAACACATAATCTAGAGTCTGTTGTTGTCGATATGCCGAACGCTTCACAAACATTAATGTTTCTAACCTCAAAATTTTGGGAGGGTTTTTTTTTTAAATTCATGGACTGTAGAAAAAACGGTGTTAAAAATAGTGTGAAAGTGTGCATAAAATGGTTGTAAGTATTAAAGTAAAGTGATTTGGTCATAGTTATTGTTTATGATGTGATTGGAGGAAAAGTTTTGTGTGCATCTAGAAACTAAAATCCCTTTTCTCCTCCAAGCAATTTTTTCCACTTTAGTCCCTAGATGCACAAATAACTATTGTCTCCTAGCTGGAGTAAAGTGATCACTTTTATTCTCGGCGGGAGACAAAGTAAAATCATAAGAATAACATTAAAATCAATAATTTAAAAGTCGAGCACCTTCAAATTTCTAAGCAGATGTGCAAATATGTTAAGGTTCAACAATTTGCAGGCGCTAACAGCTGATTTCGTTGCAAGAATAATGACATAATAATAGAACCGGACCGGAGAAAGCACACAGAAAAAAGTACACAGTAGAAGTACACAGGTGATAGAACACAGTTTCTATAAAAACGTAATTTATTTTTACACGCTTTTTTAAAAAGTAACGTGAGATGTAAAGGGATTGTGCTCTTTCACACGAATATTTCTCTAACGTTGAGTTAATTGCTTAGATTTTTCCATTAGTGACACAAGCTGAGAGAAAGGTATCACTTAAATAAAAATTAAAATCAAGTTGATTTGACAAGATTAACTAGCTTAAATGTTTAATAAGCTTCTGTAATGAATGCATGAGCCAAATTTATACTCTTTAACCCTTTTAGAAAAATGTTATTTTACATTTCCTTTCCACCAATTCATTTTTTTATATTTACCTGTAAAACCAATATCTGCTGATATGAAATGTGCACAAAAGACCAATATGTCAGAGCCTCTTACCTATTTTCTTCTTATAGAGTATCGCTAAGAGTCATAACGGGGATGAGAGTGATCAATAAAAGCCAGCCCTCATAAACCTCCACTGGAAACAGGAGCTGTGAAATGATGAAGTATGAGGGACGACCTCATAACCACAACAACTCTACCGTCTTCCGCACACCTGCCGCCAAATAATGATAATTCCTCTCTCTTCGTTATATCTCTGGTTCTTATTTCATCACTTGAGTAAGCTGTCTAATTTGTACACGGCCATTCCCAGCTTTCTGACTAACTGAGTACGATTTAAATTAAGTGTTGAGAAATTTTATGTCGCCTTAAATTTGTAATGCTATATAATGGTGTGAATAAAAGTAAGATTATTTTAAACAAGGTAATATTGTTCTAACTTACACTACACTTTTAATATATAATTATTTCCTCAGATAATTTATTTCTTAGTACTCAATTTGTAGTTCTCAACTACAACAGTAGTGGAATGTGTACATTTAGATCGTCAGTTAAACGTTTAGTTTAGCTGAAAGAATTTAAGAGCCTAAGTTAATTGGTTAACATACATTTGAATTAATGAATATGCATGAGATAAACGAAACATACGAGCATTGCGTCAGTTGTTCTGTTATATGGCATGTGAATAATTCATGGTCTATTTGACAGAATTCATGTAGTTTTAAAAAAGTTTCTGCATTTGTCAAATGAATAAATAAACAATATTAATTAATTTAAATTTATATGAAAGTTGTGTGAAAAAATAACAATTATGAGTTCTTGAATGTGTTTGAGATAAAATATAGAACACAAACATTAAAAGCACGACGGTATCTTTAAATTGCATTATAACGTATTACTTTTGATAACAGAACTACTTTTAATTCTCCTATAGTCATTTTAATGTCGTTCTCAGACCATAATCCTTGTTTGTTCTATTTAATTAAAGATTAAATGTGTCTTAATAGACTTTAATGTAACAAAGGGGTTCTTACAAGTGTTTTATATATATAACACCCATCCTTCCAAAAACGATACATATACTTTTTCTTTAAAAAAATGTTTTTGCTCGGGCAAATACCACAAAGGAAGAAAAACTGAATCCCCTTCGTGTTCGAAAACCATCGGGATATGACAGCCAAATGCCAGACAAAAGATTCATTGAGCACAATAACGTCTAAATTGACCACGTGCAACCGCATAGGCGCATTGAGCTGCATTGGGCGATAATGATTGGCAAATAAAATTGTGGGCATAGTTCTTAGTTATCGTTGCGGGCTTATATTGTTTGTTGTAAGATGTCAAATATTATATTTTATTGTTGTAGATTCATAGCAATTGCTATGACACTTTATTTTAATTAATATGATAAATTATATATTTAATATGAGTCAGACGACTGGAACACCAGTCGTCTGAGCAAAGACACTTTTAAAGAAGTAATTAAGGACCAGAGCATTGTGAATTTCACAAGTGCCGAAGATCTGGCAGCATCGACGATGCGACTCATCGCGACCGCATGTGAGCAGTCGATGCCCGGAGTTTCCCGCCGCCACAGGAAAAAGCCGGTTTACTGGTGGACGCCTGAAATCGCGGAACTCCGGAGGAGATGCCTTGGTCTCCGACGAGCTGCGCAGCGAGCCAGGAACCGCCCTGATGCAAATGCCAGATCGGCTGAGCACAGAGCGGCCCGCCGAGAGCTCCGCGGTGCCATCAACCGGAGTAAAGTCAGGTGCTGGAAACAGCTGTGTCAGGATATCGACAACGACCCCTGGGGGACGGGCTACAAACTTGTAACCCAGAAGCTAGGGGCTCGCTCACCACCTGCGGTCATGGAACCACAAGCCATGGCCGCCGTCGTCGACACACTGTTTCCCAGCCACCCAGTTCGGCCAGTCAGGGAATTCGGAGAGGTAGGCGCCTTCCCAGCTTTCCGGGAAGAGGAACTCACCGCCGCCGTCCGATCCCTACGACCCAGAAGAGCGCCCGGTCCCGATGGCATTCCGGCGGAGGTGCTCAAGCTCGCTGCGGAGGTGAATCCAAGGCTTCTGCTCGACATGTTCAACGCGTGTCTGGCGGAAGGCGTTTTCTTTTCGTCGTGGAAGGTTGCCCGCCTTGTCCTTATCCCGAAGGCGAAGAGCACACCGGGGACCCCTTCTTCTTTCCGACCCCTGTGTATGCTCGACACGGCCGGGAAAGTGCTTGAGAAGCTCCTGCGCGTCAGGCTGACCGAGGCCATCGTCTCTGCGGGGGACTTGTCCCCGCAGCAGTACGGCTTCAGATCCGGTCGCTCTACCATCGACGCTATTCAGGAGGTAGTTGAGGCAGTGCGGAGGGCGGAGGACCACAACCACTGGTCGCGCCGCGTGGTCCTTCTTGTCACGCTCGACGTGAAGAACGCTTTTAACTCCGCCAGGTGGAGCGATATGCTGTGGGCGCTTGAGCATACGTTCCAAGTTCCCTCCTACCTCCTGCGTATGATAGAAGCGTATTTGTCAGACCGCGTTCTGTTGTACGACACGACCGAAGGTCAGCGGCGCATTCCCATCACTTCCGGGGCTGCGCAGGGGTCCATTCTCGGACCAGATCTCTGGAACGGGTCCTACGATAGCTTGCTGAGGCTAGACATGCCCGATGAGACCCGCCTCGTTGGCTATGCTGACGACGTCGCTGCCTTGATCGCTGCGAGGAACGTCGAGCAGGCAAAACTGAGGCTCAGTGTAGTAATGGCCAAGGTCAACGGGTGGATGCGAGATCACGGCTTGTCCCTGGCTACCAGTAAGACGGAGATCGTCGTCCTCACCAAAAAGAGGATAAACACCGTGTTCCCGGTGCAGATAGGTGACGTCACACTCGAGACTAAGCCTGCTGCAAAGTACCTGGGAGTCATGGTCGACAGCAGACTGTCTTTCGGCGAGCAGATCCAGCGCGCCGCCGACAAAGCCGCTAAGGGTGTCGCTGCCCTTGGTAGGCTTATGCCCAATGTCGGCGGTCCTCGTTCCTGCAAGCGCCGTCTGCTCATGACTGCCGTCCAGTCAGTCTTGCTGTACGGGGCGGAGGCATGGGCTCACGCACTCGAGAAGCGAGTCTTCCGAGACCGGCTTGCCCGAGTCCAGCGTCGAGGAGCTCTGCGGGTCGCTTCGGCCTACCGCACAGTCTCCGAGCCTGCTGTGATGGTGATCGCCGGAGTCATCCCCGTCCTCTTCCTCGCGAGGGAGAGGCAGGCGATTTACCGGAGGAGGCCTGAAGTGGGCCGGGAAACAGCTGCCAGGGAAGAGCGCGATCGCAGCTTCGACTCCTGGCAGCGCGACTGGGAAGCCGAGCCGAGGGGACGTTGGACCTTCCAGCTCATACCATCCGTCCGACCATGGGTGGAGCGGCAGCACGGCGAGGTCGATTACTACGTGACCCAGTTTCTTTCTGGACACGGGTACTTCCGAGCCTATCTGCACCGGATGGGCAAAGTCGCCAGCCCGGACTGTCTGTATTGCCCCGGCATCCCAGACACGTCCGAGCACACCTTTTTTCAGTGCGACCGTTGGCACGTCCGCCGAGCCTCACTTTCATCTGAGATCGGCGTGGTCGTCAGCCCAAACAACATCGTCGGAGCTATGCTCCAGGGAGAGGGCAACTGGAACTGTGTCCAGCACTACGTCCAGGCCATTCTTCGGGCGAAAAAGGTCGACCTCGATCGGCCTTAATCCTCAGCATTTCCCCACGGAGGTTGCCCTAGCGGCGTAATATCAAAGGCCTAGCCCGAAGTAATGTGTGAAACAGTTCCAGGCTAGTGTCCTCGGTGCCGAGGGAGGTGGTTTAGTCGGTAGTTCACGGGACATCGAGCTCGTGGGAGTCCGACACTATTGAGGGGACAACGAGCCCCTCAGTGTGCGTAAACGCATTCCACCTCCTACCCAAAAAAAAAAAAAAAAAAAAAAAAAAAAATATGAGTCCAATGGCATTTTTAAATGTATGTTTTGGTTTGAAGAATGTTGAACTCTTATATATATATATAAATTTATATTTTTTTATTACGACTAAAAGTAATTTAATAGTAATTATATTCCTAACCAAACAACTACCCTTAGGGGACACCAACTATTGAACGTTCAAAGTTATTTTTAGTTTGTTCATGTTCATTATAAGACCAGAAAAAGACATAATAACCGTTATCATATGTATTTGATGCAGAGTAAATCTTAATGATTAACTTACGTAGATGAATAGACCTCAGTAAAACTGTAATACTACGCTATACATATGCATTTTAAAGTTACAGACATTCGCAAATATATCAAGAAAAAACAATGTTCTCGTATAATTTTAAATAATCAAGTATATATTTGAGATAAATTATGCATGGATGCCTACTGGTAAAAAAACCCCATAGTTTTTCGTTATACTGTAGAAAAATTTAATCTTATGCTATACGATAAAAACAGATTTATTCGTCCACGATCCTGAAAGCGATTCGAAATCAAACTGGATCGGTTGCAGCTTGAGTAAATATTGCCCTTCCATTTCATTGCTTACGTATATAATTTAATTCCCAGATAAAGATATTTGTATTAATACCACATCTTTGGCAAATTTTACTATCGTGTAATGTAGTCAAAATGAAAAATACGTATTAATATAAAAAAAATATCCTACAAATATTATGAATGTGAAATTTTGTGAGTTTGTTTTATGCAAGTCAACTGTAACAACCCCTCCATGTGGACTAATGTAAACAAATAAACCGAATTCCAATTGACATACATAAAACAGTGCAGGAACAATACCAACTGTTTTGAAATAATAATAAACATGGGCGAAACCACGGCTAACATCTAGTAGTTAATTAAGGGGTTTTTTGTAAAATTAAGACTTTGTCTTCTTAATGTTTTTTCTATGTTCTATTTATTCTGTACTCTGGGACTTTTCATATACTCTCTAAAATCTTTGAAACATAAACACACTAACTTTAAATGTTAATAAAAAACATTGTCGGGTAGCATCGTGTGTAATAAGTTTAGGTCATTAAAAAGACGTTATAATGAAGACTTAGGTTAAAGCTAACGATATGAAGTCATTGTCATTAATTTTTGCTGCCTGCCATCTACAGAACTGAGGACCCTTATCCCAGTTGACGTAGAATGAAATCTCATCTCATATTTCTCCTCGGTGATCTCAGTTCATTCAGTGCAGAAGATAATTTATGTCTTATTATATAATACAATATTGTTAAGTTCTTGTTTTATTTGTCCATTAAATCAAACTAATGTTTCCTGACTTAAAATAATATATTTTGCCAGATTTAAAAAACAGTTGAAGTATTTAGTTGTCTTTGTCAAAGCACGCTATTAGTTTCTTATAAAATCTTCGTTTTGGTGGACATAAATGAGGTAATCTGAGTAGAAAAGCTATTTGCAATTACAGGTGCTGGCTCTTCGCCAAATCACGTTATTGGTGTTGACGCAGAAACTTCATTTGAAATGAAATTACTCTTGGAACTATGTCAAGAAGCTAAATATTAGTGAGCGAGACGCTTTTCCATGATGAGTTACGGTATTGTTCGTAACATCGTGATATTCAATATTTTGTTGTAATGTTTTACAACAAACACAAAACGTGGAATGCTACTGCTTGCATCTTAAGGACTTCTTTCTTCCCATTATACATGGTTTGTTGTTGTCCCACGTAAGCTAGCAGTTACTTATATAATTATGTCATTTATGTTACCGAAGGAAGTATACGATGATTTTATACCATCGAAAACACTTACTTGTTAATGGATATTAGTTTGAATACACATAATTATCCCATGTTTTGCATGTTAAATGTAACGTTTTTGAACGACAACATAGAATATATATACTCTATAATATATTCTATGTCGACACCCAGTACCTTAGACTCTGTTTATCAATGTAAAATGATGTACCAGAATATCTTCATCACTTTATATAAAATTAATACCTCATAAAATTGAAAGTAAATTTGAGGGTACATCTATTTATCTATTTAAAATGCTTAAATATTTGAACAGGACAAAATTTAAGTGAGTCTCATACCTAATTTTTACTTGAAGTTTTCAGGGTTTTCTGATTTTTCTTTCACATTCGTTTATTTTATTACTTTTCTAGCTTAATAGAACATTGACAGTTTGTTAACGAAATACACGGTTGTATAGTAATAGTAGTTTATGCAACGATTGTATAATGAATGCCTTTAAGCAACGAGTGAGATGTAAGTTAGAACACGAGCGAAGCGAGTGTTGTAAATATCTCACGAGTGGCTTAAAGGCATAATACAATCGTTGCATACACTATTTTATCTACGACCAACAACATACGACAAAATTTCCCCCGAAGTTAAACAAAACTCATGACTTTTACTAATGATGGAATAGGTCAACTAAAATTTGAGGTTAGGCAAATAAGTAGACTGAACCATGAATCGTTATGGAACAATCAGCTGATGGGATAAGTAAACTCAAACATGAATCGTAATGCAACAATCAGCTGATGTGCGAATTGTGTAATTGTTATTATGACACTACTTCCGTTAAATGCCGAGCTCTCATTGGTCTAGAACCAGTACTCTAAGGTGACTCCAGTACTCTAAAGTCGTCATTAGAGTACTGCTTGGTTTTTGGTGTTTTAATGTATATCATTATAATGTTTATTGTAGACCATAATTGGTGCTTATTGCAATTGTCATAGATAAAAGTTGAAAAAACCTCGTTGACTATTGAGGAACTACACAACCAACATTAAATTAAAACATTACACTTTTTACTTCTTTGAATTTGTGACCTACCCAGCTAGGTATTTTCAGCCAAATGTAATTTAGAGATGAGCGTATGTGATAAAAACATCTCCAAAGAAATTCGGAAATATACAGCTGTATGTCTACGAACCGGAGTCGGAGGTGGTAGGAAGGGGCCAGTCTCATACATCTGGCGATCAATCGAGGGTTGGCCGCTGGCCAGGCCCTCAGACGTTCACACCTGCCAAGTCGTAACATGCCGTACGTACGAACCGCTGGCGAATGTTGCCTAAAATAATCTCTCAGATATTTATAATGTGAGACGCGTGAACGTTTTAACGAATGATGGATAAGTGTTTAACGTCGGAGAACGAAAGGATTATTATTTTTTCAAGTCTGGTGCGTTTATCAGGTAATTTTTTTCGAATTCTGGTGAATATGTGTGATTATAATTCTCTTTGAGATTTCGTCTACTCGAAATTCGCTGTTAAAAATTCCGTGCTCTGCTGTTTTGAAATTGAATACATAATATGGTACGATGTAATGGTAACGCATAGCAAAATAAAAAAAATGTCGGTAGTGTACTAAAATGTTTATATCCTAAACCTTCTCTCGTAATATTCTAATGGATTGGTCAGTTAACAGCAGGGAAGGGATTTAATAAATTATTTCCGATGTGGTTTTAATTACCTTAGTTTAAGCAATCGACCTGTAGCAGGTAGGTATGTCTGATAAAATATGCTCTTAAAATACCATCAGAAACCCATGAGCGTTTAACCCAATGCTATTGAATATAGTAATAACATTTTTTCACAATCACCTACAACAGCATATTAAAAAAAATTTTGTAAAATAATGGAAAATACAGAAAGCTACTATGTAAAGAGTGGAATCGTGTTGAATGTGAATAAATAAACTCTGGTATAAAGTATAGAATGAAATCTAAAAACAATCAAACCGAATGATATAGTATTGCTTTCACACAAAGCGCTTATCCAGCTCAAAGCTTTGGATATCTGATAAAAACCTCAGTGGTAGGATTAAAAACATTTTCACTAGGAAGCTCTTTGTTGAATACTGGGAGCCATTTTTCAATAAACAATAAATCGCTTTTAAGACTTAGATGACTATGATCTAGTTTATGATGTTGTTGAAGGCTACACAAATTAATATTTTAAAATTATAAAGGACGAGTTACTAGAATAATGAATGAATTTGAATAATGAAATCATACCTTTAAAAAATAACATGATTTCTTATTGATACGATTCCATTCTATGAATAGCTTTGGAGTTTGACTATGATTTTACAATTTAACATTAATTAAATACCATTTACTTGTATTCATTCCGAGTAATCGTCATTTTACAAGGCACGGTGGAAATTCACAAGAGACGGTTTGATGTAGATCGAATGAAGAAAATGCCACAATAACATGAATTAATAAAATAAAAGGGGGTGATAACTTATTAACTAAGGCATGGAAACCTTTTACAGGCACATTCGTCCCAAATAGTAAGATATAATGGAAGGTTCTGTATGTTAGTATACATTTGAAGTATGAAAATAATAGTGCAGCATCTAAAAGGTAACAGGCAATACTCCAAAAAATGCGACGAATAAAATTTGAAAGCCAAGTCTAATTGAAAACAATTATGTCTACCAGTATATTAGCAACAGAATGATACCAGACTAGGAAGGTAAACATTTAGAGTTAGACCATTGAGAGAAATTATTTGTACTACTACTTTAAACTATTAATTTACAAAGAGATATTTTTAAAACCAAACTCAAGCTTTAACCTAAATAAGTTAGACATTATTTCCTAATCGATTGTAAGGTCATAGAAACGTTATATTAACCATGTATTATTAGAACTGGTCTCGATAGATGGTTATCGATAAACCAAAATTGTATTAAGCCTTCCAATAAATTCCGATCCTGTTATGTGGGCGTAATTAATTGACCAAACCAATATAATCCAATTAGTGATTGTACATATCGTTACGGCACTATAATCATAAGCATAAAGTTTCCAGAGTCCATAAATATCTTTATTTTCTTTTTCGAGTCTCAATAAAATCATAACAAATGAATGTGTTTAAACAGATCCAGTTTTGTAGTTCGTGATTATAGATTTAAGAATAACGTTTATTATTTTTGATTTTCCAAACTAGGAGCTCAGAGGTTCAATACCTCTATTCAATGCATTTTTTTTCTAATAATCAAAATTTATTGAATTTGTATTATCCCACCACAATTTATTACATAGGTGGCCTTCTTCCGTAAACATTAAAAAACCCATATTTATCAAGTACAAGGCAATTAATTAATAAGTAAACAATTGGTAGAGAATACCAGGCCTTTTAACGTAAATAGATTGTATATTGCGAGTAAAATTTATGGAATATTTTTTTTCAAATGAAAGCATGAATATTATTTGAATATAAATAGAGCCCTTACAGTTTGTGTTTATACTACTTGAGTTAGATAACATTCTCACTTCTTAAAATCAAGATTGTAAGATTGATTCTTAGCAAGATTCTGAGCAATTTTTGTGAAGGTTTAAATCAGGACCAAAGCAAAATCAATTATTTAGCTATCGACTAATAACCCTGACAAACGAAACAATCTCTGTCAGTATCAAGGCTATTACGTGACCCATTTCACACTCATCACTTAATCACTTTAATAAGACAAGTACCTCATGGAGGACGTTACCCTGAATATGAGTGAAGGATGAGGTGTGATGATCGTGATGATAGTGGCGCGATTTTGTAGCCTTGTTACTGACTAGGGTTGGCATGTTCCTTAGGCAGGATTGTTAATTAATAGCCCAAAAACCAATGGCAGCTGGCTCCAGAAACATCAGTAACTTTTTTTTTTTTTTTTTTTTTTTAAGAGGGTGGTGGCCTCTTTTTTACCTTGCCTTTGCAACGCCCACATAGACTATTGATCTGTGCGTGGACGTTATCAAGCAAAGACAAGGAGTGAGCCAGTACAGTACAAGGACGCCTCAAACGCCTTAAAGCACACCTAGATAGCGTAGGCGTCTATATTATTTATCGATATAGGTAACATTGATTATGTTTTAAGGAAGCTTTTAACCCTTGATTTATCTCACAATTATCACTACTAGTGGCATAATAAAAATTAGCAACTTATTGGGCTGAGTCTAATACAGCCTATCTAGCTGACGTTGAAATACAAACAACAGCTTTTTGGCTTTCTTGAGTAATTTCAAAGCTTACGAAAATAAAAGATCAAGGTTTTTTATTCCAAATATATTTTCACAAACACAAAGTTTTATAATGAGTGCTAATACGATTCGTGCATAATATAAATAAAACCATCTAAATAACTAAAACATTAAATATTACAAAACAAGGTCTTTACATTTTACGAATACAAAAGAAGGAAAAATAACGTGATTAGGTACTTAATTAATGAAATGTATTAAATATATCTTTAATCGATAATATTTCTATAGCAGTATTACTTAAGTACTCTTTAATGTTTAAATGTACATCCCTTAGAAAAGTACAAAACCTTTATCATTCCAATATTATTTTTGTCAGATAATAAAAAGTAACTAGGACAGATACATTAAAGTTTGGTGGAATGGCCGGGACGACAGTGTTGATAGCCAGTGGAAGTAAACAAGTTCAGTGACCAGACAAACTTCTAATTTAGTTTGTAAAAACTTCCTTGGATACGAGTCTAAGATATAACGTTATATCAGTGGAACTGATCAAATATAACACCATATCTATTTAAATTTATAAAATACATTTTACAAAAAAACATTATGTGAAAAGCGTTATACAGGGTGTCCTAAAATTATGGTAAAATATTTTAGTTTATGATAGTAGAGGTAAAATTAAGAAAAAACGTTAATGTAAACATAGGTCCAAAAGAGCTTCGTTTTCCGTCTGTGTGCCTGTTTGTGATTTTTAAATATTTAATTATATCTCATTAACCTCTTGACTTACAAACTTCAAACTTAATATATAGGTAACCACTATTAAGAACTATATTTGTAAGAAGTATCAAATTTATACTTTGTACTATTTAGAAATGGCGACTTTTTTGTTTTAAAAACTAAATATCTTAAAAACCGCAAGTTTTAGAAAAATTACAAGATACAAAAAAGCTGCAAATTCTAATTCAATTAACGCTGATGTGAAGATAATGTTGATCAGCCTACTAATAACAGAGAAATTTTAAAGTTTCTGAATAAAATCATGCAAATTTCAGACAGTATGTTCTAAATAACCATTTTTTTATTCAGGAAGGTTAAAATTTCTCCATTATCAGTGGTCCGATCATCATAAACTTAATATCAGCGTTAATTTAATTAAATTGTGCAGATTTTTCGTCTCTTGCATAACTTATTCTAAAATTGGCGGTTTTTAAGATATTTAGCTGTGAAAACAAAAAACAGTCGCCATTTAAAAATGGTAGAAAGTAGAAATTTAATAATTCTTACAAAAATAGTTCTTAATAGTGGTTGCCTATATACGAAGTTTGAAGTTTATATGTTAAAAGGTTCGTGAGATATAATTAGATATGTAAAAATCACAAACAGATACACAGACGGAAAACGTAACACTTTAGGACATATGTCGATATAAACTTTTTTTATTTATTTTTACCTCTACTACCATACACTAAAATATTTTACCATAATTCCTGGACACCCTGTATAACATCGCTAAAAACTTCATTCGTCAAAACCATTCTAGAAAAATGTGGTAAAAATTTACTTTGGTATTTGACACATAATTTCCCTCTGTACTATAAAAAATCGAAGAAAATATAATGGAAATGTATGTATTTTAATTCTTCTTTCTATACAGGGTTAGGCAAAAGTGTGGGAAACCTCTTCAAGTTTTAACACTTTCCAGCAGGAAAACAAAACTCGACACATTTTTACAAAATACAAAAATCACCTTTTTTTAGCACTTTGCCCCGGCCTCGTATTGGAGCTCCGGATCTTCAAATGTAAACCCTTTTGGAATGACCCCTCATTTGAAGGATTTGTCAAGAGAAATACAATGACGCAGACCCGAGTTCAAGTTAGACATCTCCAAATAAATTGGCAGGCTTTTAAACATTTCATATTTAAGTGGCTGCTTACTTATCCATCTCGATCTTTAAATGCCCACTATCTTGGTCACGGATTTACAATGACCTCGTGTTTTCACAATATCATCTTTATTGTCAAATCCTTCAAATTGGGGGGTCATTCAATATGGGTTTCAATGAAACATATAGGGGGCGAAGTCATCTTTCCATCAAAATAGGTAATTTTTATGATTTAAAAACGTATTCAGAGTATAGTATGAATTCGTACCCCACTGTACCCGCCTATAACTATTTATTCATATAGTATTATCTTTATTATATAAACCTCACATTGCTTGTGTGTAAATCTTTTTATTAAACTCCCTATTATTCGGCCACTTTGGGATCGAGACCAGGACGGATTACGATTTTGCTGGCGGACCGACGTGCCTGAAAGCTCGTGAAATTATAGCATTAATAAACACCGTAAGTCTATTACTAACTTATTTATTTTTAATTTTTATGGTAAAAATAAAAAATAAAATTACATTTTTACAAAGTAGTATTTAGTACGGGATTCATTCAATTTGACCACTTCCTGCCGATTTTGGGTGGTTGAACCGATAACACTTTGATGCAAACTGTTGGTTAAAAACCTCTAAAGTGTAGTCCTGTTGAAAAGTGGCCCAATGAGAGGGAGTTCACTAATTTATTGTTATACAATAAAAAATTATGACTGGCGTCGGTGGCTTTTATCATATCACTAATGCGACTATCCAGTAATAAACCACTTTTATTTATTTGTGATATATTCCTATTACACGGTGATGATAAACAATTTTATATCACTGCAACATAATTTTTTTCTGTAAGGATTTATTTTAATGCATAGTTTTATTTTATTCTTCAATATAGCTATTACTGAAGGCACCAGTTAAAAATAAAATAAAACCTTAATTATTAAAACCCAATTTTTAATCTTACTGTACTTACCGAGATTTACACATTTACAGATGATTAAAGGTGGATTTAAGATACCGTTTGGTTTTAATTTTGTTGATAAAGTATCAGGAAGTCAAATAGAAAGCGTCTGATTAAATTGAAAAGGATTCTAAAAGATATAGCTGAATACCTACATTTTCCTCCGAGTAACGTAAAAGACATAGTCGTTCCATGTATTACGGAATCTAAATATACATAAATTGTAATATTGAATATTTCACGAAGTATGTGTTCCGGTTACATATAACAGGAAGTGCATCGGAAATTTAATGCAGGCCGCGCGACTACCGTTACATATAAAAATCTCGGTTAGCTAAATTCTACGAATAATGTGATATTCAATTTCCTGGCCCTTATCGTTATTTAAATTGAACAATTTTGCGTCTTAACTAATACATGTTAGATATATTACTATATAACAAGTTTATAGTTGCAAAAAAGGTTTCAATAGAAAATAAATAATCGTAATAATCAAAACAAGTCAATTGTAGTACCCATATTTTGCAAAAGGTTTCGCTCAAAAGCGTAGCAAAAAAATTCCAATAGATCATGTTACCGAAACGCATGCATGAAAACTATTGACCCACATCAAAGAAATTGTAAAGGATTTTATTGAATTTTAAAATCATGAACCCGTTTAAAATAAGTGAATACACTCAACAATTTAGAAATTGTTTAATAGCAGTTTGTAAGAAATATATGGACTTTTTCTTAGGAATCAAAACGTATTCTTGAAGATTATCGCAAAATAACAGTAGTTTTAACAGCGATTATCATCATTAGGCCTATAGTGTGTTATGAACATTAGCCTTCAACGAATGTATCATGAACATCCTGAAGGCGCGAGTGAGGTGTAGCGAAGCGAATTTTCTAATCATCTACTGAGTGGTTTGGTTTCATAATGCAGCTCCTTATGATGATATTTGTAATATTACTATCGAAGCTTATTGCAATTTGTAACTAACTAGATGACTATTAATAGTGTTTGTAATTAGTTTCCAATATTGCATCCGTGCATCCCGTTTGAGAAATATTGTTTTTGTTCATCCTCAACTGATATTATGTAGAACGACTTAGTTCCATTTCAGAGCACAATGCACAACCTATGATGATGTAAGGGAGGCAAACATATTTATATAGGTATATTGGATGATACACAAATGTTTAGTTCCATTTGTTGTTTGTACATGTTAATTGACTTTTGGGAGTTCGAGGAATTTACTTTAAACAATATTTCCAAAGATTTATGTCTCTTTTAACGTGTATTTTAATAGATTAATATTCAAATGAGTTTTTTAAAGCAACCCATCGCGTTGTATCCCGCTTTGATAGAATAAAGTACCAAACAGCTTAGTAGATTTTTGTGATAAACATAAGTGAAATACTAGCTAATGGAAATTTCGAATCACTATAACTTGAACTGCGATATTGTAACATATTACTCATGAAAAACAAAGATTCTATAATAAATGCCACCATAAGTTTCTTTAAATCTTTTTGTAAAATATATACTATGATTAAACAAGTGATTTGCACACTATTTTTGTCCAATAAATGTGCAAATTTTTAAAAATTACATACTATAGCGACTGAAAATTCCAAGAGATTTTCTTTTATTCATGTGGTTAGTTGCGCAAGATAAAACATGCCATTGTGTTTAGTTTGTTATCTATTTACGTTCTTCATCTTTCAGAAATGCATCTTTTTAGCGAATTTCCCCTATAGGGAATTTAGCAAATTTCCCCTATAGGGAATTTAGCAAATTTCCCCTATAGGGAAGAAGCTATTACCGTAGGTCTCATGGTAAGACCTAACTCGGGACCTCTATAACTTTTCGTTTTGGGGCCCCCAGAAGCAAAAACACTATTCGTTTGAATTTTTATATACATATATATATATATATATATATATATATATATGTGTGTCTGTTAGCACGATAGCGGCCGCAAAAATGGTCCGATCTTTATGAAATTTGGTACGGACATGTAAAGTGGTAATCAATTGGACGAGTTCGTGAACCAGCCCGATCGGACCACCGTAAGGGGGGGAAAGGGTAATAACCCCCCCAAAAATGGGTTTTTTGAGTTTTTTACATATAAAAATAAAAATTATCAAATTTTTGTTAGCACCATTGAATTCAGCTCAAAAAACAAACAGTTTAGTATTTTGAATCACCGCTCTATGTCCATTGGTTACCGAGATATTGAAAGTGGTAAACACAGTACGTTGTCCCAATGTTAACCTTATGGGAAATAAGTAAAATTCTATATCTCGGTTATTTCTCAACATATCTTGTTAAAACTTGGTAAATAGCTTCTTCTAGTTCAGATCTACTAAATATTGAATTAAAACCACCCAGTTTTAATATACTTGTAGCAGCAAACCTGCATACTCATTCCCTTGTTATTCTTATGGAGCTTACCAAAACATGTCAAATCTCGCTGTTTGATTGAAATATGTTGTTTTGCATTTGAAATTCACTGAGTATGCAGGTCTGCTGCAACGGGGGTATTAGTCGAATTGTTGTAGATTTGCTTCTGTGGGTCACTCACGTAAACTACTGCTCTCTCCGTACCAAAGCTAATGGTTGTTGGACTGCCACTGTTATTAGCGTAATGGCCAACTGTATGCAGTTGTTGTTAGTGACTGCTATAATTTCTGGGCTACCTCCAACTAAGGCTCATTGACAATAGCATTTATTGAAAATAAACAAAGCATAAAATGAAATAATCTTTTTGCACTATTGTACCGGGATACTAATTTATTTTTTCTTTAATATGACGATTTTATTCATACATATAGGTTCGTTATTAACATACGTAAGCCGATTTCTCCTGAATTAATTTGGATAATAAGTACATTTGTATACATTTAAATACTGTATATAGCAGAGATTAGAAATCAATTACAAATTATCTTTACAAAGTATCTTTTTTACTTTCCACCGCTATAACCAATTGACCTTAACTAATTGTTTATGAAATTGGAATACATAGAAAGTTATGAAGTACTCATTTTTACATTTAAAGAAATATGCAATGTTGGTATAACGTGAGATCGATCATTAATTAATTAAATTATTAATTTATTTATCAATATATCAACGTTGAAACCATTAAAAAAATTCTTACAACCAGCAAACAGCAACACTTAATCGAAAAATAACAAGAGAAAAAATTAAACTATGGAAAACATGATACAGGTTGAGTGCAATAACAGTGCGAGATAACAAGATGCAAAATAGACTACATACTAAGGGAAAAAATGAGCAAGCAACATGCAAGTGCAATTTTAACATTAGAAATGCTGATTAAAAACGATTAATGATTATTAAAAAGTATTTCTATTTATAAAGTGAAATATTTAAGTTGAATAATGAGCAGACGTAAGTTATAGCAGCGGTCATTTTGTGTCAGACTACTTACAGGCGTCGGTTGTGATGCCAGATGTAGGCTTTTATCATAATTATACTATCCAGAAGTCAGCATTCGGATTGATTGGAAATGTAATTTGCTGAAAATCAAGCTTAAATATGTACATGGCATTTACGGTACGGTAAGGTGCAAGGTATTTATATCAGCAGCTTTATTACCCATTTTGCTGCTTTCATTTCTGCAAAAGCTGATGCCACCTCGCACGCCACTCAATTACCGACGTAATGTTATCTAAATTATGATTACCAGGCCAAAATTATGCAAATTACTATTAATATTACAGCGATGATAATTTGACGCGTAATAAAAACTGTAAGCCTTACTTACCTGCCTTTTATTAATGTTATGTCAGCTATATACAAACAATAAATAGAATTTGTATTTTTTGTACAATTATGTATAAAATAAATGCCATAGACTACTTTTGTTCCGTCGGTATTGCTCATGACCGGATAAAAATTAACTAAGTAAATATGTAATCAACTATAAAATATGTAATCAACTGTTTAAAAACTCCAAAGAACAAAACTAAAAAAGTTTTAAATTACTAGAAATACAATAGAAAAAGTCAGATAAATTTATCGTCAAATTAGTGGTAATCCAGAAATACATAATAAATTATAATAAGAACAAAAATACATGACATTTTTCCATGAGAAATTCGTACAATTTGAAACTATTTTATTGAAAAATCCAACTTCAGAGTATATTGATCACCGAAGTAACCCAGTTATGCATCATCGGAGTTTGTAAAGAGCGAATGACGCTGCACATTTGCAATTCATACTCAGTCTCAACCAAATCACTGATGGGATATTCTAGAGGTTTTTGGGAAGCAACAATGTCAGTTATAGATGAAACATCAGCTGGTTTGTTGTCTTCTAGTTCAAGGCTCATGTTTGGTACGTAACTGACCTGTATATTAGTTTGTCAAAGTAACACTCAGTAATAACGGTCTCGGCGCGCTAGCATTTCTAAGCCATTGAAATTAAAACTTTCATTAAAAAATTTTTGAGACTTTTGATAATTTATTTTCTCTCCAGTTTTTCTAATTCATCTAATAGTGTGTCGTGGTTTCCTTCAAACGAGTTAAAAATATGAAGAATAAAAATCTAGCAGTACCTTAAGGGCCAAAAACAATTATTTTGTAAACCATAACGGGTAGGCCTTATAAAACAAAGTTTTTCATACAAGACAAACCTCACATCACTCAAGATACATGTTCAAAATAAATTGTTCAGTTGTAATTGTTTTAGCAGCTTACTGCAGTAGAAAGTCGTTTTAAAGCGACGTCCTTTACTTCTACAGAATTATTTTTTATTTGGAAAATTAATTTTTAAGAGCAAGCTTAATAAAAACTTGATTTTTAAGTTTTAAGCTTAAATTTAATATTTTGCAGTGGGTCCTCGGTGTGTAATTTTTAGTATGATAGTGGAACACGAAATGCCGCTTCTTCGATGATCTGCGAAGGAGGTACATCGTACTGTGCAAGATAAAATTACTTTAGAAATGTCAAAAATTGAAATTTTTATAAGTTTGTAAAGTAAAGTGTCATTGTAAATAATGACAATTTGTAAGTCAATTGAATAATAAAGTTGAATTCATTATTTATTTACAACTTCTTGTGTTGACTTACAACTGGGATTGACACTCTGGTTCAGGTTACAGTTGAAAATTTCAGGGAAACAATTCTGTCAATATACTACCATGTGCTTTAAAAATAAAATTCCACAAAGTCAGCCAGCCAGTTAGTGCAGCTCCCAGTAACTCTGTCCCTCGACTTGATAAATTGGATTGTCACCGAAGTTTATTATCTGCTCTGCGAGTTCGTTACGGAGATAAAAGCTATATCTGCTCTCGAAAGGTTTGCAGTTACACGGCTACAAAATGGTCTTAAGTGACTATGCGATGTCATCTGTGAGAGTCATTTCGTTTATATTGGGAATATGAGATGAGTAGTTAAACATACTATCTGGCCTAGGTGATAACAGTTTTTATATGATTAAATAGTGGCTCTTGAGCCTGCAATACATCGTTAAACCATAGCTTTTAATTTTGTTGGGATCTGAAATGACAAAATTTATTTCATTAATACAGTTAATGATTACAAAAAGGCGCAGCGGCAGGTGTAGTAGGGTACCTATCCATTTAAGTTTAGAACTTTAGATATTTGATCGACTCTTTTATCTACTTCCTTTAAATACAAGAAAAATTGGAAAACATTTTAGACTGCGGTCTCAAGAGAGTACAAGCAATATAAAGTAGTTTGAGCTGTTGAGAAATTTACGAATATGTATAGCCACTATTTATGGCCTCCTAAAATATCTAATACTCCGATGGTAACATCGGGTCTTGATAGCATCAGTCTGAATACAATTGCTATTGCCTCGGTATAGTCTACAGTCAGATACCTTGATTAAAAAATATATAAAAAGTCTATACACTACATAACATAGCTAGCTTTCTTATAAACCATTTACTAAATCCATTTAAGCTCATTACCTTAAATGAAACAATAACACCTCAATACTCAATGTAAGCAAACGATTTTATTCCCAATATATTTCCAACGTTAGTTTTAACGATATTTCTTTTTCTTATAGCTTTTAAGAAAAACTGTTCGTGATATTAAAACGTCTGTCATCATTTAGCAGTTTGTGAAATATCCTAGATTTCTATACAAATATTTATAATAATACTCAGAGAATATTAAACCGCAGAGAATAATAAATTTGTAATACATTTGATATGTATTATTATAATAAGATGAAGTAATTTAAAATGAGAACATTCAAACATGTTTTATACAAATTTATTTAAAATTAAACACATGCATCACTTAGCATTTCAATATACTGTATCAAATTCAAAAATAAATTGTTATTTAGAGTCTAACCTTGAATGGTTTTTCCAGTTTGATATCAAGATGGGAAAGAGGTGAAGGGTAGAGAATTCATATATCACATTCCAATATAGTATCATACTGATTTAGAGTTGTTTCAATCGGGATATTTTAATGCTCTTTTTAAGACTTTAAATATTTTTAAGTGCTTATGGAAAAATGGCTTTGGAATCCCGGGGCCCTTTCATGGATCTTAGTGCACTGGTCAACCTAATCACGAATGCATGAGTTAGCGTGAATCTTGCATTCTTTCATCTACACCTGCATCTGCATGGATCTGTATAATTTAGCATGAGTGCATGAATCTTAACTCCCTTATCTAAGCGCTCAGGCCAACCTAATGCTGCTCTCTGGCGGCTAACTGGTGTCAGGTGGCTTGAGGGAACGCTTCATGTTACTTATTCAGTGTCCATTATCACTACCTGGCTTCAAATCCGGTTTGACAAATACCTCCACTTTCCGAAGAAAGATAATTTATACTCTTTCTCCTTTGAAATTTAATTATAATTCTTCCCTCTTTTACGTAAATTGTAAACGGCTTTATAATTGAATGAAAAAAGTTGTTGAAAATTAAATAGTGTACTACTTCAAATCCAAATATTTTAAAAAGACACATGTTGTATGTGCTGTTTTTATTACACATACGTACGTAGAAATAGTGTCAGCAGTAACGTATTCAACCTATAAATAAACCTCTTAGCGTGACACTAAACATAGTATTTTTTAACGATTACAGAATCAGTGTTTAGTTAAGTATTTTGATTAAAAATTTTAAAATTTTCTTTTGCTAAGGCTATTATGAATCCTAAAATAAACCACTCTTTATATTTGTTTGATATTTTAATGACATCACAGGTAGCATTTACGTATTATCTTATCCTTCAAATTTGAATATGTCCACAGCACATGCATTCCTTCAAATATTAAGCTAAGTCCCAAGAGATAATAAGACATAACCTTTATGAATGATGAAAAATTGCAGCGAATAATAGTAAACATTGCTGCATACAATCAATGATAAAGAACTAGAAGTAAAAAATTCCAATTTATATTAAAATTTATTCTAACAGTTTTATTTATCTAACAATTAAGTTTTACTGTCATACATGTAAAAACACCATATGTGTTTGAATTGAAAAGTTAAAACTTATGGAAATAATAGTTTAAAATTAATGCTAAAAGTGCATCATAATACAAAAACATAATACTAAATAAATAGGCCTACGTTTATACATTTATTTCCTACCTAGGCAAGCATGACTACAAAGAACCACATTTGCGTTTTCAATTAGAATACAATACATTCATCAGAATGAAACAATGGTAGTAATTTACTTTAAATCGATCGTACTTTTCACTCGTCATTTACGAACCTTTTTCATTGCTTCCTCAGCAATTTGATTCAATATCTAGTAGCTAAATAAAATTGAACCATTGAATCCATATTTTTAATTTATACATAAAGTAAATTTGTTTTCAAAGGCATTTGGATTTTGTTATTAAGTTCTCTACCACATTCTCACTATTAACACTCGATCGTCGGCGAACAAAACTTCAGAATCACATTCATTAATCCTTTGGTGAAATCTGAAAATTCGGTACTTTTTAAGGTTTAAAAATGACTGGGTACTAGTGAATTTTGGAACAGTAAAAGAACTAGCCTAAAACTCCTCTTAATATTTCGATATCTTCAATTTCATGTGACACTATCGAAAGTGCACCTCTGTGCTTTGAACAGGCCAAAGAGCAGACTTGAACCGTGCACTCACGAATCCCAATCTATCGATTAACGTTTTGGATGTTTCTTAAGGTCTTAGAAAAGATTCAAAAATAAATAACAAAACCATTTCAATCTCTTTTATGGCTTTTCCTTATAAAAAGCGAGCTATTGGAATATTCTTTAGTCATCCATAGAGGATGAATCGAAAGAGTTTCTGTTAGAACAAGCCCCTTTTAATGCACTGACTCTAATGAGTTTCTGTTAGAACTAGCCCCTTTTAATGCACTAACTCTAGTTGAAATGAACTGATAGTATTTGTTTATAATATTAAAATGTTTATAATCTGTATAGGTACTGTACATATATTAGGCCTAATTTACATCACGCAGCATAGAAAGTAAGAGAGAATATTTCATTCCTATTTGTAAACCTCACCAGCGTAGCATTACGGCAGGTAACTAATACTTTCCGGTGATAAATTAGATTGTCCATTTGCTAACAACCCCTAGCCACGCTACATCACATGAAAATGTCCCCACAGACTTTGCAACAAAACATAGTTTGTTTAAAACAAAGTTGATAACTGTTCACTGTGCATAAGTACCACTCTGTTTTTAAGGAATACTTTTTGTTTAGGATCAGGTTTACTAAACAATTTTGGGTTATAAAATACATGAACTATGCAATGCTGCGGTGTTGTTAACGCAACATCATAAGAGAAACAAATTCAATACAATTTTTGAATATTAATTTTATCGTAACACACTTTTAATCACTGCCAAATTCATACAAATATTATATTATTGTTGGGGGTCAGCAGTGGTAATGAAATTACCACACTGAGAGGTATTCTCAGTAGTATCAGAATCCCGAGGGCTCAATGTCCTAAGGACTTCTGGCTAGATTAATGAGTTCGTGTAACAAACTTAATTAATTGATAGTAAACCAATCGTGGTTTAGATGATTGATTTGGACATATTCATTTTCAAGAATACATTTAATCACGGCTGTCAAACCCCAGCATTTGAGGTAATTTCATGGCCCATGGTTGTATTTGCTAATTGTTTTACCGGGTAACAATGAGTTAGTTTGACTTGATTAACATGTTTAAATAATACAATTAACATTACAAGCCTTAAAGGGACTATTAACGGGAGCTAAATAAATGTTTAAATACATCGGTACTGTTACATTTAAGGCATTTTTACATTGAGAGTAAGATGTAATTTGTTTATGTTATGCAAAAATTGGTCATATAATAACAGGAATTCTTAAAATGTGACAAACCAACAATAACAAATAGTCTTATTTACAATTCCAAAGTATAATACAGTGAAAAAACGTGAGTGTATTTTAATATAAAATACCCCTGTTGCGGTAGACCTGCATACTGAACTAATTTCAAATGAGCAAAACATATTTCAATTCAACATAACAAGATGTCACATGCGTAAGCTCCAAAAGAATATCATGGGGAATTGAGTATGCAGATTTCCTGCACAGGCATTTTAAAAATGGTTGTTTTTAATTCAATATTTAGTTGATCTGAATACGAATTATCATTTAATTATCATTTTAACGTACGTTGAAGCAAGGAAGGTACGTTAAAGCATAAGGAAGATACCCCATATTGCAGAGTTTTCATTTCCCTCAGGGATAACATGCGGTAGGAGCATGCAGGTTTTCTTTTATGAAAATGGAAATATCAAGGATTTTAGACTAATATGCATTCGATCTCATATACTTGAAGCCACAAACAAAATGTGAGGAAATACAAAACGTCATAGCAAATGTTCCAGCCTAAAATACAAGCTGATTGATTTTTCGCTTCTTTTGAATAGCTATAATAAGTAATATAAACAGGGTCAGGCAAACGTAAATAAAACCATTAGAATATATATATTCAAAAATACCAAGCAAGGTCTGACTAGCCTTTATAAACCGATCTTATGACAGCCTTTGCATATGGTAAAAATAAAAGAGTTTTAACACCGATGATAAAATATTAATTTATTTCCGTTCCTTGGCGCTTTATGTAATGTTTATGAAATTAATTAATGTTTCCTAATTTATTACAAAATAAAACGTTGAACACGTTGCATTTCTGAGCAGATTTATTTAATAATTTTTCGTGAAGAAATCATAAATTTTGCAAAATTATGATACAAAATTCGAAACTGGGTTTGCTTGCCATTTGTCACTGGGCTTTAAATTAAAGATGCTATCTAACAAAAGGTCGCCGTTAGTAACAATACCCGGGTTTGGACCGTTCCCGATGAAAACGTTAAAAGCCACTGACATAGGAAGACAATACAAAATAATAAAAAAATCACGCGAAGCAGCGATAAATTTCCTATCGGAATATTCGTGTTTTCGCATTGACTCGTTATAACCGTTTGAACCCCTTCTTAGCGAATGAATCTTGTTTTTTGAACAGAAGCCAAACCGGGTTGGCAACTGTGCAGCCCTTGTTACATTACACGTGGCTTCAACTGTGAAATTGAGATAAATTCTCCCCTATGGAGAAAAATTTAACTATCGCTGTGAATTTTACATACCCCACTAAAACCAATAATTAAATCAGATTTAATCCGTTTAAAAAGTGCTGATTGCAGAATAAGTTACTTATTTAGAGTATATTATTAAAAATTTAATTCAAAATTAATAATAATAACAGTGCATCATCTAATTAAATTTACCATTTAAAAAAGAGTATATATATACACCACTTGTATACCCTTTGAATAGCATAAAAGGTAATTTTTTATTTTTTTTTACAGGGATGCCGTTTTAATACTAGCCATGTGGTAAGTAAACACTTTATTTATGTTGGATAGTGGATACCCTTGTCGAGGGCCTTAAATGAAATTTTAATCTTAAAATGAATCTAAAATATTATTTTGTTTTTAATATAGGACTATTAGTATGAATATAAAACGCATCTTGGTTTTAATCAAAATTTAAATTTATGTATTGTCTCATAAAAGAGCAATTTCCCTGGGAAAAAGAATGGAATGGATGACCAATATCATCTCGAATTACGAGTACTTTTGATTCGTAAAATACTATTCATTATTGTGTAGGGTTGTCTTAAAAAATAATACTGTAAAAGCCAAATCTACAGTATTTTATAAGATAAAATTCACTCATTACCTTGCACTCCATTGTGTTGTCTTGTATCAAAATGCAGTTATATAAAACATGCATAAGGAATGTAAACAATTCACTTGATGTCAATGTATGTCAATATAACGTTTTATGCATACATTCGAATTTATATAATTGTTTTTATCTTTAATTATATACTTTGACATAATGACTGTAATCAACAGATGGTAAACAAGTATATAAGTGGTTTTTTCGCGCCATGACAGTACTTTTAAAGTAAATTTTCTATTTTTAGGTATGGCTGGATAGTATATTTTTGGTTATTCACACATTTAAAGGTACATTCAATTATATTCTATTTTGTAATTAATCTATAGTCCTAATTAGTCCCAAAGGTCTTATTGGTCTGTAGATTAAAATGTGTTACGTTTGTAATTGAGTTTACATACACCATGAAGAAGCTTTAATTACTACCGCGTGCAGTAAAATAACATATTTAACGCAGATACAGTCTTTAACATAAATTATCATATAACTGCAAAACTAATGAGGTATAATAATTGAAAAAACAATTGAGTTTTGATGTTTTTGCGCAGTTTAACGTATGCCTCCAGTTAATGTATCTAATAAAATAAATACAAACAATTTTTATAAGCTTGAAACAAACCTTTTAAAACCAAATTTAAAGTGTAAAGATTAAAATTGAAACCCTTTAGCATTATACCTTTTTTCTTTATAAAAACATTTTGGATTTGGATTTTCAAACCACTTTGTGGGACGTTCATTAACAGATAATTAAAAGGCAGGAAGTCCATAGGCTTATTAAATTGGAAATCGGTGAATAATTTACACTTCTTCTTCTTCTTTTTTCTTAAATAAAGAGGGTGGTGGCCTTTTGCATTCGCCCCTCCACATAGATCTCAGTCCGGTGTGCGAACGTTATCAAACAAAGCAAGGAGTGAGCCGGTACAGTACAAGGCTGAACGGTACCACTAAAAGTATGCGCCAATCTCGAGTCTCGAATCTGTGACGCTGCCGCCTCAGTTCCAGGGCCGTGCGCGCTGCCAATACGCCACTGACTCACTGAAAAAGTATTAACCGGACTAGACTAACTTGGTAAATATCTAGAAAAAAAAAACAGAACTTTGTATACTTGCACATTGTAAATTTGCTCAAAGTTAATTCAATATGGATTTTTAAAGTTTTCATATGAGTCCAAGATTATTTTTGTACAATAAACAAAAAAAATCAAAAGTGAATTAATGTTTTAAAGATTGTATTGACCTTGATAAAAAATCGGGGTAGAGACGACAATGTCTGACAAAGATTGTTTATTTTGGCAGTATATTTGGATGACACAAAAAAATTAAAAAATATAGCTTCCTTCGTACTCAGTGGTAATTTCAATGTTTAAATTATATAACTTTTTCATTGTCTATTGAGTTTTTAATTTTAAGATTGAATGAAAACTACATACCAGCCTATTTAGCTTACAAGCACTAAAAAGCTTCATTTGTGTACTGAGCACTTCTAGAGTTATTTGGAAAACTCTTGAACAGAACTCATATGTACATCACAAACTTTTTGGATTAGGTGGTTCTGACATATGCCTGAGAGGCGTATCACTGACTTCATATTTTACTTCTTTATTAAATAATAAAATTACTTAAGGTTAAGAAAGAAAGCCTTATCGTTGTAATTCAATAAATAGCTTGGTTTGATGATAGCTTGGTTTGAAAATCTATATTTGATAATAACAAATTAAGTGCGCGAAACTTAATTTTATTTCTTGTCCCTCAACATTTTCTAAATTATCATGTTAAGACTGCTAAAATGTCAACTAAGACATTTTAACATACTTAATTTGTAATTAATCTTTGTTATTTTGTAAGCACTCACATTGAAAAACTTCAGTTACTGAACTAGATTTCAGTTACAGTTTGCTATAAAAATGTACTGAGTTAAAAAGCTATGTTTTTCAGTCCTCAGAAAGCTATAAACGATTTTTCTGTCTGACAAACAAATTAATTATAGAAATAAATTATTCAAACAATTTTTTGTTGTTTAATCGCACAGCGATCTGACCGCCAAAGCGGTTTCTTCTATGTTAATGTCGTAAAAAACCTTTTATATAGTTTTTTATGCATAGTATTAAAATGAAACATTTTAGAGGAAATATGACGAAGATTCATTATTTCGATATGGTACTTCAATAATGCCCCAATTTTAGGTGTTCGCTTCGTAGATTTTTCAGGAATGTTTTGTGGAAGTTTGATGATTGAGTTTGTTGTCGGTCGGGGTCGGAACTCATCGTGCGATGAACCAACACTTTGATGTAGGACAGGCAATTACATTTTGACATCAATAACTTCTGATATAAATCGTATCCTTTTCTGAATTATGTACATTTTAAGTGATTATTCTGTGTTTTTCAAAGGGTGATTATTCTGGGTCATAAAAAGGTTTTTGTTTGTATATTACGTCTGACATTTAATGAAGATTGGTGAAAGACGATTTTGTTTGTTTGTGGGGACAGCCCTAAACAATTTACACACACTGGGAGACACAAATACATTCATTAATCTCAGTTGTCCCTTTTTTGAAAATATAGAAACAAACAGTTTGAATGAATATTCATCACAGGGTCAGGGTCAGGGAGGTCAGGGTCTGCGAGGTAGAATTTAAGCTATATACTGTATATCCGCGTGAAAAATGAATATTTTTACAAATTAATTTTAACCATGTTCCGGTGTCTTAAACATAAATTGCAAAAATATTTACAAAAACACCATTTTTACTCGTATTACTGACTGATTTTCGCCAATAATTCCTTACGTAAAACACTTTTTCCACTAAATTATCTGGCATCTGGGAACAACACGGATAAATTTTTATAGAGAGAGTATTAAATCTTCTCAGTGATAGGAGGTGTAACGTGATGCTCTCAGCCAATCAGGAGGAGCCTGCAGGTCACGTGGTGTCACGCTTGCCACGTGACGACGCTTAATTGACTACGTGACCCTCGTATATATTTCATTGCTGCCTCTACCGTAATTATCGTCTCCTACTATTTTGGTTAATGCTCCTGAAATCCTAACGGCAACCTGAATATTATCTTAGTGATTATTGTTCAATAGCAGGATATTATTTCCAAGATCATTGGTTTGGAATAAGTTAAAAAATAATAACGTAGGCCGTTCAACAACGGTAGATGATATAAATTATTCAATTTTAATAAAATATACAAAATACACTCACAAAATTTGGATTCAACCATCGGAAAAAATGGCATCAATGAATTAGGCTTTATGTATCATTCCGATCGAAATTGCTATAAGAATATATTTCGGGATAAAAACCTATAGCTTACTTGTTTTGAATTTAGCTTTAAACATGCTAAACATGATACGTTTATTCATTGTTTTTTATAACCTAAGTAAAGATAGTTTTTATCTATTAAAATAGAGTTGATATAATATACATGTTTTGTTTGTAGAAAAAATTAAAAAGTATTTATGAAAAAGTAAAATAACATAGTAATAATAAAATGAATTAAACATTTAGAAATTAATTTTATAGAACCTACAAGAGAACTATTCAATTATTTGATGATAAATATAAATTAAAAACTGTAGAAGTTTCTTTTAAAAATGGTTTTGAACACGTTAGTATTTTAAATAAAAATGAAACAGATGCTTTTATATTAAATACAGAAGATAAAAAATTGATTTCATTAGTTTGCCGAAATTGTTGATACAAAAATTTATTTGGATTATAATACACTTAAAAACATATCTGTTGGTAAAATATACAAATGTAGGCAAAAAATGTCTATAAAATGGGACAAGGTTAAAAATAAACAAATTAAATAATAAAAGTCTTGTATGATAAGTAAACCTGGAAAATGATATTTAAGATTGAAACCAAATCTATACATATTATTTTAAGGAACAAATATATATAATAACTAGGAAAAAACAAAAAAGTCAACGATGAATAA
This sequence comes from Flexamia atlantica, assembly GCA_035578135.1. NCBI lineage: Eukaryota > Metazoa > Arthropoda > Insecta > Hemiptera > Cicadellidae > Flexamia > Flexamia atlantica. The sequence continues at coordinate 1,162,805 of JAQJVK010000063.1, read as the reverse complement.
AATGTAGTAAAATAAAATAAAATAAATAGAATAAAATAAAAAGCTTAGAACGAATCAACACTAAATATGGTCCAACAATTGTAGAAAAATTAGATAAATTTAAAATATTTTTACCAAAGATATAAGTAAATAAGTTAGATAATAAAACAATATAAGAAATAACCAAGGAATGAAATTTATGTTTAATATATAAAGGTTTAGAAGATGATAAGTATACATTAATGAATAAAAAAAGTTATAAATACTTAACTTTCTTTTTTTGTTTCGTGTTTTAGCGAATTTCCCCTGTAGGGAAGAAGCTGTTACCGTAGTACTGATGGTAAGAATTAAGACCCAGACCATGATAACTAGTCATGGTCAGTCCCGATTTGCCGAGACGGTGAAGTCGGCGCTCGGCGTCGGCGCCGGCGACCAGTTTAAGAGGTCGTTTAAGTTTAAGTGAAAAGTTTAAGTGACTGACTCTCTGAAGCGGGAGTTGGGCCAGGAGACGGCAGACTTCAAGTTCTTCCTCACCAAACCCTTCGCCCGTGAGCAGAGATTGGCGGTCGTCGATCTCGACGCCTCAAGCGGCCAGAAGCTCCTGCAAAGCGGCAAGGTCAAGGTCGGGTGGGTTGTCTGCCGAGTAAGAACTCGAGTAGAGATCCCACGATGCTTCCGCTGTTTGGAGTACGGCCACACTCGACGAGAGTGCAAAGGTCCGGATCGCAGCGAGGCATGCTGGAAGTGTGGTGGTGTCGGGCACAAGTCGTCCACTTGTAGCCAGGCACCCGCGTGCGGAGCCAGAAAGAAGGCGACCGACGGCCGACCGTCGGATCATGTCCAAGGCTCCGGCGCTTGTCGGACCTTCAGAGACCTTTTGGTCTCAAAGAAGACTGACAGGCGCAGACGCTGAGGTTAATCCAGGGAAACCTAAACGGGAGCATCGCAGCAAGCTCCCTGGTGGACCAAATCGTTCGGGAGACGAGGACATCACTCGTCTTCGTGAGCGAGCCTCACAGGGCTAGAGGTCCACTATGGTTCCCTTACCGCAAAGGATGGGCTGCGCTGTGGGTGCCCGACCCACGCGTGGTCCCCATCAAAAGAAGTGGGAACGGCGAAAATTTCGCCTGGATCACGAGCAACGGAGTCACGTTCGTGAGCTGTTATTTTTCCCCGAATAACATCATTCCAAGATTCACGAAGAAGTTGGAGGCCATGAGGATGCGATCCGAGCGATCGCCGGTCCGTGTTTCTTGGCCGGCGACTTCAACGCCAGAGCGAGAGAGTGGGGGATGCCACATACAGACACCCGAGGAAGGTTGCTGTTGGAGATGGCATCCAGGCTGGGGCTGCTGACAATGAACGAGGGGGACACGCCAACCTACCGGAGGCCGGTATTCGGGGAATCGATTCCCGACGTGACTCTGGCATCGAAAGGTCTGGCTTCCCAAATCGTCGGCTGGAGGGTGATGGGTGATTACTCGGGGAGTGATCACGAATACATCACCTTCGAGCTGGCCGAAAGAAGGCAAGGAAATCGCAGCAACAGCCGGCGCCCGCTCGGCTGGAACCTGGCGAGATTGGATGAACGGAGGTTGACAGAGGCTCTGCAGAACGGCATGGGGGACATCCCCCAGATGCTGGACGACCAGCCAAGCAGGGCGGACGCGGAGGCGGTGGTGGAAGCCACATCGCGCCTCATTCATCGCGCTTGCGACGCGTCGATACCCCGCAAGTTGGCAAGTTGACATACCGGAAAGCGCCCGGTGTACTGGTGGACCGACCGTATCTGAGACTCAGGCGGCGAGTCCAGCGTTCATGGGACAGACCCGAAGCGGCGGAGAGGTCGAGCCAGTACAGAGCGGCAAAAAGAGAACTGGTCAAAGTGATCAGAGAAAGCAAGGCGCGCTGCTGGAGCGCACTCCGTGAGGATGTGAACAGCGACCCCTGGGGACAGGGGTACAAGCTGGTCATGAGGAAACTCGCGCAGGGACCCGGGTACGTGCCGATGGAGGCTGAGAAGATGCGGACCATCGTGGACGGACTATTCCCGGATCACCGGGTTAGAGACGACACCCCGTTGCGGGTGATCGCCAAAGAGGTCCTACTGTTCACGCGCCAAGAGTTGGAAAGAGCGGTCAGCTCCATGAAGAACAAGAAGGCCCCGGGCCCGGACAACGTACCGTCAGAGGTGCTGAAACTGGTGGCGAAATGCCGCCCTCAGCTCCTTCTGGACATGTACAACGTCTGCTTGAAAGCGGGAGTGTTCGCATCCAGCTGGAAACTGGCCAAGTTCGACCTTCTGAGCAAAAAACGGGGCCCACCGGACGCTCCATCGTCGTACTGCCCTCTGTGCATGTTGGACACGGCGGGAAAACTGATGGAGAGGTTGTTGAAACCGAGCATCGGAGAGGCTGTGCGAGCGGCAGGGGACCACTCGGCCCGAAAACACGGGTTCAAAGAGGGCCTCAGCGCCATCTCGGAGGTCGTAGCTTCGGTGACACGAGCGGATCAGGCGTGCTACGTGGCTCGTCCGATCGTGATGCTGGTCACGCTTGACGTCAAGAACGCGTTCACCTCGGCACAGTGGTGCGATATTCTGGTCGCACTGGAAAGAACATTCAGGTTACCTGGGTACCTCCTCACCATGGTGAGAGATTACCTAAGGGACCGGCGGCTGATGTACGAGACGGACCGGGGTCTCGTAACCAAGGCCGTCACCTCTGGGGCAGCCCAGGGATCGGTGCTAGGGCCAGATCTGTGGAATGTCTCGTATGACAGCTTGCTCCGCACTGAGATGCCTCGTGGGATACGCCGACGACGTGGTGGCGGTCATCACTGAACGAAACGCGGAGTTGGCCCAATTGAGGCTGAATCAGGTCATGTGCCTGGTGGAAGGCTGGATGCGCGATAACGGCCTTCAGCTGGTTCTCTCCAAAACGGAGATAGCCATGCTGACGAGGAGGCGGATACCCACGATCATTCCGATGCGGGTGGGTACTGAAGTGATCGAGACGCAGAGGACGGCCAGGTACCTGGGGGTGGTGCTGGACAACAAGCACACATACTGGGACAACAACAGAAGCGTGTGTGACAACGCTGCCGAAGTGCCGTCCTGCCTGGGAAGACTGATGGCCAACATTGGAGGACCGAGTCAGGGGAAACGGAGGCTGTTGCTGTCGACGGCACAAGCCATCATGCTCTACGGAGCGGAGATCTGGTCAGATGCGACGAGGATGAAGAAATACCGGACTCGCATGCTGGCGGTGCAGAGACGCGGCGCGCTCAGAGTCGCGTCCTCGTACCGCACGGTCTCGCTGGCGTCGGTGCTGGTCATTGCGGGAGTCATCCCAATCGACCTCCTGGCGCAAGAGAAGAAAACCATCTGAGGCGTACTCCCGAGATGGATCGGGAAGAGGCTGCCGAGCTGGCCCGTGGCCAAACGATGGCCGCCTGGCAGTCGATGGGACGAAGACACGACCGGAAGATGGACATAGCGACTTATCAGGAACCTGGAGCCATGGGTTTGCCGCGACCACGGGGAGGTGAACTTTTACCTCACCCAGTTCCTGACAGGTCATGGCTGCTTCCGTCTGTACCTCCACCGAACGGGCAAGGTCGACTCGCCCAGGTGTAAGTACTGCGGACACGACGGAAACGACGTGCATCACACTTTCTTCGTGTGCGTCACTTTGACGAAGGACTGCCCTCGCCGACTCGGTCGGCGGTCATCTGACCCCGGACAACATCGTGGGGAGGATGCTGCAGGGCAGCGTCAGCTGGGACGCAGTGGCTGACTTTGTCATGTCCGTCCTGCGCCAGAAGAGGACAGACGGGTGTCTCGAGTGGCCCCAGAACCGAGGACAGCAGAAGAACGGTTGAACACCAACTGAGGAGTCCCGAAAGGGACATCAGCGCGGAGTCCTGAAAGGGACAGAGGCCACGCATTGCGTTGTCGCAATGAGCAGACGCTCGGGTCGATCGCAATGATGTGGTGACAGCACGCGAGGTTTTTTTTTGCAGGTATGCCCAAGAACACGTACAGACAACTGTACGCTCCAAGCCGCCTCGAGCCTCGAGGCGGGGCCTCTGCACAGATGTTGTCTGTTAGAGGCTGGAGACCCCTGATCGTCGCTTTGCTCTCTTGAGCGAGCGGCGTAGAGGGCCCGCATTTCGGTGCGGGTAAGAGCTATTGCAGTTTATATTTTTAACCTCCCTTCCATCGTGGATAAAAAAAATCGCCAATATTTCTATTTTAGTGGCAGCAAACCTGCATACTCATTCCCCATGCTATTCTTATGGAGCTTACAAAAACATGTCAAATCTCGCCATGTTGGCTTAAAGTATGTTCTTTTCCATATGAAATTCACTAAGTGTGCAACGGGGTATTTTTAATTTTGTCAAATTTTATGTTTATCTTAAAATTTAAGTGATCTTTTCTACCTTTTGTTAATTTTTCTAACCAATAATGGATATATAATATGATTATTATTATTAGATTTTAGTATAAATTTTATCAATATTTCTCTACTTTATTGTTGTTAAAGCAGCTATTTCTAATTATATATTTGTCACATAAACTCCTTATCAACTTTAGCTAATTATCGTGCATTGTATTATTATAAGAAATTTCTAAACTTTTACATGATGAATGAATCATCAAGGTTTTATCTTGAGCCTTTTGATACATAAGGAAATGACTACATCACTAATAACACCCCAGAGAGACAATATCCTTTGTGAGCTGCCTTTGTGGCCTTAATTATGTCCCATACGTCCTCTGCAGCCTTACAGCTATCATGACGCTTCTCACTTTTCATACGGAATTCTAATTATAATAATTTCATTTTACTATCATTTTACTACGAAAATAGTACGTTTGTACTATAAAACAATTGGTTTACTAAATAGTCCAAACCTTTTTAGCGAATTTCCCCTGTAGAGAAGAAGCTGTTACCGTAGGACTCATTGTAAGACCTAAGCCCGAGACCATGATAACTTTTCGTTTTGGAGCCCCCAGAAGAAAAATACAACATAGCATTAATACATTTACACGTACACACATATTTACATATTTACAAGTGTATATATTTTTACATTTGTAAGTGTGTGTGTCTTTAAGCCTGAAAACTCGTGTGAAAATGCTCCGATCTTAATAAAATTAGGCATGGACGTGTAAAGAAGTATTTATGCAGACGATCGAGTTTGTATACCAGCCCTATCGGAAAGATTATTGGATTGAAAATAATCCAATTTTCGTTAGAACCATTGAATTCAGCTGAAATTGAATAATTTGAATCACAGCTCTATGTCCATTGCTTACCACGATATTAAAAGTGGTAAGCACAGTACGTTGTCCAAATTTTATCCTTTTGGATAATAAGTAAAATTAGATATCCCGCTTATTTATACACATATGTTGATAAAACTTTGTTAGTGGCTTCATCTAGATGAGATCTAATGTATTTTAATCTGAATTCTTTAAATTTTCATTTTCGAGGCAGCTAACCTGCATACTCATTCCCCATAATATTTTTATGGAGCTTGCAAAAACATGTCACATCTCGCTATGTTGGATTGAAATATGCACTTTTGCATTTAAAATTCGTTGAGTATGCAAGTCTGCTGCATAAAAAATAACAAGTGAATAGGGAATCGTTCTAAAATTCAATTATCCTCTAAAAACTTAATTTAAAAAAAATAAAATTGAAAATTTTAAAATCCAAGCACGTGACATAGGGTATTACTTTAAGCTCAGGATACAAGGACTAAGAATTAAGAATCATAAGAAAATTACTGGTTTTCAAGATACACGGTGGATGATCAGTAAATATGAGAAACCCGCAATTTTTAAGTGAATTGAAATGAGTTCAGTTTCTACCAAAACGTCCCTTACAAAAAGACATTTAAAGACATTGAAATGTAACATTATTTTGGATTTGTAAAGAAAATGTCAAGATTCAAATCCAAGATCTTAATTTATCGAACACCATGAATTCCTCCTTGAGCAGATACTCCGAATTCGGGGGCTCGAGTTACGACGTTCAGGTGGGTCCAACGAATATCTGCGCCAATTTTCAGCCATCCGGAATTTTTTTCTTGATCCCCATCTTTTTTGTATAATTTTACTGGGATGTTTATAGATTTTGAGAAAGTGCAATCAGTAAATTAGTATGCCAGTCAGTCAATCGTTTTTCGATTTTATACTAACTGAAGATCATATATTTTCAAGTGGGTTAACGTCAAACTTAGGAGGATAGAGTGCTTTTAAAACTCTGGAAAATTGAGTTGACGAAGTACCTTGAACCACAAACCATATAAAAGTGATAAACAGACCAAGCTGTGAGTGAAAGCCTGAAGATCAACAATTTAGCATACATCAAAATCTTAACTTAATCCAGCTAATTGGTACATCTATCTAATTAAGAATATGAGAAAATAAAGTAACGAATGTATCGAATATTGTAGAAAATCAAGACCAAACCTACTTATGTGAGTATAGACATACTAAAAATACATTAAAAACAGTAGATATAATATGGTAGTAAAATGGAAGACATGATAATGCTTGAACGTGTACAATAAATATAAAAACCGATTTAAAATCAAGAAAGTAAAACAAAAATTACAAAATTTACTTCTAACAACTCTCCCTCTGCTAGCTTAGAACTAACTAAATAAATGAATAAGTCATAATGTATGGAGATTGACCTTACCACTGTAAAGAAAAAAATTATTTTTTTTCACGCTAATTAAAAATCATAAGAGTAATATTTTTCTTACAATTTGCAAAAATGACACGCTTATTCAACATCTATAATATAATAAGCGATGCAATGGTGTAAGGAATAACTTTCATTATTTTATTTAATTGCATGATTATTTCTTGTATTTATAAGGATAAGTTTCACCGAACAGTTTGAAATTCCCGGACGTTCATTAAGACAAGTGGCACGAGGTGGTCCCGGGGAGAATTATTAACGTCAAGGTGGAAAACGTGGGGGTCTCCCTGTAGACTTACTCATCACAAATAATCAAACATTTTATGTTCTGCACATACGTATTTAAACGTCGCACTGCATTTAAGAATAATGAATTAAACCATCTATAAACTCAATTATACTTACACTTTTGAACTAAATAACATCAAACGTTCCTATACTATGACTAATCACGCCAAGTAACAAAAAACTACATAAAATTATTACTTAGCTTTGCCTGAATCCAAAAATTTTATTTTCAAAATAGTTTTAGATTTTTCAATCGATTCACCAAAATGAATCAGATTATTTGTGACATATGTACATTTATTGTAAATTTTACAGGGTGTTCATTTTCACCCGCCCGCGACCCTTCCAAGATTTTTAAGGGGGAAATTTCCTATTACTAAGCACATCTGGCCCTCGGTTCATCTTATTGTTTTCCGTCTGCAGGTGTATATTTATGTTTTCATATAATTCACAATAACAATGAAACCAATTTCAGTAGCAACTTTGTATTGGTAGCTGGTCTATGAAGATCTATTTTTGTCTTGAGGATCAACTTATTTGTGTGCACATGAGTTCTTTGTATTCACCTGTACGTGTGTTCTCATCGAAAAAATAGATGTTTTATAATTTTAATACAACAAAAATATACATTTCTGGGTGGAAAGTTTTTTATTATACTTTTTCTTGGAAATTTTATGAATGTTTTATGGTCCCTAAGGTATAGAGCATTTCTGAAAAAAGTCAATTGTGAAACGATGCCAAGCACGATCTGTTCAACATAGGCTTATTAACCTTTATAAATGTTCAAAGTTGAAGTTTCTTATCTAATAAATTCTCAAGTTACAGCGTATTACATAAAACCACATATAAAGGAACAACCGGAAGTCGTAGTGAAATTCGCGTATCTTATACGTTTATATGACGTTTTATTATTTTTTTGACTTGCTGAATGAACTGACATATTTTAGATACTTATGGCTTGTAAAATCACGAATTAAAAAATGGCCAAAAAATATTACTAAGAAACATTATGAATGTTAAATGTATATTTAAAAATATTAAAATACAATTTATATTTTCTTTCCTTTAAGTTTAACCTCGTATGATTTGTATTCCATATGTTTTCATTTGAATAGTCTTGGCAAACAGTTACAATCACTTGCAGTAATATTTACCTGAAAGGTTTTGTTTGTATTTACTCTTCAATCATCGAGCTTCAGGCCTTGTACAAAGGACGTTTGATTGCTTCTGTCTTTGCAAACATTTATTGTTGTTATACCTATACTTATCTATTACAACAATTATATTTTCTGCATCAGTTTCAACAATTAATTATGATAATTGTATCTATATCAGCAATGATAATTTTACTATTACTTTCGCTAGGTCGTTTGATATAAAAACATATTACACCCTTAATGATCCAAACTTTTTTCCTATGTTTACACTTATAGAAAAATGAAGTTTTTTTATTTTAACTTGCCTAAAACATTATTTAATTAACAAAACGTCAGATTTATAGGTAATCAATAGGATTGGGGTAAACAATTATAGTAAAACTCCTTAGTTACGAATATAAAACAACAGGAGCTCCATATTGCAAATTAATTTACTCTTATAGTAAGACTAAACATATAATTACTATTTTTATTTTATACTACCTCATGGAGTTTTCAAATCTGTAAATACAGTAGATAAAAGTTGTTATATCCCATTAATTGAGCACAACACCAATACACTACCCGGTTTATAAACATTAACTTACATAATCTTACAAATCTTCACGAATCCAGCGGGCATTGGTAAAACGGAAAGCTTTTGTTTGCTGCACACATACATACCAGTGCAGTGTGCTTTTGGTTGGAGGCTGGCAATTAACCATATCTCACGCGACTCCAATTTTTTTCCAAAGAAAGTCCACTATTTCCTTATCTGCACGTCTCACTACCTCAATATTTTTTTGTCAATTTACACGAAATAGGGACTCGAGGTACAAATTAAATCCTGACTGTGTCGGATTCGCGAGATGAGTCGAAGATAACAAATCGATAAATTATTTTGTTTGTTAAACTCGCCTAACTGTCATTTACCATTAATTTAAAATAATTAACTATTATGTGGCTTTTTTACCACTCCCAACCAAATCACCAACCGAAGGCATCACTTATCAATATATCGAGTAAAATCATATAGTCTATAAAATTATTTGCAAACTCTATGTACATAAAATTGGAAACACTGCTACCTACAATCCGGCGGAGCATTTCATGCCTCCACTGGCCACCTACATAAAATCTGACTAAGATTGAACTCGCGCCAAACATCTGAAACTGAACCTCTTCCTGAATCGGCGCGCACTCAGGACGTACCGCTAGAGGCTACCGAGGTGGATGGCTGGTTTGAAGCTGTTTACAATCGGACTCAACTGCCTTCGTAATTTCTCTCTTACCTCCCGGATGTATCCGGGGAGTTTACAATTGATTTACTCTCCAGTCTTTTTTATATATTGTGTACATGCACAGAGCAGGACTGCTTTGGTTTTTCACAAAAAACTACAATTATTAAAAAAAAGAAGATAACAATGCTTCTTAAAGGGCTCGGCAACTAGATAGAAATTAGTTGAAAGAAAATGCAATTCTCGTAATGTTTGAAGGAAACAAAAATTGTATTAAATTATTTTTACATCTATCTAATCATACTACATCTAACGACATGTACGAGTATGATTTGAGAGGTGCTGCTTGCGAGTCCATTTAAGTTTAATTTAGATGCAAATACAGCTAGAGGATTTTAAGAATATAACTTATAATCGATGTACACTATTCAAAACTTAGCACGTGTATTTAGCTTAAATTAGCACCACGAGATTATTAGTAAAGTAACATATACCTTGTTTGCTCCATTGATGTTGATTCATGTTTGGTTGGAGTAGTCTATGATCAAAATGGGATTATATAAACATAGATTGATCAGTCATCGATCATTTATGTCGTTTGTGTTAGTGATTGAAAAACATCTTTAATTTTAATTGCGAATCGCACATTTATCTACATTACTTCTGCGGTGTTGAATGTAAATGAAGCGAAACTGTCAACAAACTTTTAAATATGTAATTGGTATGTTTTATATTATGAAAAAAAATTTCTGTACGATAATTTTCTCATCGTGAATCATCTACTTTAAATGTAAAATGGCAATCACTTGTAAAGAAACGCATTAACTTGTAAACTCACATTTAAAAAGAGAAATAAACTTAAATATGAATGTAAAATAGTGTTTAATATTTCATGTGCATCCCAAAGCAATTAACATGTACTGTTGGAGATATAACTTTTGCTCTTCAATATCTAATATCATATTACGTGGTAGAATTGCTTAATACACTTCATAAGTATTTTTTAATTGAAGTTATTCAAAACAACTAGGACACTGATGAAAAGTGTAACATATCATACACGTAGAAATATTCTTTTTAGGAACACATGTGTGATAAAATAACAAGTTCAAAACATTTTCAGTCTGTCGCAGTTAGAGCAGCTTCCTTTTTGGGGGAGTCTAGAGCACCCAAAAACGTGCTTCCGGTAATAAACCTGGTTTATTGGGTTATAAAACAACACAATCACTTTGGTCCTGTCAGCTGTGCTTGTAACTGACACGGAAAAACGCTATATTTACTTGGTCGTATAGTGTTACTTACAGAAGAAAGTCTCACAAAGAAAACCAAAATTCTTTGGTATTTCGTCTGTTGAAAATGTATTATTTCCTTTATGAAAACAGTTAAGCTCACACAAATTAAAGTAAAGTATGTAGAAAATTACTACACGTGATATTAGCCCAAATATTTTAGGAAATTGTGAATATTTTTGTCTACGCCTGATCACGAGTAAGATGATGGCGACAAAATAATTACAAAAACACAATTTTACCACAACATTTTGTGTAGTAAGCCACAGAATTTTTTTTTCAAAGTGTACTTTTTACAGTATTATATTGAATATTATACTAACTGTGATAAAATTGATTACTTCCTTAGGCATTTAGAACAAACTCCTTCCAGGTTAAGAAGCATTTATGGAAGAAATCAACGTTGTTTGATTATTGCTTCAAAAATATATTTAAAATCAGATATTTTTATAAAATTATCAAAGGGAAAAACAAAGTAAAATTAGTTCAAATAATAAATAGTATGCTTTACATACCGGCTTGTTGGAAGAAAATAATTAATATAGTATATACAACAAATAAAAATAACAAAATGAAATTATGCATAGAAATTTAAAGAGAAGACTGCATTTTAAAATCAGAAGCGTACAGATTAAAAAGTGTTACAGTACGTCCTGAGTGCACGTGGATTCCGATTCAGATTCAGTTTCAGGTTTTCGGCGCCTGTTTAAGCTGGATCAGAATTTTTGTAGGTGGCTACAGTGAAGGAATGAAAAGCATCGCTGATTCAACGAACAGGCAGCTGAGTTGCAAACATTGTGAACATTATTTTACCAATAAGTATACAGCTAATGTATTAAATAACTGAATAAATTTAATTGCTTTAAATGGAATATTGGTAATTTAGGAGGCCTCCGAGGGTAAGATGACGAGGAGTGGCAAGGAAGCAACCTAGTAAGTAATTATTTTATAATGGCAAATGAACGCAAGCAAGCTGGTTCAACAACAAAAATTATTTATGAATATGTTGAATTCAATTCGTCTCCGAAATTCGACACATTCGGGATTTAATTTGTATACTTTATCTGGCGTCTTCATAGTTCTTGGAAATCAACAAAAAGTATATTGTGATAGTGCGACGAGCAGATAAGGAAGAAACAATGGACTTTATTTATGGACGAAATATTTGAGGCGCGTGAGGTACATTAGACTGCCAAGTTCCAAACAGAAGCGCACTGGACTAGTAGAAAGTATTATGAATTCGGCAAACAAAAGTGGTCGATTTTACCAACTTTACCAAAGTAGGTGTCGAATTTGTGAGGTTTTAAATTATAATGCTTATGAACTGGGTACCACAATGGTGACGTGTTTACTTTGGTTAAGGAGTAACAAGTTAAATCTACTATACTACACGTTTGAAAATTCGATGAGGTAATATTATTTTAATATTAAATCTATACCTAGTTTTTTTGCGAGATTATTTTTTTAAATTGCAATTGGGAGCTCCCAGGGTGTTTAACACTAGACATTCATTCTCCACTTTATTTTAACTCACTCCTTTAGTAACCTATGATTGCAAATTTACCTTTTGTCGCTGTAAACCTAAACCAAGCCATTATTTTAATTTAATTTGCTTGAAGAATAAGTTTTTTTTCATTATTTACAAACGAATACATTTTGATGCAACGGTAGGTTTATGTCTCTTTAGCTTCGACACAAAGCTCTCGTGAGGTGGTTTTCCACCTCTTGTCTACAATATATCTGCGTGACTAAGCTGTTCAATCTTTTATCCTATATAAATTTAGGGTTTCGTACAATACAGTTTTATTCGTGACTGTGTATTAATGTTCACAATTTCACTTATAACTTGAGTAGAACCTACAAAAATACACTTTGTTACGAGAGAGACAAATAAGCCAAGACAGAATCTGAATCTAAACCAGAATGAATAATACATTCCAGTCGGCAGGCGCCTGCGCGCAAGCTCGGCTTCCGGCGGCCACTAAGGCCTCTTACGTTAAAATACAACTGTCATTTCCTTTGCAAAAAATCCGAATCTGAATTGGAATCGGAATCGGCGTGCACTCAGGACGTTCCGTAAGGTGTGATCAAATAAACATTGGTCGACGACATGCACGTCTTAATATTAAAATACGGTTTTTGCCGATAAATTGAATAAGTAAATAAACTAATGATAGTTAAATTATAACTAAATTCATCTGAAAACTTTAGGCCTAAGACACTCATTAATGTTATAAAGTTGAATAGAAAAAATAACTTTTTTTAGTTTTTTTTTTAATTTGGGTGTTTTAGAAAATGTACTGTATATGAAATGTACCGATGTCAACGTAGCTTTAAATAAGAAAGACCAAAATGCAAGTGCTTGGTCTATTCATTTAGGTGTGCTACTAACTAACTGAGACAACGTTTTATACAGAAATTCCTATTACTATAAACAAAATTTAAAAATGTAAAACGCGGTGGAGGGGCCGTTGCAGCCGTAGCCATCTCAGTGTCAGCCTGCTTTACAGTCGTCGTTTGCCATGCCAGATGCTGGCTCTCATCCAAATTATAAACTATCTAAAGGCTTGCGTTTAGCTTAGTATGGAAAGTTAAAATTGATGTAAAATCCGTCCTTTAGTCTACCTGTTGTTTTCAATTTTCCCCAAGTATTTCGTTTGAAAAAGTATAACTCAATCACAAAACAGATTTTGCTAAAATACAGGCTAGAAACATGTTCTTCACTCTCTATTAGATATAAACAATATACTACCCAGATTTGGGGTTTCAAAAACAAGATTCCCAAAATTACATGGTTAATTTTTTTGTACTTATATATCAAGTATTATTTTGAAAAGAAAAAAGCTGTATTTATAAGCAAACGTTGATTAATGCATATGGATGTTTGCTTATCATGTCTGAAACCTTTCTCGTATAAAATAATAATGAATCAATTTCATGATAGCCCAAAAAACCGGACCTATGAATATATAATAACAAATAGCAGTACAAAAACTGTCATACATCAAAGGTCAGATGTGATTACTTTCATTATTTATTTTCTGTATTATATGCAATCTCAATTCTTTGTTTATAGTATGCCAGTTAAAGTAACTATATTAGAGTAGGTAAAACTGAAGTTATGATTTAATAAATAAGTAAAATAAAATATTCAATACATAGTTGATAAAAAATAGGTAGCTAAAGATAGAGGGGTAAGCCTTGCTGAATATACTCTATACTCAATGGAGCTATCAAAAGACCCTTTCAGTGCCCATGTAAATAAATCCGTTTGGATTTTTATCCCGTTATTAAACTTTGACGGGAGTACATCTTTTTGTGAAGAAGCCCACTTAAAACCCCTTATTTTTTACATTTAAGAATTACAAACTTTCTTTACAGTTAACTTTAATCAACGAAAACAGAACCATACAATATAGCCTGATAATTTCAGAACATAAATGAAGCATGTTCATAAATATTTCGAGTCGGTTTTGTAAGCTGGATAAATGCGCTTCAAAAACTGTGATTCTTAGAGGCCGTCAATGAAAATCTTTCCAATAATCATTTCATTTTGACGAAAATTCTGCATAGAAAAATACTGTCACCGTTCGTGGTATTTTGAAAATTTGAGTTTAATACATCAGTTAGAAAAACACAACGATCCAAACATTCAATATTTTTTTTTTATTCTTTAGGGGTACTGAACATTTTGAAACTCCGTACAGCCATGAACTGACTTTTTATATTTAACTCGGAGTAGCTTTTAGGTTTTTGTTTATGGTCCTCTGATGATTCAATATTTAAAATCAGACGTCCTCAAAATTTATGGCCCAATGTTAAACATTACAGACAAACATTAAACTCTTAGAGCGTCTAGTGCTGTTTCCCAGTCTAACCCACATAAATTATATTTCCTGCAAAACTTCTCGGCGACCTCTTTCCAACGACATATAAGCTATTAAAATCAGCAGTTAAGAACTTGAATGAGGAGTCTTAGTTAAAAAAAACCTCTAGCGTGATAAGGAAGTATAATAAATTACAGGATACGATTGATGAATTATTAAATTTTTATATGTATTACATAGCCACAGAAAATATTATAAAAGAGTAGAAAAACTTAACAATTAATAAACTTAAACTTAAAAATGACTTTTAATGATAAAATTATGTTTAATTTTATTTCAAATTGTAGTTAAACCTATATTAAATAAATTATTGAGAAATTTCGTTATGCATTAAAACCTACACTATAAGGCCATTTATTCATCAAATAACACTTTTGTAGCTATTAATATAAATATTGATTTTAGGTTAAAGGTAAACATAGTTCAAAGTAGGTCTATATATAGTTTCATAATATTAGATTGGTAATGTTTTTGATTTTTATTCGTACCTTTTCGCTTAAAGAACATATGCCTTAGTAAACATCACCGTGTTGTGTAGCCGGGTTTCCGGCGATAAACTCTGTTGACGCTGCTGCTAACTACGCTGGGACACGCTATGTCCCGTGAAAATGTCCAGAAAGTACTAAATACTGAAGCAGAGCTGGTGCTTAAAGTAGCTGGACCTGAACAAAATGGTGGCACTAGACGTGTCCCTAATCCGTTTTGCGCATTACCTCGAATTAGGCCCACAAGGTCAGCATTATCATATAACAAATAAAAGGTATCAAGAAACTGATACAAACTTTCTCCCTTAAAGTAATTTAAAACCAGAAAACTTATGTAATTAAATAAAACAAATTAACAATTGATTATCTCACATATTCATGCAAAATTTTATCAAAATCGGTTAGTCATTAACGGAGATATTATCGGCTTTTAAATATTTGCCTTAAGAATAACATTGGGAAACGTATTGCGTTTCCCGCCAAACCATAATATCAATTACCTTGGCAACCAGTTGACGTAAACTAATAATTAAAAATACTATATTATTTATTTTACCAAGTAAAATTAATGTTTGCAAGGGTATTTTCTTAAGAAGTTATAGATTTTGTGAAATTAGAAAAATATGAATTTTCGAACACTTAAACCTCCCTAACTTTTGAACCTGAATTTTTACAGACATGCAGGTGGTGTCATCCTGTTGGTCATCTCAAATTCAAATTCAAATTCCAAATAATGTTTATTTCTAGAAAATATTTGCAATTGCATACAAGATTATGTGAAATAATAATTTCCACACAAACAAATTGCTCGTGTGTGGGAATGAGCCGTGTACATCACACATCGATACAAAGAAAAAAAACATAAAAATATTAAATTGGAAGAAGTTTAATTTTTATTATATTTGTGATAAATGCTTAAAATGAGGATGACAACAAACCTTGAAGAAAGTTGAGAATAATTTGAATTAAAAAATATTTTTGTAATTAGGTTCGAGAGCCTAAAATCTGCACCACAAGCCACTAAAAGCACAAAAAGCCATTGTCTGCAACGAAAGCCATGAAATTTTTATCCAAATCGTTTGAGCCGTTTTTGAGAAATTTGGATTTTTATCGTTTGTCATGGATTTTTATGGGGTAAATACCCTTAAAAATCTAAAATTTAAAAAATCTGGATACATCATGATTTTATACCTACATGCCAAATTTCATGAAAATCGGACTACTGGTGTCATCTCTAGTATTGTTTACATTCTCACACACAACCACACACGCATACACACGGATAGACAGACACCACTTCGAAAACCACTTTTTTGGATTCAGGGAGCACTAAAACGAATACATCCACTAACAATTAAAATTCGAAAATGTTGACGAAAAAACTTTCTCCATTTACTATGTACAGGGGGGAGAAAGTAAAAACGGCATAATGGCGGGATTTGAATTCCCGCCTCCACGACCAAAATATAAATTTTAACCACTAGATAAGGCTATTATCCTTATAGTGTTGTATGAGGAAATCTCTCATAAAATGGATTATTAAAGCTTAAGTTACAACCATTGATACATGATAGGTACTGATATGACAGAATCGCTAATATCTCGCCGGGGAGACGATATCGTTGGTAAGCTTCCTTTGTGGCCTTCATTGTGTCTCACGCAGTCCTCGGTATCGATACCGCCATAATGTCACCTTAATACATAGCATGAAAATTCGAATGAAAATAACATACTTTTTGTTATCTTTCAGACCAGATTCAGCCTCTATAGTACTAGTTTTCGATTGTGAATTGTGCAAAACTAGTAATTTCAAAGGATTTATTTAGCAATTTATACACGTCTTTTTTAATGTTTGAACGCTCAAAGGCCCAGCGCCAGTTATGAACACACACACACACACACACACACACACACACACACACAGATATATATAAATATATTAAATATATATATATATTAAAAATATATATTTGTATGTATACATATATACATATATATGTACATATGTATATATAATAATTTGTATTGAAGACCTGACTTATGCAGTAAATTAAGGAATCTTAACTGATAATGGCCAACTGGCGTGCTTCCCTGACCGATTGGTTTTAGGGTGTGACTTTACTCACATCAGTAACATATAACTAGCTGACGAGAAACTCGATAGCTAAGAAGACTTACTAGCTCGAAACCTAGTCGAGTCAACATTTAAAATGAAGTAAGTGTAGCGTAACAATAATTCTTCCCTTTCCACCCTCAAATCAGCAATCATTACTGAAGGATTCTAAATAATTTGCTTTGTTTTAAAATGTACTAAGGATCCACTTTACGATAAACGGAGTAACTGTGTTTATTATTGTTTTAAAATATTTAATTTTGTTTTATTCATACCGGTTCTTTTAAGAGAACCATTTTGAAACGCTCAGGCTTTCATTAAAACAAGTGGCAAGAAGGCGGGCTCGGCGTGAATTATTAATGTTGAGGTGGGAAAGATGAAGTCTGCTTGCTGACGTATTTACATTCCAACCTAGAAGTTAAATTTAAAATGTCACAATCTTAAAACATAACTGCACCAAATGAGAGCTGGATTTTTTATTTATTTCTCTCTGGTAAGAATGTGAATTTTTAAAGTTGCTTTTTCTCTAATATTCAATACCGGTAAGTAGACACCAGGCTAAGATGCACTACGCTTCTCGATCACTATCTACTAGTCCACCTAATGATTCCGGACTTTTAATGAAAACCAAAAAATTACCATAAACATGATAGAAATAATATTAACGTTACAAATCATTGTAAAACTTATTTGAGATTTATATTTTGAATCAGAGCTAAAACTGGGAATTTGAAGGTATTAAACTGGCTGTCATTTTGAAACGGGTAGAAATAACTGATTTCTGTTTCTAGCAAAATGTTTCGTTTATCGTTGTTTTTATAACAATGTGTAGTTTGTTCTATGTTTACATTTTACATTTTTCAGATTTGAATCGGTGGAAGTTAGTTCTGGAAAATGCTGTCAATAGTAATACATGACGCAATTAAAATTATTAATCTTAGCTTAAGCAATTTAGTAATGGAGGCTTTCTACCGCGATTTCGAAATGAACCGTGAAAAATAACAAGGGATGTATGTTTGTTCTGGAACCCATTATAATTTTGAAATTGAACTTTTAATATATTTATATCAATTTTTTTTAAATACTGTCATTTATAAAATTGTTCCTAACCGAGCATGAGTTATATCGAAGGCACCATATACCGAACGATTTCATCAAAACGGTCTGTACAAACAGTGGCAATCACTCGCAGTGATATTTACCTGGAAGGTTTTGTTTGTATTTACCCTTCAATCAACACGCTCCTCGCAACAACGATCGATTGTCTCTTTATCTACTTACATGCAATGGCTATATTGCTTGTAACTTTAGTACATAAACCACGATGATCTTAATAGAGTTATGTAGCAATTTTTTTTTGGTAGAATAAATATAGGTTTATTCGTCCTTCTAAAAGAAGATTTTTAACAAATAAAGCTGTGATACATTAAACTTATATTTTGAAAAGATTTTTGTATAGAAAAGCATAAACACATTAGTTAGCATAAATAGTCGGGAGTCATTGTTTCCCGACATTGTAAAAATAATGATTTATTGATACTTTGCTAAATAAAAATGAACACTCATAAAACCATTAATCACTAGGCTTACGTTTAAATTGTTTTGCAGGAGAGTAGAAGATTAATCACCTTTTGTTCTGTCTAAATTTTAACTCACCATTAGCCTAGAGGATTTTCTTTAAAATATTGTTGATTAACTATTTTAGGAATTTATTTATGTTTTCTTTATACCTTTCCAGGCTTTATTATGTATAAACTAATAGAAAATAAAGTAATAATTATTTTGTTATGTAATTTATTACATTGTTTAATACATTGTGGTTTAATTAATACACAATAGAAAATAATATTACATATGCTTTAAAGGGAAAGTGGTTCAAACACCTAAAATTGTAGTGGGCTTTCCGGGTAATAAACCCCTAACTTCTTGAGCCAGAGTTCAACATTGTCTATGCTAGTGACTACAGTATTAGGCTATTAACTCACAAAATATATCTTATGCCATATTTAACTATTTTTCAAACTTAAATTTAATTAACTATTTATCTACTTACGTTACCTTTATTCAAAGAACAATCTTTTTCATGTATATTTTACATTAAGAATATTTCACCAGTTAATTGGAACCATAAGTTACTACATATTAATAGAAAGCCTTAACAGGTAACAAAAGGATATGATTTTAAATTTATTTATAAGTTGAAATTATGGATTACTTAGTGATATTTGCAATTCCCAAAATTGTTATACATATGTTTTTTACACAGAGGACATAACCTGAAACAGTTTGCTGTGTTAATTGTGCTCTTCGGGCTTTCGTCTAGCTACAAGAATGTGAAACATTCTGCGAAGCGAAGTCTCTTAGTAGTAATTCTGTTCTTGAGTATTAGCCGTAAACACTGTGCAGAATCATTATAAGGACACTTAAGTAGGAATCAACATGATCAACTCATGCACATTGTTTAAACATCGCATAGCATTTTAGTATTTAATAAGTATAATTAAATAGACTAGTGGCAAGGTTCAATTGTATTTTAGTCGTTGCTTATCATAAAGTATCTACTGTTCCGAAGCAAGCAACCATAGCCCTAAGGTTGAGGAGCTCTAAAAGCTGTATCATCGAGGTTTTGTCTTGTTTGCTGGTGAACTAGTCGTTTCAGTGTGTATTGTGGTAAGTTGTGTTTGCACCTCAGATGAACTGGTTTTGCAGCTCTCGATCGATCCTTTTTTTTTTGAAACTGATTTCGAGCCCACAAAACCTCATTGTCAGCCCTAGTACAAAATATACTATTAGACTGAGGACTAATCCGTTAAAAAACGAAAATACCGATTATATATTTCAAATACCAGAGTCAACTTCTCATCTGGGTTGAACCTACAGCGTTAAACCACACCAAATGGTCAAAGTTATGGTGTCAGACTTCTTTAGTGCTCTCATATGTAATGGGCTGGCGCTTGCCCAAATCATGTTATCTAGAATCTGAGGCCGTCGTTCAGACCTCGTATAAAACCATCTTAATTTTGGCACTATAATCTATTTCTGACCTAGCTCTAATCCGAAGATAGGAAGGGTAGAGAGTGCATACGTGGAATTTGTAATACACACATACCTTGCTTAATATTCACGTAATCCCTTTGAACCAGTATAAAGACTAAACGTATTATTAGTTTATGTAATCAACAACGTATCAATTCACTAAACAAATTACCCTCGTGTTGAACATAAGTATTGACAGTAGTGTTCCCACCCAGATATAAAGTTTTAATTTTATTTCCGATCAATGCCATAGCAACCATAGATTTACTAAGTACATAGCAAAACTATACAAGAGAGTTTTTGTCGTTGTTGAAAATAATAAAAATGAAACAAAAGTAAAGCGCATACTGATCAATGGCATATTAAAATTGAGTTTTCATTGAAACTATATTAATTTTTTACAAATGTAACTAAAGTAAGAAGGGTTTAAGTAATTATCAAGCCAAACAGATTAACTCGCGGATTAAATACAGAGGTTTGTGTGAGTCAAACATCCTTTACTGTCATGGTCCAAGAAAGCCTTTCAGTGGATTGCTATAACGTATATATTGAATATATTATTGATCGTGTAACCAAATGTTATGATTAAGTTTACCATTACAAATGAACATTATTTTATTGGAATTCAATTTGCCGCTTTTTATTATAAACGCACTAATACTTTAAGAATCATTCAATGGCCAATATTTTTTTCGGATTGAAATTTTTCCATCACAAGCCGCAGTAAGTCAACCTACAATATTAATAAATTTACTTATGGAGAAATGTCTTCTAATTTTATATCAGGGGGCCGTAGGGCAATTAAAAAGTATGAATATGGATGAAAATAACCTTATATTGTAGTTAGCCTTATATTGGCTGCACAGTTGCATCCAATCGCAACCAATAGTTTGGATGAATAATTAACTATTCATTTGATGGCATGTTTTAGTTAAATTTGTGATATTAAAAAACATTTTATTTGTTGTACTTTGTCATTCATTCTTTGCAAGGTATGAACGGCTGTAAACCTAATCGTAAACCTAATGTAAACCTAACCGCATTCTTGCTGTAAACGACAGTAGTTCCCATGAAAACCTAATAAAAACTCAAAAAATATATATATTTACATAAAATACCTGCGGGCGTAGTAAGAGTGGTTTTAAGGATGTGATTAGATCTATATATGTTGCCTGGGTCCACAATATATAAAATGTTAAATTTTAGGCCGGTTAGTTTCGCGTTTGCCTCGCTCAACAAAGAACCAAACAAAATCACCTCTTCAATATAATCTATATACATATATGAGCAAAAAAAAACAAATAAATATATATATATATATATATATATATATATAAGCCAAAACTGTTTTCTGACTGACCGACTCACTCACTGATCAGTTTCTCAAAATATAAAAACTTGTCTGTGAAATAGACTATCATTAAGTTGACTGATATGGGGATGTTACACAGTAATTCATGAACAATAATTGTTTTTATAATTTAACTTTAATATTACACCGAATTCATGTGGATAAATTATCGGTTTGTATAATGGTTTATAGCTATTGGTAGATATTTGAATTGCAACATGGGTTTATTATGTGAACAGGTTCGTAATATAAAAATTTTGAAAACAGTTGACTTTATTAGCTAAGGGTATATAAAGCCTCTATCATCGTAATCCATATCTACGAGGCTACTTGAGTAATTTAATTCTATTATTTTACTCAACACAAGATTCAGTTTAGAATATTTAAATAAAGGGCAGGTAGAGGCAGAAACGTAGGTAAATTCAGAGTTCAACAAAATCAAGTTAGAGTAATTCTCGTCCCTTGAATAAACAAAAGTCTACCCATAAACGGAAAATCTCGCAAAGCGGTATGCATCTGCATAATGCTTTTACAACTTTCAAATATTAGGTTTATTTTCGGGAGGATGTTAATACTTTATGTGTACCTTTGTTATTAGTTTTCCCTTTACTCCTTGCTCGTATTTAGCCTTAAAAGGTGGTTTTGTTCTTGAACATCACTTATTACCTTTTTGCTGGGTGATAGAACAGCAAATAAAAACCCACAGCACAACCTTGTCTTAGTTAAATAGTTAATGGATCTTCTATTTTAATAAGAATTTAAGTTTATTTCTGATCTCCAATTATATTCTTTAGTGGAAGACTTTAAAATGTGTATTTTTTTAAATCCATAATTCTATCAAATGGATTCCTACTTTGATGAGTTAGCATTAGTTTTTGGAAAATAACAAATGTTAGTAATTTGAGAATATTCATCTAACTCGTTTTTAATACCAAACAAGGAAATTAACACCCTCAAGAATATTACCTACAATGATTCGGGAGATGGTTTCTTATGTCTCAATTGACCAATACTCGTTTCGAGTTTTAGGGTTTGCTATTAGGATTTTGGGTTTCTATTGATGATTGTTTTCATTGCCAAACCTACCAAATAGTAAGTAGTTGCTATTTATAATGCTGCCTTATTGGTCAGTACTGCACGATTAACTTTCACTGACACTTTTCAGAATGTTTTGAAAATTATTCCTTAAAATATTTCACTCTAATCAGCACATTCTTGTATTGTAAAATCAATTTATAGATCTTTTCAATGTTCCTCGAAGCACATTGAGTTAAATCACTACACGATTCAAAACAGTTTTCATACGTTCAATAAGGAATCTAGTGAAGCTTCAGTTAGTCTCTCAACCACTTGTTGGCAAATTCTATCAGGAGCTCATGTTTTGTGGCATATCAGCATTAATCAGGCTCAGCTGCGTTGACAGCTCCTGAGCCCACACGATCTGAGCCTTAAGGTATTTTGAATTCAGACGTGTCAACAGTAAACTAACTCACGTCAGATACAATTAATCGTAACCCATGTATCTCTCAAGAGTACTTGGATCCGACTCCCGATGTCAGTTTTGTGGCTTACAGTATTGAAAGGGAAAATTAAAAAATGATTGTTAACGTGTTAAATGATTGTTTTGCTACACTTTTGCTATAATGTGCTTGTTCTTTAGACAAGTTTGAACTAAATTAGTCAACTTAAAGTTGTTATTATTTTATATAGAAATCCTTGCTCGTAAAATGTGGTAAATCTAGATCATAGTGCCTACTAAGACCCACAAATCTCACCGTGAATACAATAGTTATTTATAGCTAGGATGTACGTCATAAAAATGTCCAAACAACCTCTAAGCTTCGTGGCTTAAGTAGCTGTGCGTCAATTAAATTTCAATCCGGGAAGCTTCCTTATTATTAATCTAGGAAGTGACAAAAAATGTTGTTTCAATAACAAGTTTATCCTGATAACTATGCACAGAAGAAAATACTTTTATTTTTTGTAGATATATGCTTATTCCTTTGAAATCATGCTTAATTGCCAAGGCTGATTTTGGAAATACATCTCACATATTTATGATGGGGATTGAAGTTCGTAAAAACGGTGTTGTAAAGCAAACCATATCTTGATGTAGTCTAATGCATTCAAACAATCAAACAATTATTATTACAATTGTTTAGACATTTGTCATCACTAGATCTCAGAAACCAGTTTCACGACGTTTGAGTCTAGGATCCGCCTTTAATTTAAATTAAAAACTTGCAGGTATAGTAAGTAACCAAAGCAATCCATATTGGTTCTTAAGGGAATTGAACGACCCACTTCGAGAAAAAAAATACGTTAAAGATCCCGTTTAAAAGGTTTCCAATACATTTGCCCAGAACGACTTGGTTACGTTCACATGAATCACCGTTAGCGTACATCTGAGAATAGTACCGTTGTAGCTCTCCGGCCTTTCTTTCGAAAATAATAATATGAAATAACCTCACAATTTTGCTATAGGCTGCCCATATAAACAGCTAAAAATATAAATCCAACATTAATTAAAGCCTAGTTAATTTGTTTATTATAGGTCAATGGAAAAAATTAAGCGTAACTAAAGTTTTCCAGATTTTAAGGAACGGAGGTTTTTATCAATAAAACAATAAACTAGACGATCACGGTAATAACCTATTTTTTCAAAAGTAAAACTCCATAAAAAAGCCTAGTTATTGAAGCATCATAAATCAAATAAGTAACTATACGCAGCTAAACATCATAAGATATGTTATTTTATTGTCATCGGTAAAGCTAACTGGATCGTTCAAAGTTACGACTATTATTAGACGTGGGTGGAGCTATTGGAAAAGTATTACTCCGCCCTTACAGCCCTTAAGTGATAAACTGGCGTTTTATAGACATAATTTCAAAAGTGTAGATTTTAAGATCCAATTCGATTTACGCATTGTAGTACGCTAATATAATATTAATCCATGATAATACATAGCTAGATAACTGTACAAAAATCAATACAATCTGTGAAAATCAATACAATTCATTCACATTTTTTATTATGTATTAGTTTGATTTACCAAAACATTTTATATTAAACATTTTTTTTACCAATAACACCAACTACAATTAAACTTACTGCAATAAACTTGACCTTCATATGAGCTGTTTATAATTGAAATATGGTTAGTTTCCGGTTAGCTATGATCCTTCATTCAATATCAAACTCATTTATTAAAAATATTCCTGTTTCGTTAAGGGCTTATAACGTGCCACACACTGAACCAATTTTAATTATCAACAGTTAAGATTGAAGCCAATAATATTGTAATCGATTAAAGGTCGTAGCAGTTTTGAAGTCACGAATCAACGATCACAAAATATCACAATCATTTAGTAAATAAATAAATTCAAAATCTAATGAATGATCTGGAGATTGTCTGATTTTAACTAACAAAAGCTCGTAGGAAGGCCAATTATTTGACAAGTGATTTAAGACGAGAGTGTACTTTTAATCTCATCTAGAAAATTAGTTATAAAATTTCGATTTAAAATTAAGTTTAGAAAAATAACATTTTTGTTAAATTATGAAAGATAATTCGTCTCTTTCTTGTCTGATAAAAATGACCAGTTTTTAAAATTGAAACTGTTATCTCATTAAGTGCTTTTTGACTCAAACAAACTCCATGCTTTGATTAGAACCGGAGGTGTAAGGAGAAAAATCTAAATCCTAAAGTATTGAAAGCTTGTTGAAAAATATAAAGCAATTTTGAAATTCGTTTCTCGGTATTACAATCAGTGTGAAAAAATTGTTTATAGTTGGGTGGCAGCCTTGTGTTTACCTTTGAAAAGATTCATTACTTCCAATAAACCCGATCCAATATGGCGGCGAAGAATTTTTACTTAAGTGAATTTCCTACCAAATTATGGCCAGTGATATAATACCACAAGATTCAATCTTACGTGATATGTATAATTAATTTTGTAAATATCTTAAGGTTTTGACACCATTTCCAAGAGAACTGCTAAAATAATAAATTTCCCAGGGTATTACAGATGTATATTTTTAATAATTAGGATAGTGTTACCTACCATTCACAACAAGAATAATTTTTACTCCACTTACTTTTACCTCCGCCAATTTTTTCACTGACCCAGTGAGCATAATATGAGTACAAATAATTTTAATACACTTTTAAAACATTTCAATATAAGAATGTTTAAAAAAATTTTAACGAAACTTAAAAACAAATTTGAACTGTTTTAATAAAAGTTATTTGAATTCAAACTTTACATGTTTTGATATAAGTTTTAATACTTTTAAAATTGTTTTAAAATAATGTTTAAAATTGTTTTGAAATAATTTTAAAAAGTGTGTTTTACAAAATTACATTAATACTAGTTTCAATATAAGTTTGAAACGTTTTTAAAAATGGTTCTGATACAAGTTAGTTTTAAAATTATTTTCATACAAGTCCTAACTTAACAATTTTTAAATTATTTCAAAAAAGTTTTTAACTGTATTGATATGAAACCGTTTCCAAGTTTCAAGGTACTGATAAAGTTTTAATACAGTATGAAACTTATTTAAAAAATTAGCTTTTTTCGCTCATTGGGTATTTATATTACACTAAAAGTGTGTTTTCTGAGAATGTTTACATATGAATGGTAACATTTACTATAATGCTTTACTGAGTTACAAGTAAGATTTTCCCCAGTTTTGATGAATTACTAACTGTGGGATGAACATATAAAAGAAACATTATTATATCAATTAAGGAATAAATCGGAAAGTTTTTGCTGAAATTCATAATTCCTTTGTATTCATAGGTAGCCTTAGTAATTTTAGCACTCAAAGCAGAAATTATTTTCTTACTACATATATTGTCTCACCACACTTTTATTTTTAGCTTAGTGAAAGTATACTGAAATAATAGCTAGCGTTCGTAAATAACTTTACAAAACGAAAATATTTCTGACCAACACACTAGTTATTGCCAGTGTCCCAGAGCAATTTAGAATCTCATAAAGTAAACAATGAGTGGGAGCGGGAGTATTGATCAGGGGCTTGTGTCGTTTGGAAGTCACAGCATCGACTGCTCTAACCACAAATCAACAAGTTTACCTCCAACTCCGGCTTAAATGGTTTGCAATATATCTGCCGCAAACTGAAACTACGCCCTCTAATCGTTCACTAGAGCTTTTCTGTTAGGAAACCTTTTATCTGTAATACGTGGAATAATGCTGGATATTTTATAGCTTCATTTTGATAACATTGTAAACTCTCTTATCATACCAATGAGAGCACTTGGTTAAACCAATGCTAGGCAATATATTGAAAATAATGATACATTGTAAATTTTACACATAACAAAAAAAAAATAAAGATAATCTCTAAAAAAATATAAAAAAAAGAAAAATACGCCGAGGCATGGTTGTCCTGACAAAATGAATACCATACATTTCAAAAGTTAATTAATCACTAATTCAGTAAAACACTCTAGTCACTTGTTATGTTCCACTCTCACTATCTAACTGTGTTATGACCAATTTGTTACCTTAAATTAATTTTACTAACATTCAATTATGTTTGATAAAAATGTATAGGATGAAAAATATGGCAATACCTTATAACCAGCAATAGGCCAACAACAATGTAACAAAGAAAAAAATACAGACTCTTTATGGTAATATATTTTGAGAGTTGACTATTTAAATATAGATCATTTTATTGTTGGTATGTTCAATATTTAAAATCAGTGAGAATCCACAGCACAGCTGCTGATAGTGTTATATACTATTATGTCTTTGCACACTAATTTGTGTAATAGTTAATGCATTTGTGTAACAACTAATAAGTTTAGTTTACGTCTACAATCTATCATAATTCGGGAATAAACTAAGTAGTTATATTCAAACTAGTTTATATCTGTTGTATATTAAGAATAATACGACATTTAAATTTAAAACTAGTGATGTTTTTTATTATTTCCACTAATCTTATTATTTTTTCAGGAAAATGGAGCTTCAGATGTAAACTGAGGTAAGGTGCATTCTATTATCAAATGGTTGATGTAGAAATGAATGTTTCAAATTATCATTTAATATAAGTATTATAGCAATGTGCACAATTGAATACTAAATTAAAGTAAATACCGTAATCTGCTAATTTGCATATACTACTTGGCGTTACCCTTACATTAGAACCTTAAAATAACCTGCAATGAATAGTGTCCAAACATCTTATCAACACATAAATTAAAAGTCGAAGGGCTCAAACTTTAAGGAAACTTAAATAAAGGTAAAATTATTTGGAAACAATAATGTACTCTTTCTGTCTCGTTATTACACTTTAAAACTTGGGAGGAGGGCTTTTATTAAATATGTCTTCACAGTAAGCCAGTTTATTCCATCCTGTGCAGCATTAAGAGACAATAACACTGGACATTTTGCAATTTTTTACCTAAAGACTAAAAGTCAACATCTTTTTTTCAACAAGACCCTAAGGGGAATGTGAAATTGGGAATATTTGTTACAGATTTTCCTACACATTTAATGACACCGAAAAAACCTTTCCAATGTTTTTCCATCCGAATGGTGCTCCATTTTTAATATGGCTTTCTCCCCATCACAATCAATCGATGTACCTTTTTCATTAATACAATGGCCTAGAGACTTCATATTTTCAGATCTTAACTTGTCTAGCACAGCTCTTAACCTCATGTCATGTTCTGATTTATTTTTACCATATGGAATAATGTCGTCTACATGAATTGCAACGCCATCCATATTTTCTAGGATCTGACTTTTCTTAAGACTAAATTTTTCACTTGAGGAACAAAGGCCGTACGACATTCTCAAAAAGCGATACGGCCCAAAAGGGGGATTAAAATTCTCAAATCACTAATCTTACCAGACAATTTTATGTGCCAAAAAGCGCACTGACTGCCTAACGTAATGAATATTTTTGAGCCAGCTGGCCTGTCCTTTATGGCACCAAGTGTACGTAGTTGAAAGTGCTGACGCATAATGGACTTACTGAGATCTTTTGGATTCATAAATAACCAATCAAATCAGAAATAACCATAATTTTTATTAACTAAAACTATAGAGTCAATACAATCTGTAGGTTTCTCAACTTTTTCAATGATTTTTAACTTAAAAGTTTCTCTAATTTCCTTTTTAAAAGAAGTTTAATTTTAAACAGAACCTTTCGAGGAGGATAAATTATAGGTAAGCAATTTTCTTTAAGGCAATTTCGTATTCACCTTAAAATAACCAGTGACCTGAGTAATGTCAGGATACTCATCAAGTGTGCAAGGGTTATTGCTACAGTCCATTACCATAGGCTCACTACTGTTAGTCTTAGCAGTACAATCATCATTAGGCTTGGTTACCGTTTCCACATTACGAACAAGTTATAGAATTTTACTTAATACCAACCCTAAAATACATGAGGAATTGTCATATACAGGTAGAATTTCCATGTAGAACCGTATGATGTGTCTATTATCATTGTAAAAAAACATAGACTAAAAATACCTAGAACTTCAATTTTATTACCTGTATAGGTTGTTAACTTATTTATTGAAGGTGTCAAATTACGCAAATCATAGCATATATGTCTTAAAATACTAGTATTTGAACAATTGACCTAGGCACCAGTGTCCAGTTTGAAAGAAATTAAGTTTTAATTAATTTCTAATTCAACGTTCTATTCACTTTCTTGATTAGAACCAGGCATACTTGACCCTTGATTTACAATGTAAGCATTTATTCCACCTAAAAAAATCCTCACAGGTTCCAACTGCGTTGACTGATTTGTTGTTCATACTTTGAGAGGCAAAATTATTAGCTCGCTTACATGAGTTGCAGCGCTTTCCGAAAGCTAGACACTTAAGATGTGCATGATTATACCCGTACCTCCCACAGGTTGAGAAGTTTGAGAAGCTTGGGGCTTATTCGTGTTCAAAGTCACTGTAGTCTTTTTATCATTATAAGGCCCGGACCAATTAGGCCTGGGGCCACTGCTACAACTTTTACCGGATCCTTCCTCGACGGGTTTGCCTTTGCCATAGGAAGCCAGTTTATTTATTTGAGAATAAGGACAAAGTTAGCGGGACATAAAAATTACAAGAAACCTACATTACAAAACATTAGGTCCAGTTTAAGCAACATAAAATAAACTTCAAGTAAAACATACGATTCATAATATATGACATTTACTGAATGAAAAAAATTTAAAATGGGGAGTTGATTAATAAAGTGTGGAACTAGTTCAACCTAAAGAGATCAGTCAGTAAATTCTGTTATTTTATTAACTTGGCCAGTTTTAAAACATTTGCGTCTTTCTTGAATAACGTAAATTGGAACTCACGATTTAGACGACGATATTTATAAAGAGCTAAGTACATTATTCACCCAAACGCAAGAATTTTTTTTATTTTAATGGCCATGAGGTTACCCCGTAGTAAACGAGTGAATAAGAAACAGTATTATTTTAATAACTTTTGAATTTTTTATAACTGGGTAACT
Organism: Flexamia atlantica; assembly: GCA_035578135.1. NCBI lineage: Eukaryota > Metazoa > Arthropoda > Insecta > Hemiptera > Cicadellidae > Flexamia > Flexamia atlantica. Next base: position 1,132,773 of record JAQJVK010000063.1, on the reverse strand, counting down.
ACCGCAGTTCAATTATAATATGTATGTTGAATCCTAACTCTCCGGAGACCTTAAGTGGATTTGCTCCTTGCATTAAGATAAAATATTCTGTAGAATAAACATGGGTTTCCAGTGACTGGTTTTCCACAAATATGTCTGGATATATTTTTCTCGCACTAGTACATATATTTTAAGCGTATAAGTACCAACTTCAACCTTGGAATTAATGAAGTATTCCAAAAATCATTTTTTAATAAAGGGCATAAACTTTGTGGTGTATCCGATTTCTAGTTTATGACGTCTAAGACTGTCAAAGCTTGATATCCTAAAACATAAAATTATATGAAAAGTTTTGTTACAAAAAAGATAAATGATTTAATTTCCCGAATATACATTTATAGTATTGTTATAGCAAAAATAACTAAGAACATTCAAAGCCACTACATTTAAATATGCTTAAAGTGCCTGATTTTCGCGGATGATTTCAGTAAATTTGAATTTTATCAGTGATTTGAATTATAACTCTGCCAAAATTATAATCGCTTGGTAAATTGAACATTTAATCTTTTATCATCGAGATGTTTTTATTATCATGTATATTAAACTATATCTTGGATAGAAAGTTGACGTCATTTTTCATTTTAGATAATTTAAAAAATTTATACTCTGTAATATAAAGAGGGCACACACGTCATTACTGACATCCCTAAATTAAAGGGTTATATTTTAAAAGGTACTTATATTCAAAGGGTTGAAGTAATGTGAGAAAAATACATACAAACGTACATACATACATACATACAGACGGAAATCTAAGCACTGGAGAACCCATGGGTTTAATCTTTTCTCATATTTTGTGTGAAATGTTTATTTCTTCATATTATAAAACTATGGAATAAGGGTTTTAGTTACTAATCGTATATTATTTATCAACTTTTATGGGGTCTCCCAAATAATAAGCAAATATTTATCGACTGTGTTAGTCGTATAAGCCTTCTAATATACACGTGTTTTAGGTAGAGATTATCTTTTATTATATTTTAAAGAATTCTAATTTTATATTTGTATTTTTCCTTTTGGTTCTCTTGATCTTTGCTTAAAAAATAGCTTCATCCTTTGCTTACGGCGAAAGATACATTAGTAGGTCAATATTTTATAGTTTACACATAACATTGTGGATTTGGTTATATCCTTATTGTTTTCAAAAATGGTATACGTTAGATTTATTTCTAGCATTAATTTCCCTTTAAAACGTTTATAATTTTTACTTTTTCTTGATTTGGTGACCTACCTAGGTAGGTATTTTGAGCCAAGTATGAATGACCTCAGTTAAAATAAACTCAAACTAAACAGATTTAAGTAAAAGTGAAATTTATGAGTTTGAGTCACACGAAAGTTCCCAACTTGGATGATTTCCAATTCGTGCATTGAACTTTAGTTCAACCAAGTCCGATATTCCTGAATAATTTGCAAATTACTGTTGTATAAGGAATTTCTTCCTCCGTTATTATTCTAAGATGATTTCTTTTTGCATTTTCAATGTGACATTGAAAACGTGGCTCAGTAATTTTCTTTTGCAAGAGGGGTTTTCAAAGATGGTTTGAGCACAGATTACCATAAACTAAACAAAGGTATCTTTACTTTTATTTTAATCAACTATTAATTTTAGTGCTCGAAAATTTAATTATTTATATTGATGCAAGCTATAAATATTGAGGTATCAGAAATTAATGATCCCACTTTTAAGGTTGCTGTATAAAATTAAAGATGTTCATTCTTGTTATTAATTATTCAGGACTAATGTTAGGTATTAAAGAAATTCTTATACTAATTAGTAGGCTACAAAAAGAGGAAACCCATTTTTAGAGTGAATTTTAAAATCCTCTGCTTTTGACAACGTTCGCAAGCGAACCCAAGAAAGTAAGCTTTTGTTTTCACATCAATGCGAAATGAGAACAGATAGTGAGTGGTATTTTCATGCAAAAGATGGCTTCTCACGTATGTTGTGCAACCATATATAGAATACCTTACGAATGTAGTTAATTTTATTTGCTGAACTTAAAGTACTAACACTAGCATTCGGTCTCAATAAACAAACTTATCACCTGGTATCTAACATGTTAGCGAGACTTTGATTTGAACGTTCAGCCAATTTTGCAGGGAGATCAACAAGCCACCGAAATAACTTCTGCAGTGTAAAATACGCTCGGAGATAGCAACCGATAAACGGGCTGTAGTGGCAATGGAGAAGAGGGAGACTGAAGAAGTGATGAAAAAAGCCACCTTTGTTTCAAGAACAAAGGGAAAACACAAATCTCTCTCCATATTTTTCCGTTACAGTTGTTATTATCAGTCCAAATCTATTCAGCTGTATTGTGGAAGGCAAATAAATTAAAAGGGTTGCTTTTGATGTCTGTTTTCATTGAATTTGTGGTTGAAATGGTTAAGAATATAATATCGCCTAAAAGTAGCGTTTTAGTTGTTATTTTCATTTCATTGTCACAAGTGGTGCTACTAATAGTGTACGAAAAATAGCGTTCGTTTTGTAAAAACGTCAACATAGCCTGTAAAGTCTGTCAGATTTTATTTCTGTAAACCAACTATCTAATCAATATATATACTGGAAGTGAAAATTAATTTGATGCCAGTACGAGTAGTTATTATTAAACCACCGATAGAAGTAACAATAAGGCCCAAATATGTTAGTAGTGAGAATTATCCTCCTAGCTTAGAGCCAATGACTAAGGAATAACCACTGTCGTTATTTATATTTTCATTATCTAAAATTAAACATATTTATTTATTTAAACATATGCATCATGTCCTTTTCCTTTCGCAAAATACCCCTCGTTCAAATATATCTACAGGATAAATGTCTGTTTAAACCACAGCTCCCATAAAAACTGCCCGGACCAAATGAAATTAATAACGGACATATAATATCGTTATAACTCGGACGAGTGGACCAACGTAGGCCACCCCAGCGTGATCGAACCATCTAAAGCCTAAAGGGGAGTTAAACCCCTAAAATGTTGTTTATTATTTTGGTAAGAAGACAGTTAAGCTGATTTTGATTTGTACCACCGAATTCAGCTTGAAAAAAATAAAATAATTAAGTAATTCAAATACTTGTTCTTTTACCTATAGGATGTTGATATACTGGAAGCGAATAATTATCCTTAAGGAAATTAAGGAGCATATTCATCTTGTTACTTTCTTACCAATAAAACCTACGTAAAACTTATCAAGATGATCTAGTCAAGAGATATTTCATATTAATCTAATTTATTTTATTTCAGTTTAAAACCCATTAATTTATTCATTTTTCTTGTCAGCGAACCTGCGTACTCCTATGATATTTTTAATGGGAAAGAATTAATATTCTATATTCTCCTTTCACATTGAATATCTTTATAAAATAAGTTATATGGCTTCTTATATCCTATTTTTGCTTTTCGTTTATTTTTAACCACTCAATATCCATTTATTTAAAGTAGCGAATCTTGCTTATTCCTTGTGTGGGAAATATAAGAAATTCCATATCTAAATATTTTAGTCTTAATTATGTTATTATGAGTTTTATATTTCCTTAATTTGCATGTCCATGCGACGGAACATATTACCATTTATTTTGAAAAATTCTCAACTGTTGTAGGCACATTCAAAGGAGACAACGCAGCCCCTCTGAATGACATCAGGTCACGCCCTTTGCTTAAGGTCATTGTAGCTAACTACCATAAATTAATGTCTTTAGGAGTGTCGTAAAACACTATCTATTACGTGCCTTCAACATTGGGTTCGTACACTTTATCCTTTAAGGAGAAAATAAAATAAGAACCGCGATGGTAGTATGAATGTATTATGGAATTGTGGGATTTACATACAGTTATTTTTCACATGCGTAGCTTTTGAGTACGTTTCTTTAAAGAAATATTTGAAAAACTATTTTAATTTTATTTGTGCTTATTGACATGTGAGCTTTTCAGGATGTCGTTATATGGTAGTTATGTTAGTGATCTACATGCTAGATCTTTAATTGGGTAGCGATTACAGTGAACATAGACTCTAGCGTAACCTAATGTGTGCTTGTAGGACACAGCGTTCGGCAAGCAGTATTTGGGATCTTGGCGTCAGGATGGACATGATGGAATTAGTAACGGTTGGATCATAGAGGAATAATTGTATATTTTTTGCACAAAAATAAGCAGTTTGATATTATTTCAATTAATTCTTTCTATTTTAAGAAGGTAATACGTGCTTTATTTACATTACTGCGGTAAAAAATTAAAAACGGGAAGTATAAATTCTAGGTTATTGGTAATTATTTCATGTTCTATGCATAATTCCGGAACCATTAGCAGCTCTGCCTTGGCCTTTTGTTTTACATTCTAAGATTTTAAATACTATATTTATAACATACAGTAAGACTTCTAGGTATAACCTGAAATCAAATATACCTTTTTCATAACTGAAACCTTTAAAGACTTGTGCCATAAAGGATATAAAGGTAGTAATTTATTGCTAGTTTAGCCTTTGGAAACCAATCATCATTATCATAGGTGAGTCAAGAGATAGCATTTGGCCTTAAAAGTAAATCTAAACCGGTCAGGGACTTCAGTAAAATCCAACGTGTAAAATGTTACATGATACAAAAGTACGCTTTCGTGATAGTCACTATTTCAGTTCCTAATGACTAAATGGTAGGTTTTATTATAAATCTTTGGAATATAAGATAGTGTAAGACAAAACAATAAATAAGAGCTACATTGCATTAACTACATTACATCGCCTTGGCTACATTTCAATGCGTTGTCTGCTTTCTGACTGGCACGCCCTAATACAGAGGTCATCGAAGCAGCCATTCTAATAACCAGCCTAAATTGAACATTTTCCCTTCTCTTTCTGGGAAGTTGGATCCCAAATAAGCTTTGATATTCAGTCAGGTCCGACCCTGAATGGAGTTGTCGATCATCCTTCCTTGTCTACCAGGGATAGGATATTATCTATATTGGTAATCCTTGCCAAGCATAAGTTCGCTGGTCTGGAGAGTATACCGTGCAGGGTAATAATGCACGAGCAGCCACCATGGGTGGTGCTTCTTGTCTTGGAGGCCCTGGTAAGTCATCGAGCAAGAGAGTGATGTATCTTACGAAGTATGATAGCGAAACTACAGCGTAGCGATGTATGACTTGTGAGGGATACTTCTATCTTCCTTTAGGGGTGAGGCTCCATGTCATACTTTTCCTATTCATGAAATCAATCTACTTCCGTAAACTACTACGTAGGAAGATGATCCTGGCTGACAAATTAGAGCTTTTAATCCATCAAAAACCAGACTTTCATTTACATTGCATTGATGGACGATACGAGTACGTCTTTTCAATCTATTATTTTAATCTAACTAACGACAAATTTAATGTTCTAATATGGAATGTACTGAAAATTTTTATCATTACATTACTTTCTACAAGCGTGGTCCTCTCTTCACATGGAACGTAATTGCGTAAACTTAGCTTTAATGTTGCAAAGCCAAACGAGTCGACGACGTGTTTATAAACACTTACACGAATGAGAATTCTCGTCAGTTTGCGTCGGATCCATCAATCCATAAATTATGCTTCGTCTTGTTGGATTAGCTTTGTGACTCACTTTTCAAGAAAATATCTTCAAGGAAACAAATAAAATCACCTTTACCAAGTAGTTTACTTGCCATGCAATTGATCACAAACTGTTTCAAAGTTATAAAGCTGCTTAAAAAAAATAAAAAAGCATAGTAATAAGCAGTATGTGACTTCAATTTTGGGCGTTTTGAATGTTTAGTATGCTTGCTAACCACTTGTTAACCAATACACCACTGTAAAAAAAATTCCAATAATACTAAATTATGGAGATATTTGTAAGTTGTAACCTTGATTAGTAATAAAATGTAGGCTTTTTATTACTTGGTTGAAATGCACTTACGTGGTATATAAATAGCACTTGTTGCACTTGTTGTATATAAATAAAACTATGACTGAAATTATATGAATAATTACTTGGTCTCATTTATTTATTTACTTCTTTATTCTAAAAGGTTACAACCAATATATTTTTTTACATTAAAATGTTACAGGTAGTGACACACAAGATGTCTGCAAACTGAAGTTAAGAATAAATAACACTAATATTAGGTAACACCAAAATAGAATATTAAGAGGATTCTTACAAGGAACTTATGACAAAACTAGATTTCAAGATATTCATAACATTAAAAATAACTTTAACAAAATAGCAATCGATTTCTGAATTTCTGAAAAAAACCAGTAAATAGATTCAGATAACAGTAACAATTCAATCTTCAGATTGGAGAAACTGTGACTTTGAATTAATTTTAGATATCAATAACTGCTCAATAATTGTTCAATAACTGCAGGCTTTATGGGACTCCCACCCAATTCAAAAGCTTAGTCTTTTCATGGAAGTGTAGATTTCTCTATGTTCAGATGTCTTTCCTTATCTTTAAAAAATCACACGTTCTTTTTATTTGTTACGGTTTTTCCATGGGTATGTTTGAAAATAACAAATCGATTAAAAATATAGGGTCAATATAGACTTCAAAGCACAAACACCATGAACAGAATATTAAATCCAAAGACACAGATTACCGACAACTTTCAGACACAAATCCCAACATACTTGACACATGCAAGATCAACTGAAACGACCGTGATAATTATTACATTGGAAAGTTCGTTAATTATGTCAAGAGATTCAAAAACCCATTCTTCCGATGACCAATAGAATATTGGGAAGACCGCCATCTTGATCCTCTCATTGGGACTGATAATAATTGTTGTGACTAATGGACTAATCGGTATCGATCACCAATTAAAAATGTTTGCCTATATTTACCGTATTTTATCTAGTACAGCATAAGTGAAGATGTAATGTAAGTTTTTTGATTTATTTTTAGTAGATTTTATTACTTATCAACTGGAAAATATTAACCAAATTATAAATTTCAGGAATAGTTTTTTAAGTTGTATATTATTTTTTTCAAGTTTTAATGTTGTATAAGTTAAGCCGTAGTATTTATTATCATTAAACCCAATCTAGAGGTACGCATTTTCAAGTGAGAAGGAGTCCTCATCGGCTCACCTTAACAATTCAACCCTCGTCGCAGCTCCACTGTCACTTGTCCTAATGAAATTTCCTAAGCAACTCCATCTTTGTGGGCACTAAACGTCGGAAATATGTTTGCTTTATGAATTTGATGAAAATATATCTTTAAATTTTTATTCAGGTCAAGACACTGAGAAGAGAGTTATTCTTTCGCTGGAATTGGATGCTATTTTAGAATAGTTTTATATTTTTTGAAACATAAATATACACTGTGCACCTCCATTTATAAATAAAACAAATAGATCTTGCACCTATATCTTAAACACACCATAGCTACCTAAATGCCTTTTAACCCTGACACGTGTACGTTGTTAATGTTTTGATTCATGTTGGAAGCTACGAATTTTTAATTTGAGGTGGTTTTCGAACAAAGGTATATCTTAAATAAAAAAAGGTTAAGAGGGTTGGTCTCCCCAAGTAGGTTTAAATGAGTTAGCTGTAAAAAAAATGGTAGATTTTTTTGTTTAACCAATTCGTTTAAAGTAGGATGGAGAAAACGGCCTGACGAGATTACAAAAAGTAAAGAAATGCTCGTGGTAGAGTGGTGGATTTGCAATACGAGCTAAAAACATGAGTGCCACATAAGATGAATTATGTCCTTTTGAAAACTATATTGCAAGTTAAACGAAATTTACCACTGATAATCGTTAAACGTTTAATTAGCGAATGTGTGTTAAAATGGAGAAACAATAAACAGCTGAGCTGCCATTTTGATTAATTAATGCTTGAAAGGGCACGGCGATGAGCGCTGCGATTGTTGGCGTCGGAAATTGAATTTTGCTCGCCCGAAGGCGCCATCGTTCCTAATGTGACGTATTTTAGTGAATTATTCAAGCAATGTTTTGTTTTTGAAAAGTAAGCGCATTTATAAATTGTATTTAAGTGATAATAGATAGTTTTGAACAATTGTTTCCACTTAACGTTTTGCGTGATTTTAATTTAACCTTGCAAAATCATAATTATCTATAATATGAATATTGTATTTTACAGCATTGCGCAGTTATAGAAAACAAATCATTATAAACGTTTTATCATATTGATTTTTTAGGTTTAAATAAAAAACCGTTTGCATTCTGCTAGATATTGTATATTTAATCAACGAATCTAAGGAATTTAATTTGTCTTTGATTAACACAAAGTTTATCTTACTTAGAAATATTGAGGTTGATAATAGTTCGAAAAAAGAGGCAAGTGTGGCTTTAGATAATTCTATAACTGATTACTTTATTTGTTGAAAATTGCAATAAATATTATTCTCCTTATGAAAACAATTACATCTATTATTACATTGATTTATACCGCAGCATAAGATTCTTGTATATACGTTATAATACCAGAAAATATTGCATTATAATAAGCATTTTTAGGTGTTGTTAATTTGCACTTATACTATATACAAAAATTTAATCGTAACATAGAATTATCTCGTCTCTATTATCTTTTGTCAATTCATTCAAAAATCAGGAATCAAAAACCCATTATTGTCATTAACTTGTCACAACCATGGACAAACGTTAAACAAACATATATGTGTAAAGAAATAATAAAAGATAAAGTATACGTATATTATTCTTATATTTAACATGAAAACAAATCCCCCTTAATTATCAGAAAGATAATCCTGAACACAGTAATATTCCTTCGATACTAAAAAAACTGTAGCTTTCTTTTGTACCCAGCCTCGATTGATTCGGCTTTGATGGAATTTGGGAGGAGATGGAAAAGTTTTATACCTGGCGCCAATTTTGGGGCCCATGCCGTCCATAAGCCCAATGCTAAAATTAACATTAATATTATGGACGGCGTGGGCCCCAAGAATTGGCGCCAGTTATACTTCTAAATGCATATCTAAAAGTAAAGAGCACAATCGGAAATGTTAATAGTCGGAATTTTTTGAAGGAATATTCTATCCCCTACAAAAACGCCATTTACACTTTTTTCGTATCTCTTATGGTTGAAAATGTATAGGGAAACACGGACCGAAAATGGGTTTTCAAGGTGGTGGCAGAGGCACAGCAGGGATATCTGGAGACTTTTGTGATTTTAATTAGGGAAGATTACTTAACATCTGTGCGAAGTTTCCACTTGGTCAGGATTTGTTTGGTAGATTTTCCTAAAATTCCTGGATTTTTTTTACTAATCAGTGATGTAGATAGTCTGCGAAATTCCAATAAACAACATAATATAACCATCACCAATATTAAATTTCAAAGAAACGGATGCGTTTGCTAACATATTTTAGTTTATATAAATTACTCTTGTACAACTTTTGGGTTTTTTATATAACTTTATTAATTTACTAGCCAGCACATATTGGGTTTCTCAAAATTTATGACTTCAAGTCTAAATCCTCGTTGAATTTGTCACGAGATTAGAGTAAATGTAAGTATAAATCCACCTGATTTCTTTTGAGTGTGTAAATACAATGTCGAGAGGCGTCATCATCTCCCATGAGGAGCAGAGTGAATATACATCAGACGTAGGAAATGTTGCGATTTCAGCAGAAAGTCACGTTAACGCTTAGCAAGCAGGTCACGCGCCGACCGAGGGCTTGGATTATCAACTCGTAGGCCTCCTGCCGCGCTCAGCTGACACAGTCTGGGCTAATGCTGATGCCATCGGCTCATCGAGCTCACTTCCACCTGGGAGTAATACTCGATGTAACAATATTACAGCGTACACCAAATTGAGGTGATTGAGTTTCATATTTTTAATTTTTTATTAGACTATTAAACGGTTCCAATGTGTAACACAGTCTAACTGAAATAACTTTACTACCTTGACTTTACTGAACTAACTAGCATACCCGGCAACCCCGGCTTTGCTCAGGAGATTCTTTCCTTCATGTTGCATTAGTATGTGCTGCATTCTGTTATTTACTATAGATATTTAGAGTATCTATTCATCGTTATATTAATTTGTTTTTTTTTCAGTAATTAATGCAGCTCATCTGTCTTGTATATGATATCACTACCGTAGATGTAGAAATGAATATTATGAATTATTGTAAAATGATTGTCTATTGATAAATAAATAAAAAAAACGTCGTCAATATTTCAAATTAATTTATATGTTTTTAAAATGAAATTAAACCTAAATCACTCTCAAAATCCTTGATGTGGGTACCTTTTGAACAATCCTTTGCCTAAGCCCTAAAAATATCAAAACCAACTGCCATTGTGTAAATTAATAATGAAATCCCAAGCTTTGGTTTGACACCACGATCAAGGGTCTACGACTTAGGGATTTGGATGTAGCTCCTGCTATACCTACACGCAACTCTCTTTAGTTATGGGTTTTGTAAGTTATGGGTAAAGTAAAGTAATGGGTTTTCTTAGCTATATTTTTAGATCATGGTATAGTCAAATTTAAATGCTGTATGAAAAACTATATCTATCGTCCGACATTTATATATGAATGTTTTTGAATCTGTTTTATACAAATCGAAGACTGATTGAAATTGAAATACCTTAAGAACTTCCAATGGAATCAAATTAAAACATCCGCTAAATAAGGTATCAGAGTAAATATATAAATTAACATGGACGTGATAATATATTTTCAAATCACAGTGTATGTGGTGTCGTAAGTGATTATAAAATTAAACGTAGTGCACCTCTGGTTTTAAAATATATCATAATTTTCTTATCATAATTTAGGTGGTTTGATTTTAGTGTGTATTACACACAGTAAGCATAAAAATAAACATTAGTAACACAAAAATGTAACGTTTAATGTTGAGACAACGTTTGTCATTTTACTCTGTCATAGCGTAATCAAATACGTGACAAGAGTTTCAACTGACACAAATTTATTCAAATAATATTGGTATTTTGCATTTTGACTAAATTTTCACAAATGTATTCAAATAATATTGGTCTTTGCATTTTAAGTAGATTTTATATTAGTGAATGAACTACCAGCAATAGATGGCAGACTATTGTAATATGCAGTATTGGTGAAAAGGAGGTTCTAGAATCGATCAACTTGAAAAAGGACTTAAAGTGGAATATTGGTACATGAGAGTAAGTAAGATAAGAATAAGTAAGTCATATAAGAATGAGTAAGATCATTTAAATATGATGGAGTTTGAACTCCGCTTTGGTATGAAAAATAATTTGAATTTTAGGAAAAAATCCGCCCAAACAAATTTACAAAATCTAAATAAAAAATGTTTCTGAACATTTATTATTTAGAATTTAGAATTTTTTACCTTTTTTGTTTATAGGTTGTTGTAGAGGCAGAAAAAATAAAACTTTAACGCAGCATAAATCAAAGTTTTAAAAATTGAACTAAAATCCACAATTTTCTAAATTCTACCTGATAACTACTTACTGGCTTAGTTGCTTTTATATGTCACTAAAGTTTTATAAGTTGTTCTTATTGGTGGCCAATTTTTTTATAGCAAGTAAAATATCTTGGGGATGGCAAAATGTGAAGAATTCAATGACCGATCTAACGACAGAATAAAAGTAATTATGTAATAACATATGAGTATATACATTTTATACCTTAATTTTACCTGTATTTTGGTTTGATTGCAACCATTTTGGTTTAAGTGTAAATTTGTCAAAATTAATTATGGTTTAATTATAATTGAAAATCAATAAGTAGTTGTTAACTACTCGTTCATTATGAAATTATCGTAGAATTTTCTTGACATTTTGTACTTAAAACATTTCGTTCTCAAAACATATATAACAATTGAGTACCTTATAATATCGCTACACGATTGTAAAAATAACTCCAATTACCATGCGGGTTATTGAAGTTATGATTAAAACTCCCAGACAAAATTCGACCTTTTGATAATCAATGTATACAATGTATTTTATCAGCGGGTTCAGGCTGGGACTTGGCCTTTAAGCCGGCTTCGGTAGAGTTTACTGCCGCCATAAATACCTGCTTTGAATGCTCCATTGGTACCCGATACCGTGTCTAAGCGCTACATTCACCTTAAGTGGTTATGGTGCAATAGAAATTTACAATTCATATTGGATATCAGTATCAGAGGGAATGGTATTTGGATAGAGAAATATTTTTGAATTCATACCACATTACAGCATATTGAAATACAATAAAACTACTTTATATGAGTTATACAACTAGTTCAAACTTTTGCGATTGATGTATTTTTAAATGTGAGTTATTCTGTCACTAAGTCGTTTTTAAATTATTTAACAGTAAAACCTTAAAAAATGCGTTTAAGGCTAATTCATTTTTATTTAATTCAATCATAACTCTTCTAGAACTATCATTTCCTTATCCCAGAAAAAAAGAGATGAGTAATCATAGTATCAAAAGGATCTTTTATTCTATGGAAACCTCAGGATAATTTATCTCGACACTGTTTCCCCGTCCTCCTGCCTTCATGAAACTAGCCTACTTTCTAAAAAAAATCATACACAAGTATCTGCTTTATGTGCCTGACTGTTTGTAGACAATACTCTTTGCTCTTGTTAATACACTTTTGGCTAGAAGCGCAAGTAAGTAAACAGCTGATTGCAATAATTTAGGTAGGCTTAAAAAATGGGAAACATAAAAATCCATAAAAATATTAGGTTATGATAAAAAAGGTAGTTATTTCTGCGTAATATGGTGAAATGGCTACAGTTCAATCGATCAATTAGACTCATTCGATCATGATAGTGACATGGAAACGAGTCATGCCGAACGCACAGGTTAGTCACGCTTACATTTGCCTGGATTTTACCTAGTTCGGCAAAACTAAACTTCAATCATAAAGTATTGTACCTAACTCGACCAGTAAAATAATAATTACCGGGCTAGTAACGTAGTATAAATATACGTCCATATTACTATGGGGACATTTAATAGCTTTAAGATGAAGCTATCTGTGTTGAACATATATAAACATAATAAAACTGATTTCACCCAGGAGACACATGTAAAATATACAATATACGTATCTCAACTATGTGGTACATTAAGATGAAATACAAATTATTCGCATACATAATGCAAATATGAGATCTCATGTCGATTCATAATGCACATTTTTATTTTTTGTTTGTCATTAACTTTGATTTTGAAAAAAAACATTTACTTTTACTAATAAAGATTTTTGGGATAACAGATTAGTATTTGTTATATAAGTCTATTATATGTATTCTAAGGTTGTTTTAACGGATAAATCAGCCTTAAATTATATCACAAAGTTGTTTCAAATATTAACTATTCATGACGTAAATCAAAAGAAATATTTTACCTTATTGTGGACCGGTAAAATATGACTGACTTTATCACCTAAATATCATTGTTAGGTCAAGAAATTGGTATTTACGAAAGGCAAATAATGTGTTCACATAATGTAGTAATAAACTATTGTGTTGATTGATAAGTAATTATACTATGCAAAGACTATAAAAATGTTCAGTATCTTATTCCTCTCATAGTACATTTTTGCAACTACTATTTTTTTACAACTCTTCCGAAAATGCTCAGTGATTATAATTAACCATCAAACCAATACACAATTTACTTAGTGTTCCAGTTAATTTTGTAGGTAAAATTTAATTTCGTATAAAGCTTTAAGCGACTTTTCATTTTTATGACCATCCCATTCATGATGTACTTGAGTAACAACCATTTGATATGTGGCAGTACTTAATTTGACCTCGCTCTGCTAAGGGGTGAGATTTTGAATATTTAACTAATCTAATCTTGCCTTGGCACGCACATGCGTCACAAGAATATTACATTTGCCAGTGCAAGGAGAATGTCTTGAGAATTTTCCTCGATAGTGTATAACTTTAAATTGAATTGCAAAATAATTACTGCTCAATCATGGCTTATTATACTTTGAACTTTTACTTTAAGTCAGTAAAATACAAAATTACCCTTGGAGATGGTATTGTCCTAGTTAAACGGTTTGTAGTAGGTTACATTTTTCATGTCGAATTTGGATACAGTTTGCAAAGAGTTTAAATACTATCTGTGAGTTTCAAAACTTGACAAGTTACTTTAATTTTCTACTTATATAAATCTTTAAAAGTATATTCAAACAAGGTAATTTAAAATAATTCATTGTCTTAAATAGACTGTTAACAGGCTTGTTAGAAGTGGTTGTTCCACTGAAGATGCGTTGATAAATCTTCTTCGGAATATCTACGAGAACCTCAATAATGGGGAAAAATGCAGCACTATACATTGACATAACCAGGGCTTTCGATGCGGTTGATTACCTTATCAATTACCCTTCAAGATAAATTATGGAGAGCATGAGTTAAGGGGTGTATAGTACGATTGGTTTGTCAGGTATCTTTCACAAAGAAAACAGTGTGTAAAAATTCATTGAAAATCAAGGGGTTTTAAATTATGGGGTTCCTGAGGGTTCGGTGCTGGGCCCTATTTTATTCGTAATTTACATCAATGATTTGTGTAAAGTGAACTTTTTAGGTAATGTAAAAGCATTCGCTGATGACTTGGCTCTGACTTATTTTATTTTTCTATTGCTTGTCTTCAAATTCAACGAGATTTAAAATTAATTCGGTTATGGTTTGATTAAAGTTACATGGGTTCAAGTAATGAAAATAAATGTCAATGTTTTTTCCTTTAAAGACAACTTAATTTTTCAAAGCCCTTTATATTTCCATGAGTCAAACTGCCCTCATGGAGTAATTTTTGTTGCTTAAAAAAAGAAAATACACTAAATATTAAGTATCTTGGCTTAGTTATTGACTCGAAACTGTCATGGAAGGATCACGCTTTTAAGTAAAAAAAAGTTTAGTGTTCTTATTAAGTTTTATTTTCTTAAGGAAGTTTGCCCAGTAAAGGTATTAATAGGTATTTATCCCGCACTTGTTGGTTCCAAGTTAGACTAAGGATTAAGTGGCTTTAGAGGATCGTATATCTCCACCCTGTATCCTTTAATTATCTAGCAAAAAGCGGTAGTAAGAGTTATAACAACAACAAAAAAAAACTCATTCATGGCCAATTTTCAAAAAAACTAAAAATCATACCATTGCGTCATATGTACATTTTTATGTTTTGCTTATTTTTTATAATAGAAGTAATAACAATTTTGACAACTTTGACAAGCCTAGGCAAAATAATCCTAGGCAAAATTTAACAGTTCCTGTGCCTCGATCTAGATAAACAATGCATTAACAATTCTTTTAAAGTAATGCACCACGTTTACTTATAATATGTTTTCTATAACGATTTCACAAAAGCATAACCTGAATTCATTCCTGTCTGAGTTGAAAAAAGTATTGATATCAATCGAAGATTTCAAAGACCTTTTTTATATTTGTAGATTAATCTGTCAAGGTAGTATTCTAAATCGTGTGATCTGACACTGTTCTAAGTTTATTTGTTAGTATTGTTCTTCCAAGTGTTTGATAATGAAAGCTGAATTTATTCCCGTGATTGTATTGTTTTTTGTTTTATTTTAAAATATTGTTATATGAGCTTGGTTTTGAGAGTGGTGTTTGGGATTGTCGTTCGTTGATAATTCTTTTGCCATGTATTGTTTTGTTTTATTTACTAAGTCTTGTTGATTTTTATTGTTGTAAGCTTTTTTCTGATTTTTTTTCTTTCTTTACAAGTTATAGTGAGCTCAATAATGTTCCTTGATATATTAGCTTATAAAAAATAGTTTTTGTGTTTTTAGTATTCTCTTAACTACTATTGTCTGGCTCTGACTCTTTTTCGTCATTGTTAAATATGTACTAGATGAGGGAGGTCACGCCTCATAATTTTTCTGTGGGACTCCTATTATTTCTCAATAATGTATATGAAGTTATTGATTTGGTAATTTTAGATTTTATGAATAAAGATTATTCTTTGTAATATTGTAAAACGTCGCACTGCTTATATTGAGAAATAAACTATTTATTTAATATTTTGTATTAAAAAGTTACTATACATTATACCGGGTGTATCTCACCTAAGGTGAACCAATAGCTAACCTTTTTCTTATAAATCTGACACATTTATAAGACCCATTCACATTCTTATGGGAGGCTTCCCTTTATATTTAAAGCTGCTTTTTGGAGTGACTTAAAAATTTAAAAATATGTCTTCCATTTTCCAATATAGCGGACACCTTTGATTTTTATTATGGAACACCCTGTATTTTATAGCATTTTTGAATGCCTTCTTATTTTTTCTTAAAGTCACATTTTAAGACACTTTTAATCTTTGGTATGTACTATTAAACCCATCCGTTTTCGATATACAGACTACAAACAATTTCCCAATGCATTTTTAATGGGAGAAAATCAAACTTTTACTGCTTGTACCTCCTTAACCACTGGGCTTAGGAAAAAATGTAAAGTATAAAAAGTAACTAAAATTACGTGTAAAATAAAAAAACCCCATTTAAATTTGATATGTTACATACAAGTAATAAATAATAAATATTTTATATTTGTATGTAACATATCAAATTTTAATTGCTATAACAAAGAGTTACAAGTTGAGTTTATGGATGTATTTCCAACGAAACAGTGTGAACTTCTCATTCGTGAACTTCTTCAAAATAGTGTTTATGTTAAACTCTAATTTAACTATCTGAAGATAATCAGGGAAATTGAATAATAAGAGTTATAAATTTATACGCGATTTAGTCAATTTTATTGAAATAATAGGTAATAAATAGAAGTACCTAAGTTGCACAGAATTTAAAATGCTTCATTAAAGTATAGCTTAGATAATATGCTACTGCATCTGAAATTTTTAAATGGCTGCCATTTTGGTCAGGGGTGTGATATTGACCTCAGGTTTGCACCATTTGATTTGTTTTGACATACTCTTTAAAATTAGGGATCACTCGAAAAGGGTTTGCGTTAAAAAATTTTGGGGCTTCCCCCCAAAATACCCCATTTTTGGGGATGGGGGCAGAAACAGGACACTCGTTAAAAAGTGGATTGTTCCATGTTGTAAAGGTATACTGAGTTTGGTTTTCCTGCTATGACACGATAAAAAAGGTTACTGGGGAGTATTCACACTTAAGCCTAACCCTGTATATTTATATATCAACCATTAGATATTACACCTGTAAGTCAAAAACAAATAATCATTTACCTTATTTTGTTTTAGGAAAGATTCCTTTGGCTATTAGATGATTCCAGCGTCTCCAATGTAAGGTAAGTTTTAACTTTTTACATTAAATAGAACTATTCAGACTATGTGATAATTTTTATAAGCAATAAATTTGAAAAAAAATCTGTTGGGTATTTTGTAGTATAAATTTCAGACAACATAACTCAACTGTGCTTGGTTGCATTGAATACCGCATGTCACGATATAAATGAATTGTCACGAAGAGTTCTAATAGCATGTGTATGTAACAAATTGTATAGCTCGATATTCCTAGAATTCGAAACCCAGTTCATTCAATAGGTTGCCTTTTAGCTGTATGCTATAATGAGTTAATTGGATAAAAAACGTTGCTAAATGTTTCCTTTGCAAAACAAATACTTAGTTTCATTCATAAATCTTTCTCTGCTAAACTATACATGCGTTTACATAGATGGCAAGAGAGTTACTGTAACTCTTGAGCGTTTTGCTTGAAGGGAGGCCTCTAGGTCCTAAATGTAAAGAGTCTTAAAACAACCACTTGAAGGGTGACATTCGTAAAGAGCTCGTTGAAAATGTCCTTGAAGGTGCCGTGGAAAATACTTTATAAATTAATTAGCGACTTTTGATATTTTGTTAAGCTTGTTTTATTCATTTATAAAATATGATTGTTTCATCAAAAGTTTAATCAAACCAGAAACTCTGCATCTCCAAGAGAGGAGAGTTGTATGAATGAGTAAAAAAATCATAACAAAGATTATAGTTAGTTTTCTTTGTTTCAAGCAAATCATATAGTGTTTTAAGGCAATTGATCTGTAAATAGATATTTATTGATTGACTATGATTTTTGTGCAAAGTTTTAAAAGTATAAATATAAATTAGAAATAGGAGCTATGAGTATAATAACGAATTGTAAACGATTAAACTTTTTAACACACTGTTTCAAAACCATTCTTATAATAATTCTATCAATAATATTACAGTTATTGTGAATCTGTTCACTTTTTTGAGTTAGCTATTCAGGGCAAGGATAGTAAGTTTTAGATTCTCTTATGTAGGAAATCTCATCAAATCTGATAACTACCCAAGTGTAATGGGTAAGAAGGCATTATTTTTATTTTTTTTTTGTAGACAATACCACACCCCTCCCCCCTGTAACACTCCAAAAAATAACATAAATGTTATAAAATCCATTATACAGAAAAAGCAGGTAACGTAATGTGTAGTTATCCGTGGTTCTGGGAAAGCAAGGTTGTTCTCAGACAGCCTTATCAATGTGAGAGTTTAATGAGCTTAGTTGGGATATATTGGTTCGTTGTCGTTATCAGCTTTGATGCAAAATAGCCACTTATTGATGGCTTTAATGAATATGTCGACTGATATAGTGCACAAGGCTAGTTTATTTATGTTTTCTATTTTGTATATTCATTTGTAGTTTACGTTAGTCAAAATCGTTGTATTTTGTGTAGCTATACATTTGAAAATAATAATTTCTTGATTAGCATGATACGTGTGGTTGTATTCATTGGATGTAAATAAAAAACGTCTTACAACACTTGAAATAGTAGTTTATGCAACGATTGTATAATGCATGTCTTTAAGCCACGAGTGAGATGTAAGTTAGAACACGAGCGAAGCGAGTGTTCTAAATATCTCACGAGTGGCTTAAAGGCATAATACAATCGTTGCATAGACTATTTTATCTACGACCAACAATATACGACAAAATTTCCCCCGAAGTTAAACAAAACTCATGACTTACTAATGATGGAATAGGTCAACTAATATTTGAGGTTAGGCAAATAAGCAGACTGAGCCATGAATCGTTGTGGAACAATCAGCTGATGGGATAAGTAAACTCAAACATGAATCGTAATGCAACAATCAGCTGATGTGCGAATTGCGTAATTGTTATTATGACACTACTTCCGTCAAATGCCGAGCTCTCATTGGTCTAGGACCAGTACTCTAAAGTGACTCCAGTACTCTAAAGTCGTCATTAGAGTACTGCTTGGTTTTTGGTGTTTTAATGTATATCATTATAATGTTTATTGTAATACCATAATTGGTGCTTATTGCAATGGTCGTAGATAAATATATTTACACTTATACTGCATTTACATACAACATGGTAAATATACAAAAATGAAGTCACATAAGTCACTCTTTGGGCCTGATGATGATTGGTGTGACCAATCGAAATCGATCGCCATTTTCTGCCATTTTTGTATATTTACCATCTTGTATGTAAATACAGTATAAGTGTAAATATATTTTTAAGTGTTGTAAGACGTTTTTATTTACATCCATTTAAAAAGAAATTAGAAAACTTCTTAGAACCAATGTTAAATATAACTTATTTTTACAGGGCGTCTCATACAACGGTCAATTGTTTGAACAACTAATAATAATATATGTTACTTATATGGAAAAGAAAATCAGGTGTAGTGTTGTAAAATTAAGTTTTAATTTATATTTCCAAAGTATTCAAAATTATATGATGGAGGAAAAATTAGCTTTTTGATATTTTTTTGAACGTATATTAGTATACCTAATTATGAAGTGAACAATTAAACAATTAAACTGTTAATAGATTAAATAGATTAAAATTTTATAAATTCTCTTAAAATTGTAAGGTACTCACTTATTTTGAAGCTCTACAAGAAATAAAAAAGAGGTGTTTTGATGTTAGAATTGTCAGTTATATAGAATTTCTCTAACAAATACGATGGCATGTCGCAGGAAACGGAAGTAGAGCCAGTAACATTGAGTGGCCATTCTTGTGGAGGGTCACGAAAGCAGTTAAGCAGTTTGCTGGTCTCAGCACGTCTACCGCCATGGACTTTGGGGGCTCACACTCATTGACCTATCTAGATATGTTCATGCCAGCACATATTTGTGCTTTCATTAAAACAGATTCATAATCTAGATGTATGTGTAATATATCTAGATTACATAACCATTACGTAGATAGGACTTGTTTTTTCGAGGCATCATTATTTCCTTTTGATAAAATTGAGATTGTAAATGTTCAGTAATGTAACTATATTACGATATAATTTATTGGACCGCTTCATCCATTAGATAAAATATACACGACTCACCATCGAAATGAAATATCCGTCAGTAACCAATTGTCTGTTTCAATCCACTTATCAATTATGAACTAATTCTTAGAAACTGATTTGATACACTGATTGTCAAGAATCGTTTGGCGTTAATAGGAGTTTGTGTTAATTAGACTGGTGTCAACAAAAAAGGTTTTAAGAACTCATCTACCTCGAAAACATACTAATTAAACGATGTACAAATATTTTAAAGTAAAATTCATCCAACAAACAATAAACTGCTGAGTTAAAAGTCAAAAACAAGATTTTAGCAAGGTAACTCTTCTATTTCTCAGGGGGTATAAACAATTTTGATAAAACCCCTAGACCGTTTTTTCCTAAGAAAACCTTGGTTCATGGTACTATATAGAAAAAATCTCGCACCAAACAGATAAGCTTAAAGGTTTTATATCATTATAACTTTCTAATATGCATATAAGGTGAATAAAATAAGGTGGCATGTTGCAGGAAATAGAATAGAGCCAGACAGGCTTTTGATAGCGTTATTATCGTGCTTTCGGATAAAAACATTACCCAAGACCCTTGCTTTATCGCAGTATTAAAACCAGCGTCGTCGTTAAAACCGACGTAAACCTGTGTACTTGGCATTTGCGTTTAAGAAATCTGTAACGTGATGGGAATATTTAACAGTTTTATGATGACATTAAAAATACAGCATGATCGTTTGTACATGTTTTGTCATACATATTTATATTTAAAGTTACATGTTGGAGCACTATAAAAGTGTTTTATAACTTCCTTCTTTTATTCATAAATCGCATTCCAATTGCCTAAAGTTTTTGAAAATGTGTCTCGAGTCAAACAGGGCTCGGCATAGTCTCCTTAATAACGAATCCAAACAAATATAAAACCGCTATTCACGCATATCATTTGTGTAATCATCACTATGACTTTGTAAGGTGTTATTATAAAAACAAGTTGTAATCAATTTAAATGCCTTAATAGTGAGAGAACCCGAGTATTTACAGAGGACGAAATGGTTTTGCGTAAGAGAGAGTGCTGTAATTCAAACAAATTAACCGACCCTTGTAATTCCAAAATAACAAAAATTAAAAGTCTGTCTTCATTGTATGACGGTTGCTCAGAAGTTTTATGTAAGACCAGAGTACATTCATTTCAGCTTATTTTATTTATGCAAAATAAAATAGGAATATACGCTACAATCAATATGAGGTTTAATATATGAATGCAATGTGAATATTTAATATATATGTAATGTTAGACACTTTATAAACGTTACTCCAATTTCTTAAGCGATGATTTCCTGTGATCCCTTCGCTCCTGTAGACAGGAACGCTTAATTTCCCAAAGGCCGCAGATCAAATTACCTTAATTTTCCGGTCCCCTGACCTTAGTCGGCTTAACTTCCAACTTTCCGTGTTATGTTCGGTAAATGCGAGTCAACACTTCCCAAATCCTACTTTACCATGTATTTTTTTTAAGTAGAAGGTGTTTGGTCCTTAATATAACTAGGAATTTTTCATTCTGTCCTCTCTCAAAAAAGAAATACTTTCAAAAATATTAAATTTTATCACACGAGTATTCATACTCTCAAAAGTCAATAGTTTACTTAAGTGAATACAAACTGTGAATGATACAATATATATTTTGTAGTCCTTTTAATCAGTTAACACGTTCGTTGCAAAGTGAAATGAAATCATTTTCACGGTGAAATTTGGTGAGTTAGTGTTTAAAATGTAGTAAAACCTCGTTGATCCGAACTAATTGGGACCGAAAATAGTTCGGGTCGCCAACATATTTGGATTAACTGGGTGCGGGAAAATGCGCCCACCATTCATGTGTGATCTTCTTTTTCGATAAAGACTATTTTAAAATTATTATTCACATCACCAATTTTTTTAGCAATGAGCCATCGTATGCTACAGTTTTGTTTTCCTTATTCATAAGCTCTTTCCTTTGTCAATGTCCCTTTCTTTATCATTTCACTCTATTTTTCTGGTTTATTTAATATTTCCAAGTCTTAAGTTTAGATTAACCGGGACATCGGATTACCGAGGTTCAGATCAGCCAGGTTCAACTATAAAATAAATATTATCAAACATTACCATTCAATCAAGAGCTATCAGAGAGACCAACTTTTTTTCGAACTCATTTCATGCTACAGACACGATATTTATCGTTTAGCATACCAGAGTAGTTTTTAAAGTCTAAATCTGGACCAGGCCACCTTTATCAAACCTGCCAATAATGAATGATTCAGCAGTCTATTCCCATTAACAAAGCTGAACAGGCATGTCTGCTATCCTACCCTCAACTGTGATTCATATACAAGCTGCTCATTCATATCCTATGCTCCTATTGATGCATATACAAGCTGAAATACGCAACCGTGGATTTAATTAGCAATTGTTAACACTAATTTATGGTTGGGCATGCAGAATCAAACTCATTTATTCCTCTAAAGATACATTAGAAGTAACCAATATATGCGAATAACACTACCTTTATAAACCACAAATGATTAGAATGTTAATTGCACGGTATTTGCGCTCATTGTTATCGCGTAGGTTTCCCTTGAAAACAGGTTACAGCTGCATTAAAATTATATTTTTTGCTCTGAAGTGTATACACAATAAAACTAATTTATTTCCCCTAAAACAGTTTTGATTGGACCTACAAATACCACCTAAAATAATCTTAACCTATAATAGGGAATAGGGCTGCAAAGTTTATCTTAAGTAACTAACAAAGTTTTAAGCCGACAAACGAACAAATTCGCCTTTTTCAACTAAGTAAGTACATTTACAAAAATGTCTTCGTCTAAAAAATTTAAATTAATTTAACACTTCTAATGCTGAAGAAAAATATAACAGCAAAACCAAGGTTGTTCTCGGACAGCCTTATCAATGTAAGAGTTTAACTATCTTAATACTTGGGATGTATTGGTTCCTTGACGTTATCAGCAATGAAAGAAAAAATAGAACTACATTTTCTCCCTGATGACAATATGACATCAGGGATAAAATGCAAAAAAATCTCGTCTTCAGCTCAGAGAATCATGAGGTGGTCGTAGTGAAACAATAATGTTTGCTGCGGCATTGAGGGACATATTTACTGTAGACTGTATTGGTGTTGGATAAAAAAAAAAGTTACGTTGACCCTATTTCAACATTTAGTAAAACGTGTTGATGATTTTGCCTCGAATTCACCAAAAACGAGGATGTAAATTGTTTGTGAGGGTACGTACTGGCTTTCAAAGTTGTAAAGTTCTTTTTAAAACTCCTGGTATTTTTATTACATTCTTCTGGAATTTCACTAGGTTAGATTTAATGTCAAATTTTTGTATAATTTTTGCGATAAACCCATTAACTATTTTATTAGAAGAACAATGAATTATAAAGTTGAGTTCTTAGAAATAAATATTAATAAATTAATTACTCAGGCCAAGTTGATTGTAAATTATTCATAGCACAAAGGCACAAAAACCTTGTCATCTAATATGGTTTTATCAGAAGTCATAATAAGTGGCCTAGGGCTATTTCGAAACTTTTTGAGAATGAATCTTACTGAAGGTTTTATTGTAATAAGTGAAGTACAACTAAGATAACTTTTATTTATAGTTTAGTTTTTAGTATGTGTTCTAGTTTCATAAACCTAGTCATAATTTGAAGATTGATTAGCTAGGCTTACCAAGGGTGTACAATAGTGACTTAATCCATAGCTTCTTTTTCTTGCTTATAAATATTGAAACACTGAATACAAAACAACCCCTATAAATATAATAAATACCCTTCATATAAAACAGCTTTATTACTATAATATCGAAATATCTCAACCGCAATGGTTATACCTGTGACTCAAAGCTGTGTTTGTGTCAGTTTTTGCGTGCAGTTTTTCTTTTTTTATCTGACATTCAATTGGCAAAGTTTGAAATACGTCGGGCGTATGTCGTGATCGTTTGAATGATAGACGAACCAGGTTCAATATTGAGTGATGTGCGACCTTCCCAGTGTTCCCAGTGTTTGCAAACCGATCCATTGTGTACAGCTCTTTTCCACAATGTTTTTATGAATATTTTTAATATTTATAAACATTTCATAATGCCATTAAACTATTTAAAAATGTCATATTTCATTTAAAGTGAAATGTTGTATAACATCAAGTACCTTTTATTGCAAACAATATTTTGTCCATACAAATTTAGGAGGGTTTAATTTGTACTACATGTTTGAATCAGGAGTTACATTTTACTCAAAGCTAAGCAAGATAATATTTTTACAATGTAGTAAATTAATTACAATTTCATGAGGAATTAGCTAGTTCAATTAAAAATAACGAATCTTGGCAAGAAGGAAGGTATACATTTTTATAGATTAAGAATCTTCTTTTGAATAATCATCTTCTTCATTTCAGTATAGACAAACACGAATTATCACAAAAGTCTTGTTTGTCTACGCTGAATTGAAGGGGATGATAATTCAAAATAAGATTCTTAATCTATAAAAATGTATGCCTTATTACTTTCCAAGACTCGTTATTTTCAGTAGAACCAGCTTGAACCAGGTGACACACCTTCCTCAGCTCGTGTGCAATCACGACAATCTAAAGTACGCCGCGCCGTTAGAAATATATTTCCTGGATGTAAAAATTCGCATCATAATTATCTTTAATTTCAAGCAATGAAGACAATTAATTTTAACTTTTAAAAATTACCCTACACCTGATAGGTTCTAGTTTTGGCTACGTAACAACAATTAAATGTGAACGACATTTATTTTTACTGACCCCCTTCACATATCAGGACGGTAGACCCAGCCTGGAACTGTTTTGTACATTACTTCAGGCTTGGTTTATACCCTGATTATCGAAAGAAGGCGAGCGGCGCGGCGGCGGCGGAGCGAGCGCGCGGCAGTAAAAAAACATTCTTATTCATAACGCTGTAGAAACGTAAAAAATGTAACGTAAGAAACTTATAATTAATCATATATCGTTTTTTCAAGACATTTTAGCTTTTTTCGAACGCAGAATCACTTTCCTTTTGTTATTCTTACGTAACATCGAAATATAACTTGTGCCAAATCTTAAGGCCCACTCCGTCCGTAATACTAATGATAATTTTAGTATTGGGCTTATGGACGGCGTGGGCCTTAAGATTTGGCACCAACTATAACCTTCTAAATAAAATTACGTAATTAAATTTCATATACAAATTAATAAGTATTTGTTTTCTTAGATTACATAAATGCATAACTAGCAAACTACCCACTTTAAGAAACTATATTTATAAAAAAATTCTCTCTGGGTTCGGTGCTCAAGTTTCATTAAAGTTTTTTTTTTACTTGTTACTTATGGATCTATTTCGCAATTTATAATTAATAGGTAATTACATCATAATACTAATGTTACACAGCTCATTATGGGTAGATGGATAGCTGATTGAACATTCCATTATCGATGTCAATCAATTTGACGTCTGTATGGACTGGGTTATGTGTCAGTGTCAGACATCTCACGATGTGCTGTTTTAGTGTAAATTGGCCCTATAAATAGGCAGCATGAAACTCTGCAGTAAACAGGTCATGTTCTGTCAGTTGAAACTTCGCCGTCTCTAGATCAGTTTAAATGCTCCTCGTGAACTGCTTTTATCTCAAACGGTGAACGTCTTTTATTTGAATTAACTGCATGAATCACTTATAAATGTAAAAATGGCAGTATATTACAACTTATGATTTAGTTTTTCTTCAGTGACGATTTTCCATGTGTAGGCTTCGCAACAAAATTAAGAATGCAAGAACTGTGTTATATAGTTCCAAAATCTTATTAGCCTGCGTGAAATACAGTTATAACAACTATAAATTACAAATTTAAATGCAAATTAGCAAACAGGATATTATCTTTGAAAATAATTAATTTATCGCTTCGCACAATCCTGATCAAGTATAATTCTTATCACTTTACATAACACATAAATGGATAATCTTATCAATACAACTTAACATCGGTTTTTACAAATTGCTATAAACCTATTGTCAATCAATCTGAACCTTCGGCTTTGGCGGCGGAAGTTGAGTACCCTGTTAATATGAACCCAACAATGTTTCGGAGTTTTGTGGAATTGATATAAAAAAATAGATAAAAGTAAGGGGGACTATAATGGGAGACCCGGTATTTATATTCTTATATATATATAAATATATTTTCAATAAAAAGAGGGCGGCCTCTTTTTTCACCTTGCCTTTTGCCCCGCCCATATAGACTATTGATCTGTGCGTGGACGTTATCAAGCAAAGGCAAGGAGCTGAGCCGGTACAGTACAAGGATGAACTGTACTGCTAAAAGTATGCGACAAGCTCGAGTCTCGAACCTGCGATGCTTCGTGGCCACAGTTCCAAAGCCGAGTGCGCTACCAACTAACTGCGCCACCGACTCACTAATATCATTAGATTTGTACTACATTTATTCCATTTCATTAATTCATTGAATTTAAAGGGACGTAGATGTTTAGGTAAATTATGAAGAAAACAAGCTTTTATATTTAAACACGAAACAATAATTTTGAATAATTTGAGCAAACAATCTTCTTTTTTTCACAAATGATAAAACATTGCATTATACTGCAATGTTCATATTGGGTTGTAGTGATATCAAATTTATTTGAATGCGTAAAAGTTTTTCCGGTGAAGTAGTGTTTTTAATAGAACTTAAAGTTAGGAGACATCTGTTATCTATTGAAGTTGGTGTAGAGTAAATACCGGATATCCCATTAAAGTCCTCCAACTTTATTCCAAATATATATATGTATATATATATTTTTTTTCAACCAATCCAGCACCACCCCAAAACATTGCTGGAAATTAAAAAAAAAATGAAATGAAACGTTTATTTTTCCCGTTAGATACAATAATATTTTTGCAACTATACAATATTGAATTGTTATTAACAATATTACAATATTGTTGTTGTTGTTAACATTCATTCAAGCTAATAAAAGAAGGAATTATTATTAAGGTTGGATAGTTGATACTTCATTTTGTGTGAGTACTCAATTTTGGCCGCAATCTTGGATCCACCATGGTAGATGATTTTTTTCCAAATGATAAAGGGTTTTTTAAAAACCTGTTATTAAAAAAAATATTCACTGATTACAATGCCTTAATCCGTTTTTTAATGTCTTGATTCGTTCTCAAAATAGGAGAACCTTTTATTAATTTATTTTAATAAAATTTGAACACTATAAATTGTTCAAATAGGTCCACAATTAAAAAAGCTAGATAATGATGATCACCTCAGTTATTGTTGATTTATTTCCATTTCATTTTACAACCGCAATTTTTTCGGATGCTATCTGGGGTCCGCCATTTTGAGATGAAGTAAGTACTTTCAAGTATGAAAACTACTTTTTTAAATTTAAAACTAACTTTTTACGCTAAATTTAATGCCACAACCTTCTTTTAATTGTAATTCTGGGTATTTTTAATGATTCGTTTTTTTAAGATTATTATCAGATAAATGTTAATATTTTAAATACTATATACCTTAATAAAAAACGGGTTAAGGCACTTAATTCAGCGTAAGAAGATAGTTTTAAGTGATGGGTCACAATACCATCTCCACATCTATATATTAATACGCAAGCGGTTTTCTTTTCACAGTCCAACCGCAATAACGGCAGGGCGGATTTTAACGTTTGAGGTGTCAATTTAAAGGGAATTTTATATAGATTTGTCAACAAGTCTCTGAATTTTAAAAAAGGGCGTCACTAAAGTACAGTAAAGGGCTGAAGTTTCGGAACAGTAGCGCTATTCATGGACATTTTAGCAAGCTCTGTTTACTTTGTTTACAAAATGAACATATGGCCAAGCTCTGAAATAAACCACTGATTGCAGCAATTATAATTAATTTTTCGAAAAGAGCAATTTTTATATTTACAGCTGGTTTGGCTTTGTTTTCAACATTTTTCTTTATTAAAAGATTTATGTTTGTTGGCTTTATCGCAGGATGAAGACTGACTACTGGTTGTAAAAATTTATCATATTTGCTTATTGTTCTGTTTGTAACTGAACAGATTGTAAATTAAATAAAGTGTTACAAAAAAAATGTATTATGTAATTTAGGTTATGTTATGAAATTTTTAAAGCTCTTAAACATTGCAGTTACGAATTTTACAATGTAGTTTACGATATCTCATAGTGTTTTTTTAAGTTATATTAACCTGAGCAAATCTATTTTTGGATTTGGTGCATTTATAATGCCACCGGTAAAAAGAAGACGAACATTGACTGGTCGAAGGAGTCTGAAAAAACACGATCGCAACCGCTGGCATCACCCTCCCGAAGTAACATTTGATGCTCCTTCCAACCTCAGACCAATTGACTAAAAATGTTTTCATTGCGTTGGGTTGCATTTCAAGAATGAAAAGACTGGTAGAGATAATGCGTCATTTACGCGTTTTTGCCACAAAGGAAAGGTTGCCTGTAAAGACAGCCGTTCCCTACGGTATCTGTTATTTTGGCGATAATTATCAATTAGGTGCAGCGGCAATCCCTAAACAAAGGAAGTCATTGCTCACGGCGCCAGTGTTTGCTCTCGGTCAGCTACATGTTGCTGTAAGCAGAGCTTGATCTTTTGCCGGTGTTAAGAATATACATTTCAGAAAAAAGAGGACATGGGAAAATAAAGGTGTTCCCTAAAAATTCGTTTACGTTTATCGGAAACTCCTGCGGTGGATCAAATTAACTTTAAAAGTTTCAGTAGTTAAGCCATAATTTTGTTAATGAATTTAGCCCTTTGCGTAAACTTTAAAAGTATTAGTAGGCTGATTATTCTTCATTCTTTTACTATATGGCTTTTGCTCGATTTCGAGCTACGTGTTATCTAGTTTGAAATAACCTACCTTATTTCAAAATCGCGGAGCCAATATTGCAGCCGAAAAACTTACATTTTTGAAATTGAAGAGGAAATAAATCGATAATGCCTCGTGATGGTTAATCGTCATTACCTAGCATTATTTGCATGGTCATATTCAAACAATTTGTAAAATTGGTTAGAAACAAATTGAAGTTCTTATATCTTGAGAACCAACTATTTTATTAAAAAACAGATTGCGGCATTGCAATCAGTAAAAACCCCTGTTTTGAAATAATGGGTCAAAACACCACTTTTACATTTAAAAAATATTTTTTGATTTCATATGGTAGACTCAATACGGCGGGCCGAAGTTGAGCACCCAGTTAATATGAAGTATTAACTACCCAAAAATGTTTAAGAGTTTTGTGGAATTTATATGAAAAAATTTATAAAAATTAGGGGGACTGTAATGGGACACCCGGTAAATTGCAGATTTATGTAGAGTAATGTTGGCATGTATGCAATCAACTTACCTTCAGATTATCCTAAAAATAAAACGTCCAATTTTTTGACTGAGTGTTTTTCTAATAATAGAAGCCTTTGGTGAGAATACCATAACAAAATGAAAAATAAAAATGATATAGTGTTGATAAAATCTAATAAGGCCACTCAAAGATTTTTGTACATCAAATGTTTAGTATTAAATAATTTATTATGTATATCCAATAACAGTTTTAACATAACGTGTTTAATGAATGTAAACTTAAACTTTATTTCACGAAAAAATGAAAATGCATTATTAATAAAAAAATTTTATAACTTAACAGTATTTCCTATGGAATACTTTAAGAACAATGAAATAATCGTACTTTTCTTTGATTCATTTCGAATCCAACACTGAAGGTTCGGAGCTGTAAAAGCGCTCATTTACAGAGGAGCCTGGCTTTGCTCCAGCCTAAATTACCCAAACATTCAAATCCTCACGCCTCCTGTCAGCGCCAAATCGTCTCGGCAAACTCCTTGCTGAAGTAGGGCGACGGCGGCATGTTACAAATTACACAGGGTCTGCTTACATAACCAACCAACTTCATGTGATTTTGTTTTAAATTAGATTTTCTTTGTTTGAAATTCATTGTTGGTGATGGTGATTTTATATTTTTATTTGGATTTTTGCGGTTATTTGCCATCACTGATTAGTAAAAAACAATTTCCACGACATTTCGGGATCTGGAATCTGATCCCGAAACGTCGTAAAACTTGTTTTTATAGTTTAAATTATAATTGAAAAATTTTACCTTTAGGCTTTTTACAACTCGTTATGTTGCTTTGGAAAAAGGTATCCATTGAAAATGTTGTCCGAGTGATTCTTATTACTTGAGTGACTTTACTGTAATAACCTAGCATTGAATTTATGCTAATTGAGCATGTTTTTCTTATTAAAAGAATTATGATTAGCTCTACAACACCAATACCAGTTTCTCGTGATTGGAATTACTTTTAAATTACGATTTATCTTTATGAAAAACGTTTTCAGGTGGCATAAACCTCATTTCCCTCTCTAACAGTAATATTATTAGCTTTTTTATGTACATATAGAACGACCATAACTCAAATAATGTTGGTCTTGCAGATTTGTCAGGTTTTATTTTGATCTCTTAGGTGGCTTGTGATCGCAATATGCTATCGATTTAAGATGTCAAACACTTTCTTTTTTATATAGAAAAATACTCCAAGAAACTGATGACTAATATTTATCTGGGAGGTATTGTTTTACTCGATTTTATGGCTTTATATGTTTTTTTTTATATTATACAAGTATTTAAAAAATTTAATTACACTTTTTTATTTTAGATCCAGGGTAACAAAGCTCTAACGTTTTAAGGAGCCCTTTAGTGCAGGCGTATACTCTTTTAATGTTTAAGGGGAATGGATAGGAAAAAGTACTTAATCTATCACATATTACATACAAATTAAAAACTACAATTGTGATAATTAAGACCTACTATGCTTCTGTTGCACTTTTACACCCCGTTAAAATATGCAGTTGTTAAAATATTTTAGTAACATTGGCATTTGTGGTTTTACTTCTTTAAGACTGGTATTTCTCAAGAGCAGAGGTTACCTCAAACCTTGATGTATTCAGAGCTCCTTTGAGCTTCTTTGAGCTTCTGATTGGGTGGCGGCGCAGTCAAAGTTGGTTTATCACATAAAACATCTGACTTAACTCTAAAGATCACTAATAGCAAAAGCCAATCACTTTACATTCATTATAGTTTCTGCTTGCCTTAAACTGTATTTTGATGTTTATTAATTATTGTTAAACATTATAGTGTTTAAATAATGTGGCTTTTTGCTTGTCTTTTGAATTGATATTATTTAATAATATTTGTTTTTTACGCTCTAGTCTCCTGATAGCAGTGAATTTAAATACATAAAAAATAACAATCACACAAGTTTCATATTACGGAGCAGGTTTAATACTCCGTTTATTTTGATGACTTATTTTAAGTAGTTTGAAATTCTGGGTGGCAACTTGACCAATGGTAGATCAAACATTACCAAACTTTATAAAGTGTTAATTCAAAGAAAAAAAAATTACGTGGTAAACAAAATGTTTTATTAAGACTATCCTATTTCTGTATATACCTTAAATCAGCCTATCATTTTTTACTTAATATAACCCTGTATGGAAAAAGTTATTGACGTTTCGTCATCATCAGCTCTCTTATTGTTATAAATTAATAAGATAAGAAATTTGAAATAAATACGATGAACACAAATTATTCCCACCTTAATAATTTTCTAGACTCTAAAGCTCCACGTCTGGCATTCGCCTTCTCCACAAATAGCTGACATGAAACATTCCATCAGACTGAAGATATCGGTGTTTGCCGAATCAACAGTTCGCCACGACTGTAAAACTTCTGATAACGTACTTTGAACAATGCATTTGTAGCCTTTACCAAAGAGGTCATAGGATTTAAATTATTATAGCTTGGGTTTTTTTGTACCATTGATCAAATCCAGCCCCATGCCAACTCCATTAAATGTTGGTTGTCGTAATTAAAACATTTAATTCGAGTCCGAAATATTAAATGTGAATAGAAAAAAATATTCCAAGTTTGAAAAATATGTTATTTTGACGGAGTATTAGGTTATATTCAAGTAGAATGTAGTTTCCCTTAATAGTTACTATCCTCATAATTTTGAAATGGTAAACATACGTCCTGTGTTTTCTCATAGAAAAAATAAAATTTAATAATCGAAATATTGCCTTCAGGCGAGAGTACCATTGCGGCTACGTTAAATGTAATCAACAATTGTCATATTATTTTCAGATTGTACAAGTTTCTTTTTTGCTTTCATCCATCACAGTTTTTAACATATTGCATGTTGTCTCAATGTTGAAATTAATTGAATTCATATCCCTGTTATAGTCTAGGTTGAAAACAAAGATTATTTTTTACACTCTCTAAGATATGAGAAGAAAGAATTTGCACCGACTTAATACATGTTGTTAAGAAAACTAAACAATACTATTTATTTGTTATTTGTATTAACTAAGTGGAAGGTTGTGTACTCTGCTATTGGTCGGGTCTCTCTACAGATGTAGACCCAGAGATTTCCCAAGGGCTGCTGAACAAACTAACTTAATTTTCTGGTCGTTTTCCTTGAAATGTGTATTCGCTGTTTAAAATGTAATTTGCGTAAGTAAATACTAGTTATTTCATTACCATGTTGCGCAAACAGGAAATTAAACTATTTTAATAAAGTGAAATAATCAAAAAGGGTTGATTAATTTTACACGTTTCCGATTCATTTATTTATTGGCAGAGCTGATTTTGTTTAGTTGTTATATTTATGTTTTCAAGTTCAGTAGTTGGAACTTGTGGAGAGCTGGTGTGAAGGAAACAAAAATGCTGAGGGGTTTGGAGTAAATCTTTTTTAAAACTCAGCTAATAAACATAGTTCGTTACACTATAAAAAGATTCGAAATAAAGATCATTATATTATGAGAACTCCTTACAAAGGTTCTAAACTACGAGCAACTGCCGTTGATTATCAAATCTAATAACATCCTTAGGAATAAACATTTTAATCTAATTCTTATTATACTTTTAAGTAGCAATGCTAAAATTATTTTCTAGAAACCTAGATATCCTAGATAAGGCGTTCTTAATTGCCGTTAGACATTTGCAATGAAACCGATTTATTCAACGATTATTCAACCTATCCAAAGTCTTACTACGACTTTTATTGGAGATGGGCTGCTGTGAAAGTTAAGCTTCTGTTCTTTTTCCCTTCAATAACCCCCCTCCCCAACCCAACCACAACCCACTCATCTTTCCCTCACCCTTGACAACAGCCCCTAGCACAGAACCACTTGCTATAATGAAGGGCAAAGTGTCGATACTTCTACCTGTTGTTAGTTTTGGCTTCGTAAACATCAGACCAGAAGAAAACTAAATTTTTATAAATTTACTGCTCAAGGAAGCAGGTAAAGAGATGTTGAAATGTTTTAGAATATTTTAATTAACAGTACTCTCTATTTTATAATAGAAAGTTCCCTCTGGAAGCCCGAAATATGTTTGAAATGTAATATTCATCCCTTCAAGAATATTGGCATAGTAGTTTATTGTTTATTTAAGAATTTGTTGTTATTCAGTTTTAAAAAAATGGTAAACGCTAGAATATTTTAGATGAATAAAACATTTTCCGCTGCCATTAGATATATGCAACCTATAATCTACAATACTACATCGAATGTAGACTTCTGTGAGACTTTAAAAAAGTGATTATTCATACGTTCCAGCCTTGTTAGTCCTAAAGAAAATATAACATAAATAAAAACTGGATGTTTTAGTCGGTTGAGTTCTTTATATCTGTATAGACATTGAGATGTTAAGACGTGTGATAGAGGGAGCCATTGATGTAGATTTTTAAAGCACATAATGGCAGATTATCTGTAGTTTTTAATTTCATTTTGTCGTTTTTTACCCTTTAAAAGTTAAAATTTTTCTTTTATGACCGGATAGTAAGAGATAATAATGCATTGGTTAATGAAAATTGATTGAAAATAAAAGAAAATAAAAAATGACGAGCTATTAAAAACTATTTACGCAAGGCTTCATAAATGGGAAAAGAGATCTGATGAAAAATTTTATTGTATCCATAATCAGAGTTTTCATAAGTGTTTTGTGCTGTTTTGAATACTTATAAAATATTATAAGGAAGGATTATTCCCCCAAAAGTTCCCCGGATTTGACCCCACTATATTATTTTCTTCGGGAATACAAAAAAATTAACGCATACGAAAACAATTGACGGGATATGCAGCATCTCAAAACGTGTAACACATTTAATACACATTTAATTGGGGTACTTTGCAAAACGTGATCAGGAATTTGATGGAGATTTGTATAAATGTCAATAGCGGATTGTTTAAACACATAATGTAAGCTAAATGTGATCAAACCTTAATAATAGGTTCTATAAAATGTAAAGATTAACAAAACAATACTCATTTCTTATTTATATGTGCATTATTCAATCTTAAACATGAGTTGCATAAAAAACACCCTATAGTTTAATTACTCTGTCTCAGAAAAAGCAGTTTCATTTTTTCGGGTAAATTGCGCAATAACTTGGAATATTATATTTTGATCTAAAAAGTGTTTTTTTCCGATCAAAAGAAAGCTAACCGCAATTTACGAGTGAATTAAGGCCAGTTGTTTTATCACAAAAGGCTTTTAGAAGATTAATTATCGAAGCTCCAGTTTATAGAAATAACTTCAGGAAATGGATCGGTGCAAAAACTGAAGGTATCGGGGAGAAAGCCTGCATCGAGGTTAACAATTCAAACAGTTATAGGACAAAAATTGAAAATTTTTTTTTCTTGCCTTAGGCCGCCAAAAAAAATCTCTTCCACGTAATTTGAGAGTCTGGAGCTTGGAATCCCAGTGACAACTCTGCATAAAACTTTATATTAAAGACCGAATTTTCATGCGTATAAAATTCAACTGTTGCATAGTATCACACCGTGTGATGAAAATAAATGTCACAATATTAACTTGCATCGTAAATGATGATGAAGAAAATGAATCATGTGTAAAACGTTGTTTTTTAAGTTACAAATTATGCAACTGTTTACGTTAACGCGTATGTAAATAGAGGCAGCTTTTGGCTTTGGGGTCCTAAAAATCCCCATTCGATCGTCGAAAACGTCTGGTGTGGACTAACTAAAAAAACTGATTAGCCTAATTGGTCTTTTTCTTTGCCGAGAAAAGTGTTCATCGTGAT
Source organism: Flexamia atlantica (assembly GCA_035578135.1). Taxonomy (NCBI): domain Eukaryota; kingdom Metazoa; phylum Arthropoda; class Insecta; order Hemiptera; family Cicadellidae; genus Flexamia; species Flexamia atlantica. The sequence goes on along the minus strand of JAQJVK010000063.1, from coordinate 1,097,353 downwards.
GTGTACCTGGATATTACATATTTTAGTATTAAACTGTTTTTAATGAGGATTCTAATGAAATTTATATTTTAAATGCATTATCTAAGGTTATCTTTTTATTTGATGTTAAAAGTGCGTTATTCTTGAAAATCCTGTATTTTACTAACCGAGCGAGGTATTTTTTTTTGCTATTCACCTTAAAATAATGTTGATGGGGGAAAAACATTAAACTAGTCTTCTAGGTTATAGTTATTATTATACAATATGTACGTCCCAGAAAAACAGCTTAAACTTAAATAACAACAAGTTACTTTAGGCCTACTTAAACTTAAAGGTGTTTTAACATCCAGATCATTCTATTTAGTTGATAGTCTCAAAAGATAAGAACTGTGTAATTTCCCAAGGGACTGAGACCTAGCTAATTTAATTTTCCCAACTGACCTTCGTATACATTTGTGAGCCCGAGTAAAATTCAGCTTTGTAGATCCACAATTAGTTTAAACGAAATGTTTAGAAATAGCACCAACAATTTCCTAATAACAATACTGTCTTAGCTAGACGGTAAGCAAATCAAAGTTTATTGGTTAGTATTCAGCAAAAAAGGCAATTTTCATTTATTTTGGCTATTTATTTTACTTTACATTTATTTTTTTTATTGTATGTTAACATTAATGCAGTGTAAAGATATTGGTTTTCAACTCATTGATTTTTAATATTTTGAGAACCCTTTTGCTGATAACTTATTACGTTCAACATCTCCGAGCCAGAACATATCACTTTGTCAGAATAGATGGAATATAAATGAACATCTATATGATAAAGAAAACATATAGGGGGACTATCCTCTATACTCTGTTAGATATTGAGGAAGACTTATATTGTTAGTCATTGTGGTTAAAGGAAAGAAATATTAAGATATATTTTAACTCATATTTCGACTAATATGTCTATGAAATTGGGGTTTACAGTCTAAATGACATTTTACATGATTAATATTTTTGTTATTCATTGTTATTATAATTTAATTTCTGTTTGAAATGTATTTCATTAAAAAGTTACGTTGATAAATAATTAGCCAGTAGTATACTTTATGAACAAGGTTTGAATGACACTATATTAACCATGATTAATATCCTTTTATTAATGTTTTGTCCTAAAAATACTTGGAAAAAATCATAATAATTCTATAAATAATCAATCAGGTTCAAATAAGTATAAAAGACCAACAGTACAACATATGTACATCACTCACAATGCATTTCCTTTCAGGTTTTATTTTATAAAATCATAATGAATTGCAGAAGCATTAAAAGAGAAACAAGGGAATGGTTCCCTTAATGCCGTTTGTCTACCCTTTACCCTACTTCCGGTAACCAACATTACAGGTTCCGGTTCACAATTACGTAATTTCCTGTCCAACGAGCCGGTCGTTAACCTATAACTGATTTAGACGGCGAAGATTGTATCACTCGACTGACTTAAATTCGTAACGGACATTTTCTACCTTTACCTATAGTTTACTAATTATGGCTTTGTATGTATATCTGAGCCTTTTCATTTTTAAACATATTTTATTTGATATATATTGGATGGATGAAAAATCATTTTGTATTATAAAACTCTTATAGTTACGAAAATATTAGAGTAGTTATATTTTTTGTAAATTATAATTTTGTGGTGAGAATTTTTAATTCTTGTAATTAAATTTAGGTTTTTATTTTTAAGAATTTGTTAGGGGTTTTGACTAATAAATTGTTATGTTTAGTAAACAAGAACACACTAATAACACCATGTATTTCTAATATATTTCACGTTTTACAAAAATTACTCAAATTATTTAAATTATTTTAAAAATATATTTAAATTTTAAACATTCGAATTGATCGAAACATTGAGTCCAAAAACATTCTTTATAAAGATCAGATTAATATATCATATCAGCTCGACATGCTTTTGTAAAATGAAAATTCTTAATGTCAATTTTATTGCTTGACTAATACTAACATCCGAAGGAATTTTTTCTTAACCTAAACTACCTCTTATTAAAAGTTGTAAAAACGTTTATTAATCAAGCTCAGTTAAAAATGGAAGTTTAAAAGTATCTCAAGTAATATTTGCAAGAAAGTTTCCTTTAAAAACAGCCGATAGCAAATAAACTGTAATATTTGTTTGTTAGGGATTAGGTTTTAAGAATCGGAATGGTTTTGGTAAAGAAATATGCTATGAGTAACAATGTGTTATATTTTCTGTTTAGCATGGTGAAATGTATTGTACGTACCACGCCCAAAAAGTTTCACTGTATTCTAATGAAAATCCATACTCGAATAATACTACTAACTCGGGAACTCTCGTCGAGTAATTAGTAGTACTAAGAGGGCTAGTAACATAATGCACTATAACACAAAAAATGAATACTGTTTCTGCTTTACCATAGTAAATGTAATTTAGGCATATAATAAGTATATATATGTATGTTCTTCATCAAGCATATATATGTGGTCAAGTAAAAACAGTATTTATTTATGGGTGACAAATTAACTTTAAAAAAAGTATGTATCTCATATACGAAAGGTGGGAGTAAGTAATTACTATGCACATTCAACAACAATGATACGTTAAGAAGCCAAATGCATTTGCCTTATTATGTAAAAAAAAAAACAATTAAATGATGAAGTAAAATGTTATGTTATATTCTGTCTCGATAAATGCGTATTTCGCCAAACGGCTAGGATTCGATTGTGCGTTTTGTTGAAGAATTTCTCTTGGTATATTAGCAATCATGTCGACTCCTCTATTCCAAATTTTTCAGTGCTGAAGGCCTTATATATTCTCCTTGGTACACCTCACACAAAAAATATCACAAGGAATAGAGTTTTGACTTTTTGGGCCCATACGTGTGGTCCACTTCATAACGCAAAATTACTTATATTCAAAAACATATAAAACATTATATTTAAATATTATATGATACAAATATTATTAAAACGTTGTATAATAAATATAATCCCGATGTATAAAACGTGAAGTTATTCCTGAAAAGGAAATTTTAAAGAAATAATAAGGTTTAGTTTATAATGTAAAAGTACAGTCCTCATAACTAAACTCTAAAAATAACTATTGATTACTCGTAGAATCATCAAATCAATAATTTGTAGTTTATACAATTGTAAAGGTTTTTTTGGATAACCGGTTACATACCAGGATGATTTGATAAAACCATTAAAATTAGTATAAAACATATATTTAAAAAATGAAACTCAACAAGCTGCAATACTTATAAGAAACTAAGTAACTAAAACAAATAAACTGTTTACAGCACTCAAAATAGTTAGTTTTTGTTTCTGGAAACAAGCCAACACGTTTGGAAACAATACATTTATTTGGCGACTGCCTCTAAAATATTCCACGGTAAACAGCGCTAGACATGTTTAACATTATAGCAAATATATTACTCGTGGTTCAAGTTATTACAGTGTGTTTCACTGCTTACATTTATTTAACTCAACATTTTGTACAACATTTGGTACTTTATTTATTATTTCTAAAACTATGAATATCATGAATAGTAAATTCTTCCATATAAAAGAAGCATTGTGTAGTAAGTTACTAATTAGCATTGCTCATCTAATCGAGTTAGACTCGCTATTTTTCTCAAACCTAGATTTATTATTAGTTGTTTTTTGCTATCTTAACGTCATACCAAGTCATATATAACAGTTATAAAAAAGAATGAAGACTCAAGGATATATTTTTGTCGTAAACTTTACAAAGCATGGATAATCTTCATATTTATATAAACTGAGCTAACATACAGAGTTAGTTTTCTTTCAGTATTTCAAAAGAACCTATTGATATAATTTGGAGCGAATCAAAAGAAATTCACTCATGCTTCGAAACAAATTATGCCCTTTGTCATTGTTTTGGGATGCAAAAACTAACTTCGTAGAGTGATGTACACCATGTCCCTAAAAAGATCAGTTTCAAAACCTAATAAAACTCGCCAAGGCAAACGTAGACAATTTAGCAGGCGTCCTCGAGATATCTAAACTCATAAAGCTTCTTTCAATGTCATATACGCTTGTTAAATGTCATTGATAAGAGTGTTAAAATTAAAACTGTTACCCGCAATATATAATTGGGCATGACTGGCCCAACACGCTGGCCCCAACTTTTTCTCAGTTTGTGGGACTAAATTTAAGAATACATATTTAAATGTGTGATTAAAAAGTTGAATACGTTTTAAAAAATCACATAGTGATAGGTACTGAATGCAATAATGTCAGCCCATCGGACTGATGGGTGCAATTCTTTATTGTAAGTTATTTTTATAGGTTTAAGGCTTTGAGTAACGATAGTGAATCAGCTGATATTTACAAATAACATGAAAAAAAACTTTACGAGTTCAGTTATCACAAAATTACCTCCAAAATTGGCTACATTTACCTAAACGGATTTTATTAGGTTTTGATTTGAAGTTCTTTTTGAGATATGGGCATATTACGTCATTGTTTTATTAGTGGTTTGGTTCTAAATGACAACTTAATTGGGATAGTTCGATTCAACTTGCTTCGGTGCGCAATATTTCAAGCGGATTTCTGGGAATTTAATCCAATTAAAAGTTAATTATTATGAACTTTGTTTTCGCAAAAAAATTTCATTTCAAAATCACTTGCACTTTTACATACCCGTAAGTAGGGAAGCGACTACCAACTCCCATATTAGCTGGAAGCTAAACTTTTGTTCGCCCATAGCTGTTCAGTTAATCGACTATTTGTATGTAAATAATCTTAAACCAAAACTTACACTGGAGTGAAATATTGCTCCTTAGACGTAGAGTAAAAGAAAATCTACTTAAAATACCCCTCCAATTTCTTTTATTACGGTAAATGTGTTTAATATTTTTTCATCGAACAGTTTTACTTGTAATGACGATTACAAACAGTCAAACTAAAAAAGAAAACGGAATGAAAATGTAAAAAGTTATTTGGCTTGGAAAAAAATAATTAAAACTTTTATTCAAACACTAAATCCTAATGTTTGTACAAAAACCAATGCAATTTCAATTCACTAAAATTTAGATAATTTTCCTGCACACCCCGGAAGTATTAAGATCCCAGCTACAAAATCTCAGTTCCAACCGGATAAATCACGTTAAAATAAATTAATTTATATTACGGCCTGGCAAAGTGCCTTTGCTGGCGTAGAAAGGTTTAGTTTATTCAACAGCGAGCTCTAGAAATACGACAGAATAAACATCTAAGGGTATAATTTACTCAGCCTGACTGTGACAGAAAGAAATATTTGGCCGTATATTTTACTTTGAGTTATACTTAATATTCTGTGGTTAGACGTGTATTTGGTTTGGGTGAAACAAAATAATTTTCGTAAGTAAGGCTACTCCCTAAGAGAACCTTTTGAGAAAGACAGAAAGATAAATGGTTAAACGAAGCTTCTTGTGTTACACTTTCATTCATAACAGAGAGACATGACTGTTATAAGACATGGTCTTTTACACATGGCAAAGAATCATAATCTTTTTTTGTTATCAGATGTCTAAAGCACGTATTAATGGAACAAACTGAACATATAAGGATCGTGAACGGCTTAAGTAAGTCATACATTGATAAAATGTATACTACATGACGTTTCCAAGTCAAATGAAAAATTTGAAGGATATTTAACTTATATGGTAATGCAACTTTTAACAAACTAGGCATAATAACGTAGGCGACAGTGAGGTTTCTAAAAATATACGAAAAAAATTAAGGTACACCAAGAATACTATTTATTATATTATTTTTGATTGTTTGATGCACTATAATGATGCTAATAATACTGCTGCAAAATTAAAAGACGTATCGAACAAACTATGTCTCTGTTTGGTAATAATAGATTATAATAGTAGTTTATGCAACGATTGTATAATGAATGCCTTTAAGCCACGAGTGAGATGTAAGTTAGAACACGAGCGAAGCGAGTGTTCTAAATATCTCACGAGTGGCTTAAAGGCATAATACAATCGCTGCATACACTATTTTATCTACGACCAACAATATACGACAAAATTTCCCCCGAAGTGAAACAAAACTCATGACTTTTACTAATGATGGAATAGGTCAACTAAAATTTGAGGTTAGGCAAATAAGCAGACTGAACAATGAATCGTTGTGGAACAATCAGCTGATGGGAAAAGTAAACTCAAACATGAATCGTAATCCAACAATCAGCTGATGTGCGAATTGCGTAATTGTTATTATGACACTACTTCCGTCAAATGCCGAGCTCTCATTGGTCTAGAACCAGTATTCTAAAGTGACTCCAGTACTCTAAGTCGTCATTAGAGTGCTACTTGGTTTTTGGTGTTTTAATGTATATCATTATAATGTTTATTGTAATACCATAATTGGTGCTTAATGCAATGGTCGTAGATAAAGTTTTTATTGTCACTGTGGTTCAACAACCTTAACATTTGCCCTATACTGCAGTATGGATGACTCTCATGATTGTAAGCTCAAGGCAGGGTCTATAGACTTAGCTTCGTGTAAGCATCCCCAATCGACGGCAAACGGTAGAAAAGAGCAGCTATCTGCTAAAAAGGTTACTTGCAGGGAGACCGTTTAACTAATTCGTAGTAATACTCGTAGATTTTACATTCTTAACTATATATCAATAATTTGATTACAATCTTTGTTTTGCACAAGTTTCAACATTTTTATGACTTATTATGATTCTGGCATAGCATATATTCTGTAATGTATATGTCCGTATTATAAACATTTTCGGTTCTCTTGGCCACTTATCTCCCACAAAACTAAAAGGCATCACACCAGTTTATTTCAATTTGCTGCAGACTTGCTGTTGCCCACGACCAGAGGACTAACACAAAAAAGTACACCTTAAAAAACCTTGAATACATACGGTAGTATGTTAAACGATCCACGTCTTATATCCATACGTATCGAATTAAGTTATGGAAATTTAGATTCACTTCTATATTCTTTTTCATTGTGTCGAATCATGTAAAATTCATCCCTAACTAGGGCTGTTACTGAAGTAAATATATTGCTTCTCAGAAATAAGAAATTCAATCTGTCTCTGCATTGTGATTTCTTTACATGTAACAATATCCACGGTTATTATAAGGTATGTTTGCGTATTTTCTGAGAAGGACAAGGAAAAAATTGCGCTTGCCAAATGAATTATATTTTATATAACATCTGTGGAAAATGTTTTTTATCGGATCGGAAAATGTGTTGCATCGGATTAACAGTAAAATTAAAAATCTTCAGAAGAAACTTCAATAACTATTGAAGACTTTTCAAAGACGATTGTTCTTATGCCCTTCATTGATACTCTTAGATGAATCCAAGATCTAAGAACTCAATTCAATTGACCTTTAATGAGAATCAAAGGATTCCTTTAAACGGTACTGTGCTGAAACTAACTATTCGAAATGAAATAAATGCTTAGGAACAGCTCGAACATATTTAGTTAACTATTGCCTAACTTCTCTCGATATTTATATGCAGAATAAATATCATTTAGGCCACTAACGTATAAATAAAGTAGCCTCCTGACTATTTTTCTGATAAAATGTTCATATACGGTGACCCGTAAGTAGACTAAAACCACGTAACTTGGCCCTAACATCAAATTAATCAAGATTGTTCGTAGGAACACGAACATAACACAACTTTTAGTATTTTGACATAACTTTAAACCACTTAAGGTGCAATCTTTAAGACTTGAAGAGTCTTTCGGGATCATTAAAACCGATTTTACTACTGAGTGTCAAGCTGCTACTTAGTATTAATTAAAAATAGTGACAGGTTTTAATTTTGAAAGTTTGAGATCTTCAATATTAACTTAGAAGATTAAGTAGTATTGGAAACTAAAAATAGTGACCACTTCGAACTGCTAAAAATTAGAAACTTCATACTCCGTACCAAATGTATCATAAATAATAGATACAAGGTTTGGTCACTATAGTATATCATTTTGCTCATTTTGACCCACAGAACCAAATTATGAAGTTTTCGCACTATAACTACGAGAAACCTTGTATATAACTATTGGCAAAAACATTATCCCTGGTAATGCATACAGACTACATTAAATGAAAAAAGATATAATTTTGATGTATTCACCGTAGAAAAATTTTAAGTATTTTAATATCAGGTGTTTTTAGGACGTTGTTCATTAGTTTCATGAATTTTGCTATCATTTGAGGTTGACTCAAATACCTGAAACATTTAACCCAAAGATCAGCTATTTATTTAAATTTATTTCATTGACAATTCCACTTGCTCTATTATTGAAGTTAACTTCTTAAAATTCTATATTATAATTTATATATTTCTTATAAATACCTATTGTATAGTCTGGCATATTCAAGTAACTTTTAATTATAAACAAAACATCAACTTTTTCAAGTAATTAGTACTAAGTTTAACGAGCTCAATACTTTAAAATTTACATTATGGTAAATTTACTTCTATTTGTCATAGTTACTGTAAAAGTAAGAAGCACTGTCTGTCTTTTCGCCAACAAAGTTATCCATTCATCTATTGGGTCTCCAGGTCCATCGACACAAACAGTTGTTTGAAATAATCGGAAATAATTTAAATTGGCCATGGGAGAAAACTCTAAACTAACATTTAGATTAATAAACAATTAATCATACGACGGTTTTACAGGGCTATAAATTAATTTTTTAATTGTATTGAACACATAATACTTAAGAATTGCTAGCCTGGTTGAGGGTGCCTTGGACATCTTTAAGAAGTTTACTAGGGATCGTGGAGTGAAATTCGTTTGAAAGTGTTTGTAGAATCTACTATGCAAAATAAAGCGTTTATAGGAACTCATATTCCAATAATGCATTTAACGTGGCCTATGCATACAAAAATCTTGTGTCTTCCAAGAAAACCAAATTGCTTTTGTGCAAATTTAACTTTCTCGACAACCAAATATCTTGCTGAGCAGAGCACATGTGGTGGAGGATATGCAAACAAGCTATCCCAAATTCAGATAACTTGCCTAACTCGTTTAAAATCTGATTAGCAAAGGTTTGTTTAAGCAAATCCTGTTTCAGGTTGTCGAGTTTCAGGTTTTATCTTTAATAGCTTACACAAATTTTAATACTATAGTATTATTATTTTATCATTAATTGGTAACTCAACAGTTCAGTTAGAAATGTATTTCAATGCTTAAAAATCATACGTATATGCAGTAAATAACATTTTCTATAGTTAATGAGAGAAATATATTACGTCTGATATTAGATTGTTCAGATTACGCCATGGAATGTCGGCTCATGATCCAAGAGATATTTAAGCCGGCTTCATTAGGACTGACCCAATTATAAAATGATAAATGAAATGCTTTTCTCGAGAAAAATTAAGTTCCGAAGTAAGCCGTTTTGGTTCAGATTAAACTTTTGAGGATTAGGTAAAACAACAATATAAAGTGAATTCGTGATATTTTCGGGGGCCGATTTTGACCAATAATCGGCACCGCCCATAGGCGAGATTCTAAATTACTAAAGCAGCTGTTTCCGGGTACATATAACATAGATAAGTAATTAGCTGATTTAATAGTATAGAAATTCACAATAGTGTGCCGCCTATTATCGAGTATGCAGCCAATAGTAGACAAATGTTTTTTTCAGTCTGATTGCTATAACAGTTTTGATGCACCCATCACTTATAAGCTTGGAGAAAATGTATTATAGTTCTGGACAGCCGTACTGGCGGGTGGCGAAAATTGTAATCTCCCAAAATAATCACATATTTTGGTAAAACTGTCAAAACTTTGTTTACGTTTCACCTCATTTACAATGCCCTGTAATATTTCACCGAGAGATTTCTTAAGCAATTAAAATTTCTGGAAAAATATTTGCGCAATGCATCAGCTGTTCTATTTGTTTTGGCAACCTTTCACCTTAAATGATATGTTTACATTTAAGAATGTTTTTCCACACTTTTGTCGTCGTACTTCATGAATTGTGTTGAGCTTGCAAGCATTTCACATTAGTTACACTTGCGGTTGCAGCAAAATATTTTCTTGTGTGAAGTACCTTTACATAAACAAATGACCATGTGATTTATTATCAAAACATTGCAGATGCTAACGACAACAGCGCCAGTAAGGCTGTCCAGAGCTATAGATTCATCACATTATGTGCTTTATGCTTATAGTCCTTCATGTTAGAAATAACACCTATGGCAAAGGGTTGTTTTATAAACAACTGAGACCAATCAGCTTATAATGAAGAAAAGGTTTGTTATCCTGCTTCGGAACAGAAATTCATATAGCTATTTATATATTATTATACGGTTAATCACAAATTTTATAACAAAAACTGAATCATCTCCTGGGTTTAAGCTAATGTGGTACATTTAATCTTAGAATTACACAACTGTGCACGTAACCGCTAGAAGTACATAGACTATTATCTGAAGGAATCTGTCCTGGATTAATCCTAAACGTGGCGTATAAATAAAAAGAGTTTAAACAATTCTTAAATACTACCAGCATAAGCTAGAACAACAGTTATATAAAGCATTTTCGAGGGAAACAATCCCAAAAACATATAGCACAGAACTATCCACAGACTGGGTGGCAACAGGTTTTAGCGAATTTCCCCTATAGGGAAGAAGCTATTACCGTAGGTCTCATGGTAAGACCTAAGCGCGGGACCATCATAACTTTTCGTTTTGGTGCCCCCAGATACCAAAAACATCATTCGTTCAAATTTGTATATATATATGTGTGTGTCTGTAAGCACGATAGCGCTCACAAAAATGGTCCGATCGGAATGAAATTTGGCATAGGCGTGTAAAGTAGTAATTATTCGGATGAGTTCGAAAACCAGCCCGATCGGACCACCGGAAGGGGGGGTAAAGGGGGATAAACCCCCCCAAAAATGGGTTTTTTTGAGTTTTTTACATAGAAAAATAAAATTAATCAAATTTTGTTGGCACCATTGAATTCAGCTCAGAAAAACAAACAATTTTGTAATTTGAATCACTGCTCTATGTCCATTGGTTACCGAGATATTGAAAGTGGTAAACACAGTACGTTGTCTCAATGTTAACCTTATGGGAAGTAAGTAAGATTCTATATCTCCGTTATTTCTCAACATATCTTGATAAAACTTGATAAATGGCTTCTTCTAGTTCAGATCTACTAATTATTGAATTAAAACCAACCAGTTTATACATACCTGTAGCAGCAAACCTGCATACTCATTCCCCATGTTATTCTTATGGAGCTTACAAAAACATGTCAAATCTCGCTATGTTGGATTGAAATATGTTCTTTTGCACTTGAAATTCGCTGAGTATGCAGGTCTGCTGCAACGGGGGTATTTAGTTTAATTTTTCTTGTGGGTACAATAGCAGATAGAATGTTTTGATGATATAATTTCCAGAATCACTTCGATTACTAATTTTTGTTGGTCTTTTTTAACAATCCGCGCATTCATACTACGTACTATATTCATATTTTTTTTTATATTCATGGATTATTTCCACCTCAGCGTTTAATTCTGAATCCGTACAATATATCGATATTGTAATTTTACATTCATTGAACTCTCTCATTTACTGATCATGGTGGTAGCATCATATTAATTATACAGTACCTATGTAAAATGCGCACCCTTCGGTTGATTTTAATTCTAAATAAATATTGCCGTACAAACATCTGTAGTAGCCATACTTAACATTTATTTTGTCTTTTATTATTGTAAATTCCGATAAACTATTAAGATTCACGCTAAGAAGGCAAGTACCTCAATTTATTTTCAAGGAGAAAGATGAAAGTGGAGAAATGAAAGTGTTTTTGGCTTTGTACGATAGTGCAGGTGGATCTAACGTTTCAAAGTTTGTCAGTTGGTGAATGTAAGAGGAAGTGACGCAAGGCTCTATATTTAGTTCCCTTTGTAGTGGTCAGCGGAGCTGTGAACTGATAAATGATGGCGAGTTAAATAAATTATAGAATTAGAATGATGGTTTTGACTTGTTCTTTTCGTTTCCTAATTTGCTTTTTTATCTTATTTTGTTTGTACAGGGTACAATAGGGGGTTTTCAAAAACTTTGTGGATTGAATACTAAACAAGGACAAAATAAGAAAATAGTTTTTACAAACATAGTCTCTAAAATGCTTATTGGCTAACTGTTTGCATGTTTAAATTTTAAACATCATTTCTCATAACTACATATTTTTTCTATTTTTTAGTGAATTTACTAGAAGTAAGCTATTTCCATCGTTTTATTAGAATGGAGAAAAATATCCGTTTAGGGTAACCTCAGCAATCATATTAATTTTTATATCAATTGATAGCCTTTTGTGTCTACTTTCTGGATATCAAGTGAGTTTATCGCGGAAATGCATTTTCACCTGAAAAAGTCACTATTTGTTTCTAAATTTAACATGGGCTTATAAGGGGAAAAGAATTTTCATTTTTTGAGTGTCTGTTGGCATGATAACTCTTGATAACGTCGTCCAATTGGAACAAAATTTAGTACACACATGTAAAACTAGGTTCTCTTGGTCGGGTTCGTAAACTGGCCACATCGACATATCCAAAGTGGGTTAAAGGCTGCTTTTACCCCCCAAAAATTGGTTTTTGGCTTTTTCATATTAAAAAATTAAAGTAATCAAATTACTGTTTTCACCATCGGATTTGGCTTGAAAAAAAAAATTATTTTGAATCATTGCTCTAAGTCCATTCGTCTTCAATGTATTTCCCCTTCTCCTTTTTTGCCACGTATTTTAGTATCAGGGCAGCAGAATGTTGTCTAACGAAATTATTTCAACCAAACCTGCAGAGTATTTTTTATAAGTTTATCAATTGTATTTGTAGTAGGATTTTGGATTTTCGACTAAAAAAATAACAATCTAGCCTATTTATTTAAAAGAGATGTATATATTTTTAAAATTAAAGTTATTAGTTATTATTTTTGACACCGACTGTGTAAAAAAACTATGGCATTTTATTTTTAAGTATAAATATATCAATTTTGATTTGTATTTATAATAGTTGATTAATTATTATTTTTGTTATTGGAAATTCGCTGAGTACCCAGGTTTGCTGCAACGGGTATATTATTAGGGTACCTACTATTCAACATGGGATCCGAACTACAATTTCGCCAACTTCAATTACGAACTGGTCTAATTATAAGAATGGTCTCATGTATGAACGTAGTATTCACTAGTGCGGACGTTGATCTCCGCACTAGCCAAAAAATAATCACCATTACAAACACACCACTAAGCCATCACTTATAACTATCCACAATTCGTATAATTAGCTGGATTACATGACACGCCAACCTGTAAACACTGTAAACACTTGGTGCTATTTATATTTCGAGAACTTAAAGGAAAACTTAAAATGTTTGTTTAACGAATCTTTTGAAACGTCGTATGTGTCTACAACTGGATAAAGTTAATTTGTAATACAATATAAACATGATCCAAATGTAAATTACAACATCTATTTAGAACCTTTGAAACTGAAATATCGGGAATCAGTAGGTTTAATAATGAAAAAAAATTTTTAGGTAATGTAATTTTCAGCCTAATCAATTTGAAATTATGAAGGGTTTTTCATAAAGACTGGGTTATCGTTTAATGTAGAGACAGTGAAGAGACAGTGAAATTGACAGCTAAATTTCCGGCATTGTTGCGCTTAGCCATACATTGACATATGCCCTTTTGCCTGCCTCCTCCTCCTTTTTACATGTCATCTCCTCTTTTTAATTAATTCGTATTCATTTAATCATTTATGAACCAATTCTGATAACTAAAGTGTCAGAAAACTAAAAATTCAATTTGCTTTGAAAACATTACTGACGTACTTTTTAATAATAGCTTTTGGTCATTTCACTTTAAGAATTTTAAATGGCTACTACTTTAAAACTTACCATTGAACATTGATCATTTTTACTATTGACCTTCAACACTTAAAGACACATAATGAGTTTCAAAAGAGTCAGTTCAACAGCTTTAAGGATGAATTATACTGGGCGAAATGCAATTTTGTGGATGTCTGGTTAAATATGCATTGGGGACGTATCTTCCCATTATACATATTTTATTAGTTTGAAATATAAGTAATCATATCCTAAAGCTTTGCAGTTTTTATACTTAACATTCGGTATATAACGGAAATGCAACAGACAACTCCTAACAGGCTATAAATTATCAGGAAAAGAAATGCGAACTGATCTTTATTACGGGCTGACTAATTGTTTTATAAAAACATGAAGAAGATTCTACCTCATTAAAAAACATAAAAATGAGAAACTTTCTTTTTTAAATTGCTGTCTTAAGTTACGTTTACGTTCATTAATAAAAACGACAAAAAACTTAGCTAAGACCGTCCTGTCTTACAAAATATTATTAATTAACTGGTTCACCAAAACTGCACCTGCTCTCAATAATAATCTTTCTTTAGTTTCTGTATTTTTTGTCTGGAACCGTTTTGCTGAACCCCATTTTATGTTCAACATTTAAAAAATAATTTTACTGGCACAGCTAGAACCTTGAAGACTATTATTTTGTCCTTTTATAATTTTGTTTGACACGTTCGGAGTTCTCTAGGGCCTTCTTATAGAATTCCCCAACAGACTTCCATAAATTTGGCAGGTCACTATTAACCTGTACAAAAGGAAGTTGCGTATTTAGCAAGAATTGCATACTAGGAGGTAGCTGTCTTTTTTCCAACAGTTGCCCAGATCCTAGGTGGAAAAAGAACTTCATCTTCCATATTCGTAACCAAAAGGAAGTAACGCGAATTATCGTATTCTGGTATGATTGGGTAATTTGAGCATTAAATACTTCACAAATTACGTAATGGCCCTCATAAAAAAACATAAAAACCAAGAGATCAAGAACTGTGCAGAATCACTGCAAAGTTTTATTCGTATAAAAAACGTCTTCGCTGATAAAAAACGTCTTTGTTGGCGTAAAAAGGCTGGCAATAATTTTACTTTGGTTTAGAATAACACATGTACATCCAGAGATATGGACAGGCATTCCATCACACCCAAGGGGAGCGATCTGTATGTCTCCGGTGCAAGGTGCCAAGGGGGATCAGTCCGTATCAGCCCGATTATTGTAAATGTGTTTCTTAATACATTACTCCTGCCACTAAATCAGCTGTTAGTGCCTGCAGTTTGATCAGCGTCAATCATGTTTACATGTCTGCGTTAAAATTTAAAGGCGTTCAATTTTTGAATTATTGCTTTCAATGTTTACTATGGGTTTAGTTTGTACTCCCAGTTAAGAGACAAAAAATAGTAAAACGCGTCCAAACGTAGCAGGTAGGAGAAACACATTTTATATTTTCAGACAACGTAAGAAAAAATATACTTTTATCAGTTAATATATTTTTATATTCTAACGAATTTCAATAGAATAAATTGCTTATTTCAAACATTACCTTTTTAAAAACTAAAGTGAATTTCTAAAGAATGACGTGAGAAAACTTTAAAATAAATTATAAAGTTATAAACTTCATAATAAATAAAATTGTATACAAAATGAGCTCAATAAAAAAATGAGAAATTTAAACGGTTCACTCAACCGAGTAGCAAAATAAATTGCTCGTCCATGATAATTGGACAAGCAAATCCTGATTAAAGCCCGCCCAGTTATTGTCAGTAAACGCAAAATCTACTTGTGTGTCAATTGGATAATGAGAGGTCGAATATACGGTTCAATTTTGTTTTATGTTTCCTTGTGTTTAAAACAATTATTTTTTCCGATATGTAATGGGAATACGTTTTAAGATTTTATTACAAGTAATATTCCTCAATTTATACTCCATTTATGTTTCCAGACTAATTGAAATATGGTAAAACTGCAGATCAGATGTAAAATCATTCTACATAATACTTTCGTTCAAATGTTAAAATTACATTTAGATTTGATGACTAAAGGATTTAGCGAACTCCAGCTGAATTCTTAGGATTTTAAATTGTTCATTTTATTATAAAACATTACAAAATTTTAATTGATAAATCGTATGTCTGACTTACTTACCTATAGGAAGAGAAATAAGTCTTAAAAACGTGCGAGCTCGCATTTGTTTCAAACATATTTTTTCATCATACTAACAGAAACATCTGTTTTCAGTTCCTTTTTGCCGGCCTAGGCCGGATAAACTCTTATCCAGAATAGGTTGGAAAGAGCGGAAGTAAACAATCAGCTGATTTTTTGCAAACTGGCGTATAATGCTTGTTTATTGGTTTCTTTTTAGAGGAATGTAGTGGCAGCACTGCATCCGTAGCAATTTTTTTTTCTGCTTATTGCTTGTTATAGGTTAGGTTTGAAGGTTTAAGAAATGTATGTTCATGCAAGGACAAAAGTATACGTTATGATTGAAGGTATGTTTCTTTTCTGCGTAGTATGATGAAAAATATCGTACGTTACACGGCCGGGAAGTTTTGCCGTACGCGCATGAAAATCCTACCATGCTCGTTCGGCAAAACAGTACGTCCCGGCCGAGTAACGTAATATAATGTAATCTTCAGTTTTAAAAGATGATAGACAATTTCTATAGAAAACAATATATGCTCACAACATATTTTAAAAAGGAATGGATTATCTTTGTAGAAAACTAAGATTACTCTCAATAATAAGTTTGAACAAATACCTAAACGAATAGGCTTAGTCTGTAGAATTTAACTGAACTCATTTCTGTTGTGTTAAAACTATATTGTAAAAAATAGCTATATATATATATATATATATATATATATATATATATATATAAATGAAACTCAGTCTATTTTCAACGTTATACAAAACCAGCTGTCTTTTAAATAGGGCCATATACAGAAATTCATTCAAAAAAATTTTGCATTTTGAATTAAATAAATGTTTGAATAATGTGATGTATTGATCCGGGGTTAAAAGTACTTAATTGAAAATAATACTACATTTTTCATTTCTCAGGTTGATGAGCAAACGTATATGACTAAAGGAATAACAAATCTGTGTACATACACGTTAAAGTAAATTATTAAGATAAAATATAAAAATATCGATGTAATTCAAAATATAAAAGAATAATAAATCCAAGTTTTAACATTCTGCTAAATGTTATGTTAATTTTACGTGTATAATATGTGGTTTTAATAATTTTATTTTATTTTGTTCCAGATGGAGCATAAAAGATAAACAGTTTAGGTAAGCCATTTTGAAAACGTTGCTGCTTAATGTTTACTAATTCTATCACATTTTAAGTAGACTGGGGAGAAAGAAGCTTTTTATCTTAAATATTTGCTTATTTCTATAAGTGCATCTTGCAAAGGATGTTGTTGCATTTTGAGACATTTTGAATTAGAGAAAATTATGATAAAAACGTCACTAGTCTTGGTGAACTCTTCCTTATTGAAAGAAACGTACTTAGGTGTAGCACTATGACACGTGGTCACCGCTATGTAACATTGGTGGTTAGCTTTGTGGCTCTGTGGTGAAGTCAATAAATCGTTTGTCTAGTCTATGTTACTCTGTGGTCAACACAAAAGCGTGACGTAATTAGTGGTGGAAAGTATTATTTTATTCTTCCCAGCTGTCAAAATTACGCGGGAAACCGGCTCCGGATGCAATTAACGCTATGTCCTATTTAATAAAGGATTATTTGGCGTAGTTAATGCAGATTGTGATAAAATATATTGAAAAATAGTAATATATAGTGAATGCTCTAAAAATATAGTGAAAACCTCATAGTCCCTTTATGTGACTGTTAAATAATACCTAGGAAACTGTGATATTGCATTTTTTCTAGCATGTAAAAATGATGAGTTAAAAAATTTACAATCTTTTTTGTACTGGTAACTATCATACCACAATGATATATTATTATTACTCCCACTTTCATTAACTTGTCAAACTGCCACACCGCCGTATTCAGATTGACATGTAATTTCAGATCTCGTTAATATTTGGATAGAGTTTCGAATCACTACTGTAAAAAGAAAATTACAAGTTAGTCGTTCATACACTTTTTTACTGTTAGATTCTCATTATAAGATACAGGGTGATTGAAAAGTCTGGGTACGTCTTAATATTTTGAAAAATAATAAACGTAGACCTACAAAACTTGGAATGAAGTTATAAGGCATATAAATCTATCTTAACACATATCCAGTGATGTTTTTTTATTAAAAAAACAATAAAAATTGTTTTTTATTAAATCTTTAAACAACCGTAATTTTTTAACGGATGGTCCTTTTTGAATGCGGTTTGCGGCATTCTTCTTTGCTTAAAAAGCTCTTTAAAATGATATAAAATTTTTGTATTCAAAGAAATTGGTATTTATTTGAATCTTTGAACAGCTGCCATTTTGTACTGGGTCAACCTTTTTGAGTGCGGTTTGCGGCGTTGTATTCTACATAAATAGACCTTTCATTTGATGTGCATATCAACCTATGCTTACGTTTAAGATTTTCTCCTGACTCCTGGCGGGCCGTCCCCCTGAGGAGGTAGCGGATCACTGGATATGTGTTAAGATAGATTTATATGCCTTATAACTTGATTCCAAGTTTTGTAGGTCTACGTTTATTATTTTTCAAAATATTAAGCCGTACCCAGACTTTTCAATCACCCTGTATATTTTAAACCAAGTGATTGTTTTTTTTCTCGTAGGTTTCGTTTTAATAATAAATTTAATATTTCTAAATCTCCGCAAAATATATAACGGTTTACATACTGATTTATTCATATTCCAAGATAAGGTACTGATGCCAGCTATATATTTACTTTATGTTAACTAATACGGAATTGATGGACTAAATTATTGACTCTCTAATTGTGTGATAACTAGTAAGTACTATAACCTCAACGGAACACAAAAATACGCAATTCATACTGTAAAACGCACATTAATTGGTTCAGATCATGGTTATAGCAAAGGTTTTGGAAAGTCATACTTTTTTAATCAATAGCAGTTTAAACTAAAAGTAACTGCAATAGGTAGCATGACCTCGTACATTCAACAAACACAACTAATTGTAAAATATTAGTGAAGTGTTAAGTAATTTGTTAAATAAAATAAAATCTAAGTCAGCGTAAAATTTAATTTATTTGTTTTTTCAGGGACTGGCCAAGATGACTGCCATGGAGGTGGTGGAGTTTTTGTCCCTCACGACTGAAGATTCGGTAAATCTCAATTTGTCGCTGGAAGAGTGGAACCTCACAACGCCTTCATCAAGAAACAGAACCTTGGAATACATCAACATCACATCCGAACTTCCTATAGAATATGCTCAACCTATGTACGGGTAAGTGTCACACTGGTAAACATATGAACACTCAAACATTGAACTAAAGTAAAAATCTTATAATCGTACACCGGTTAGAGTAGTGGTGAATGAAAATATACAATTAATTCAAAAAGAAAAAAATGATTGCCTTATAGTAAGCGAACTTAAATGTTGGCTGTTTTGATAAACGATAAACAATTATTTTATGTTTCTTATGTTTCTTTAAAGTAGAAAATAAAAAACAAATTGAGACTTCACTGCCCCTGCTAAATACGAATAGTAAACTTTTTAGCTAACGATAAAAGTTAAATCCACGACGTTATTGACTGTAGGGTTTGAAACACTATGCCAGGTTCTTATTAAATAAGGAGCTTGTATTTACTATTTTTTTTAACAATTACCCGTATTAGCTCTCATTACCTTATCAAATCCTGTTTAGGTAATTATATAAAAAAGTTGTTATATCCATTTGAATTTTCGTTTACTTACATGATATTAATAGTGAAAACGGCATATTACCTATGACCATAAATCCTGAAAATGTAAGCAGTGATGATATGAATCAGATTTAAAGTATTAACAAACAACCTCCTACCCTCTCAATGCTCTAATTTCCTTAAACTTTATCCGTTCTTGTTAAATAACAGTTAATATTTAACTTGCCTCGTTAAAAAAGTGAAACTCTTATCTTTAAAAGCTCTGATAAATAAATGCGTATTCATGTAATTAGGTATATTTCAGGACAGGAAGGATTATTATATGTAAAGTATAATTTGGTATATAATTTTCCTTGTGTCATTTTACTTGACTTATGAATAATAAATTGAATAAATACTTAATTATAAAAAAGTAATACCCTTAAATAAGGTTTTTTTCTTTAAAAATAAACTAAATACGAATTACACAAAACCTAGATAAGTAATACTAGTATTTATTCATTTTTTGCCTCCAGGATTGATAATCGACAATTTATAAACAGGTTTACGTACCTCCGTCGTCAATCCTAAATAATCATAAATTGATTACTGCAGTTTCGAGACTCAAGGTCTCATTGTCAAATCTTCAAAGACGTCAAGAATCACATTTAAACACATAGTTTTACATTACAATTCACGAAACACGAAAAAACATTTAAATAAATTAATCGCGTGGCCGGCCAAGACAGTCCCAGACACCGCACACATTGAAGGTTACAACCCGACTATCCGATGCCTGCTTGGTTTCGATGACCTTGGGGAGGGGGAAACAGCTGATTGTTGTGATTATTGATAATCCTTTGGTGACACAGAGCTTCCAGTCTGTCAAATAATACGTTAGAGCCAAAATTTAATTCGTCGTTTAAGACGTCACTGGGCGATGTTTTCAAGGCTTTGTATATTTCGTAATTCTCATATACGTTCATGATGGGGCCTTTTTTGCACTTATATAAAATGCTCATATTCTCACTGCAGCTCTTTACGCTATGGTTCTCATTAGCTAGATGTTCTGCGAAACTGGAGCGTTGACTTTTTAATTTATTTTTAGGCAGGTGTTCGCCAAATCTTACTCTAAAGGAACGCCCAGTTTGTCCTACGTAAACTGTCGGACAGTCGCTGCAGGATAATTTGTACACGCCAGTGCAGTCTAAGCTGTTGTTATCTTTAATATGACGGACCGAGCTCAAGTTTTGTTCTATTTTATTAGAAGTTTTATTTGCCAAGACTATGTTATGTTTCTTTAGCTCGTTTTTCAACGTGTAATGTAAATGGGGCCCATATTCTATTGATACAAACTTGCTATTGTTTACCGTTCTGGTTTGATTTTTATTTATCTGTTTACTAATGATGGAATCTATGATGTTACTGGGATAACCATTGTTGACTGCAATTTGTTTCAATATTAAATATTCATTATTGCAGTCAGGTTGTGATAGTGGAACCTTTAGTAGTCTATTAACAAAACTATTATATGCGGCCATTTTATGGGATTGGGGGTGATTTGAAGTGGCGTGTATTGTATGGTCCTTGGTAGTAGGTTTTCTATATATTTTGAAATTAAGGCTATTGTTACTTTTCGTTAATGTTAAGTCCTGAAAATGTATCGATTTGTTTTCTTCTGTCTCCAGGGTGAACTGTAAATTTTGTGTGATGCTGTTCAGGAAATTGTTAAACAGATTTAATTGTCTTAAATTCCCATTGAATATTACGACTGTATCGTCCACATATCGTTTGTAAAATATTATTTTGTTGGCAAACTTATTCATGTCAGAAAAGATAAATTGATTTTCAAAAAAATTCAGATATATTTCTGACAGAATACTGGATAAAGGCGACCCCATAGCTAGGCCTTCGTTTTGAATATAAAATTTCTCATTGAACGTAAAATAATTCTGGTTCAAAATAGTTTCTAGGAGGCAGATTAGTTCATTGATGGCGGCATTGCTAAGTTCGGAATGAGCAAGCAGATTATCTCTAGTGATATCTAAAGTTTTCTGAATTGGAATGTTGGTATACAAGTTAACGATGTCAAACGAAGCTAGAGTATATCTGTTTTCAATCCTCATGTTATGTGTTAATTCAACTAGCTCTAGGCTATTTTTCAAGCTATGATTATTTTCAAGTTTTATATGGTTCATGAGTAATTTGTCTATAGTCTTGGAAAGTTTATATGTTGGGGCGGTGGTGAAATTTACAAGTGGTCTGACAGGCATAAGATCTTTGTGGATTTTTAGTAACCCTCTAAGTACAGGGGCACTCGGCTTCATCATTTTTAAGTGATTACTCTTTTTGCCGTCTAAAATATGTTTGGTTTTATTCAAAGCATTTTTTAAGGTTGTCTGGTACATGTCAGTCGGGTCGTTGGGTACTTCACTTATGTTATTACTATTAATAAAATCTAAAACCTTATCACTGTAATCACTCTGTCTTATAACTACAATGCATTGACCTTTATCAGCTTTTGTAATGATGCATTCATTGGCTATTAACTTTTCTTTAATAGATTTTATATACTGGATGTCAGATCTAGTAGACTTCTGTTTGTATTTATTATTAGTAAGAATAGAATTTACTTTCTTATCGATTAAATGTCTTACAAAATTTCTTGAGTTCTCATCATTAATAGAGTTAATAGCTATTTCAGCGTTTAATATTTCTGAAGTTAAGTTCCTATTCCAGTTGCCACATAGAATATTGTGCTTAAGTCCTTTGTTTAGAACCCTTAGTTCGCTTTCATTAAAAACTATGTCAGTGCAATTTTTAACTCTAGGAAAGAAGGTATGATTAATAATGAATTGTTCTATTGGTTTTGATTGCCTTTCAATTAAGTTGTTTATTTTCTTTTCCTGAGTTTTCTTCTTTTTAAAAATAAGCTTATTTATCTGATTGTTAATGTTATTTACGACTGTGTCATGTTGAGCAGGGTGCAAGTTATTCAAAAGTTCAATATGAGTTTTCATGAGCAATGTGTTCAACATATTTTTCTTTCGGTAAAAATATTTAATCTCATTTTTAACCCAAGCAGTTTCCGCTATCGATTTAGCTTTCTTAGCTGCAAAACTTTTGTTCTTTATTTTAACTTGAACGTAATTTGGAACGATGTTCAGGTCCAAGCATGATTTATTAAATTTTATGTTTTGACATGTATTCAAAAGTTTCAATTTGACGTTCTTGAATTTGTAGGCAATTTTAGCCTGACTGGCATTTAATTTATTCATTTTTTGCCTCCAGGATTGATAATCGACAATTTATAAACAGGTTTACGTACCTCCGTCGTCAATCCTAAATAATCATAAATTGATTACTGCAGTTTCGAGACTCAAGGTCTCATTGTCAAATCTTCAAAGACGTCAAGAATGACATTTAAACACATAGTTTTACATTACAATTCACAAAACACGAAAAAACATTTAAATAAATTAATCGCGTGGCCGGCCAAGACAGTCCCAGACACCGCACACATTGAAGGTTACCACCCGACTATCCGATGCCTGCTTGGTTTCGATGACCTTGGGGAGGGGTAAACAGCTGATTGTTGTGATTATTGATAATCCTTTGGTGACACAGAGCTTCCAGTCTGTCAAATAATACGTTAGAGCCAAAATTTAATTTGTCGTTTAAGACGTCACTGGGCGATGTTTTCAAGGCTTTGTATATTTCGTAATTCTCATATACGTTCATGATGGGGCCTTTTTTGCACTTATATAAAATGCTCATATTCTCACTGCAGCTCTTTACGCTATGGTTCTCATTAGCTAGATGTTCTGCGAAACTGGAGCGTTGACTTTTTAATTTATTTTTAGGCAGGTGTTCGCCAAATCTTACTCTAAAGGAACGCCCAGTTTGTCCTACGTAAACTTTCGGACAGTCGCTGCAGGATAATTTGTACACGCCAGTGCAGTCTAAGCTGTTGTTATCTTTAATATGACGGACCGAGCTCTAGTTTTGTTCTATTTTATTAGAAGTTTTATTTGCCAAGACTATGTTATGTTTCTTTAGCTCGTTTTTCAACGTGTAATGTAAATGGGGCCCATATTCTATTGATACAAACTTGCTATTGTTTACCGTTCTGGTTTGATTTTTATTTATCTGTTTACTAATGATAGAATCTATGATGTTACTGGGATAACCATTGTTGACTGCAATTTGTTTCAATATTAAATATTCATTATTGTAGTCAGGTTGTGATAGTGGAACCTTTAGTAGTCTATTAACAAAACTATTATATGCGGCCATTTTATGGGATTGGGGGTGATTTGAAGTGGCGTGTATTGTATGGTCCGTGGTAGTAGGTTTTCTATATATTTTGAAATTAAGGCTATTGTTACTTTTCGTTAATGTTAAGTCCAGAAAATTTATCGATTTGTTTTCTTCTGTCTCCAGGGTGAACTGTAAATTTTGTGTGATGCTGTTCAGGAAATTGTTAAACAGATTTAATTGTCTTAAATTCCCATTGAATATTACGACTGTATCGTCCACATATCGTTTGTAAAATATTATTTTGTTGGCAAACTTATTCATGTCAGAAAAGATAAATTGATTTTCAAAAAAATTCAGATATATTTCTGACAGAATACTGGATAAAGGCGACCCCATAGCTAGGCCTTCGTTTTGAATATAAAATTTCTCATTGAACGAAAGATAATTCTGGTTCAAAATAGTTTCTAGGAGGCAGATTAGTTCATTGATGGCGGCATTGCTAAGTTCGGAATGAGCAAGCAGATTATCTCTAGTGATATCTAAAGTTTTCTGAATTGGAATGTTGGTATACAAGTTAACGATGTCAAACGAAGCTAGAGTATATCTGTTTTCAATCCTCATGTTATGTGTTAATTCAACTAGCTCTAGGCTATTTTTCAAGCTATGATTATTTTCAAGTTTTATATGGTTCCTGAGTAATTTGTCTATAGTCTTGGAAAGTTTATATGTTGGGGCGGTGGTGAAATTTACAAGTGGTCTGACAGGCATAAGATCTTTGTGGATTTTTGGTAACCCTCTAAGTACAGGGGCACTCGGCTTCATCATTTTTAAGTGATTACTCTTTTTGCCGTCTAAAATATGTTTGGTTTTATTCAAAGCATTTTTTAAGGTTGTCTGGTACATGTCAGTCGGGTCGTTGGGTACTTCACTTATGTTATTACTATTAATAAAATCTAAAACCTTATCACTGTAATCACTCTGTCTTATAACTACAATGCATTGACCTTTATCAGCTTTTGTAATGATGCATTCATTGGCTATTAACTTTTCTTTAATAGATTTTATATACTGGATGTCAGATCTAGTAGACTTCTGTTTGTATTTATTATTAGTAAGAATAGAATTTACTTTCTTATCGATTAAATGTCTTACAAAATTTCTTGAGTTCTCATCATTAATAGAGTTAATAGCTATTTCAGCGTTTAATATTTCTGAAGTTAAGTTCCTATTCCAGTTGCCACATAGAATATTGTGCTTAAGTCCTTTGTTTAGAACCCTTAGTTCGCTTTCATTAAAAACTATGTCAGTGCAATTTTTAACTCTAGGAAAGAAGGTATGATTAATAATGAATTGTTCTATTGTCTTTTGGTCCGTCATATTAAAGATAACAACAGCTTAGACTGCACTGGCGTGTACAAATTATCCTGCAGCGACTGTCCGAAAGTTTACGTAGGACAAACTGGGCGTTCCTTTAGAGTAAGATTTGGCGAACACCTGCCTAAAAATAAATTAAAAAGTCAACGCTCCAGTTTCGCAGAACATCTAGCTAATGAGAACCATAGCGTAAAGAGCTGCAGTGAGAATATGAGCATTTTATATAAGTGCAAAAAAGGCCCCATCATGAACGTATATGAGAATTACGAAATATACAAAGCCTTGAAAACATCGCCCAGTGACGTCTTAAACGACAAATTAAATTTTGGCTCTAACGTATTATTTGACAGACTGGAAGCTCTGTGTCACCAAAGGATTATCAATAATCACAACAATCAGCTGTTTCCCCCTCCCCAAGGTCATCAAAACCAAGCAGGCATCGGATAGTCGGGTTGTAACCTTCAATGTGTGCGGTGTCTGGGACTGTCTTGGCCGGCCACGCGATTAATTTATTTAAATGTTTTTTCGTGTTTCGTGAATTGTAATGTAAAACTACGTGTTTAAATGTGATTCTTGACGTCTTTGAAGATTTGACAATGAGACCTTGAGTCTCGAAACTGCAGTAATCAATTTATGATTATTTAGGATTGACGACGGAGGTACGTAAACCTGTTTATAAATTGTAATACTAGTACTTTATTTAAGAGGTGTTGCACCTACGTGCAAGATTCCATTAACAGACACATGTGAGATGAAACTTGTTATCTTCTGACATGTTGCTGTAACTAGCATTTTGAGTAAGGATGTTTTATCTCTGTTAGACTAATGTAATATATTTGTTACTTCAAAGGTGTTGTATATCTACTACGGTAAAGTAAATGTCACTCGTAAGAGCTTTTATCACCATTCTGCAATGTGTCATCAAAAGATAATTAGAATATAATACGTTTTCCATAGACAGTTTCTGTGGTTAACAGGGTCCTTTTTTGTCCAAACCATACCTTATCTCTCCAACGCAATCTAATAGAAGGTAGATCTTACCTTCAAGTATGTTCTGAAGATAAGATTATTGACAGTTCCATTCCTCCTACGAGCAGATACTTGGAAGATTAAAGTTGCATTACTTTTAGATCTTATCTTTGTAGTGCATTCATAGAAATTCATGAATATTTGGTTTTTGTACCTTCATAGAAAAAAGGGTAAATGAGTTTTTTCAAAAACCTGTAGTAAAGTGTATGACCACCATAAATAAAAGGGTCATTTAAATCAAGACAATGAAAAATTATTGAATACATTATTAGTTCACTTTTTATACAACGTTTACTTAATTTGGGTGTTTTTCTTGCAACTGTAACGTACGTACGCTAAAAAAATAAATAATGATAATACAGGAACGTGATGCCAATGCTGCTGCTGATCACGTGGCCAACGTGCTGATAGTCGTGATACTCAGCAAGTGGCATATGCGGATCCCCACCAACGCCGTGCTGATGGCCACGCTCTGACACATGTGCCCTTGGTACAGATACGTGATGCCGTTCCTGCTTTTTTTCATTGTATCTATTCCTTTCCCAAGTCCCTATCTTGCGATATTACTTGACCTCCTTTTCCATTTCCTTTCATTTTTCCTTAATCTTGTCTCTTAAGAGCACTCCTTTCTTGTTTTGTTTATTTATTCTTAATCTTAAATAATTAATTTTATCTCCTTCTTAATCTTTCTCTCCCTCATCTTCTTACGTAGATCGCCCTGCTTACTACTCCCTTTCAGCAGGGGCTCCGTAGATGTAGATCTTCCTTCATTGTAGTTGTAAGTTGTAGTTGTTAAGTACTTGTATTTACTGTAGTATTCCAGATTTTAATGTTGCCGTTTAGATACGTGATGCCGTTCCTGCTGCTGATCACCATAGTGGCCAACACGCTGATAGTCGTGGTACTCAGCAAGCGGCACATGCGGACACCCACCAACGCCGTGCTGATGGCCATGGCGCTGTCTGACATGTTCACCCTCCTGTTCCCCGCGCCCTGGCTATTCTACATGTACACGTTCGGCAACCACTACAAGCCGCTGACGCCCGTGGGCGCCTGCTACGCTTGGGCCTTCATGAACGAGGTTATACCCGCGCTGTTCCACACCGCTTCCATCTGGCTCACACTGGCGCTGGCCGTGCAGAGGTGAGAGGGCTGAGAGAGCGCATTGGTTGTGAATGGTTCATTTTTTAGTTTAACATGTATCAGATATATTGGTTAGGAATCAAAATGTGTATGAAAACACTATTAAAAGCCTTAAAATTACAGATTTTCATGATATAAAATCAAAATTCAACCTCTTGGTAGATTTTTTCAAATTTTAAATATCTATAAAAGTATGAGAAGTCACAATGCGTCAGTAGGAATATTTTATTCCTTGGATGACGTAGACTGCAGATCACGCACCAAAATGTTTTATGTTCTCTTGGAAATGCCCATATAGCTTAATATGTACAGTGCAGTTTGCGAGTCTGCGATCAAGTTTGATACAACACGATTAAACCAAAGTACTTACACAGTGACTCCTACGTTGACCAGGGGCTCTATTTTTGAAAAGGTTGAGAGTTGAGTAGTGAGTCACTCGCCAAGTCACCTGCCAGCTGATGGTAGCATTGTTTAAACCACCACGTGGGATGTCAACGTTTCAGACGACACATCTGTCAAACTAGAAAGCCAAATGTAAACATTGACCAATTTAAGGAATTACCTCATTTTTCGTGGCTTTAACTAAACTATCTTGGTATATTTACAGGCCAATTTAGTTGTAAGGCATTTTATAAATAGTTTAAAGGCTATCCGAACGCATTTAAATATTTCGGATCAAAAAGTAAACATAACCTAATTGGAAAGGCTTTCCATGATTACTATTATTACATCCTCCAAAAGAGAAGAAGAAGAAGCTTGTTTCTTGTCAACTCAAACGTTTTTATTCAACAGCCTATTGCTTGGTGAGTGAAAATGGTTGGATTGGTAATATACTCAATGTATATGCCATCTATATTTAAATTATGAATTTATAAGACCAAATGCCTATTCAAATGATATACACAGATATTGTGGGACTGAATTCATTAAGTTAGTAAGGGATATTTTTATTTGTGTATTCATTTTATAACTAGAAACCAATAACTTAAGGGTTGAGTCACTCAATCACTCGCCAACTCAACCATTTCCAAAATAGGGCCCTAAGTGAATTCGTAAAGTTGTATTTTTATAAGGATATATTCTATGCGTCAAATGGCATTACGTTTCGTTGAATGTCGAAATCTTGCAAGATAAGTAAGAAAACTGGTATAATCCACATGTCAAAACTTCATAGAATTATTCAAATTATGTTTTAAGCCTTAGACCTTACGAAGCGTTATAATGGCTTTTAATCACCATTGTGCCAAATATCTTACACTATAAAAAAAAACACCACTATTTTACCTCTTTATTATCACTCTACCACACGATGTAAATGTTTATATGGCCATGCACCATCATAATTAATGCAATTTGCATTAATTATGATGTTTCAAACAATAGTGTGGTGATACGCAGAACTCACAATGAGGAAAGTACATGTTTTTTCAACACAAAGTATTTTCCTTATTGTGAGTTCTGCATATCATCACACTATTGTTTAAAACATCTATTGTTAATAATGGAAATAATTCGTATGGGACATATAATCATGTACATTGTTTTGATAGAGTGATATAAACAATAAACAACAACTTGTTTCATCAAAATAGTAGGCAATTACATTACTGGTCAGTCCTTTATTATTTTATAAACCATCCAAAGCTTCAAAGGGTTTTCATTTTCCTTATGTAAAATAACTACATAAATTGGAAAGTTAGGTTAAATAAGCAGCACACTTTTACCAATTTTTTATATTTATGAGACTAACCGTCACATGAAAATGTGCGTCTGTTATGTTGTGAAATCATTTAGGGTTTAAATATGCAGCTGTTGGATACAATTTATATTTTCATGTTGTTTGTTACATTTTTTATAATCTGTTCAGTCACGAAGCACGACTATTGTTCTCGCAATTTCTTAGCGAAAAATAAAGCAAACCAAGTAGGTCAGTTGTACATCTTTGTCATATACGAAGGTTACTTATACCTGGGCTCCTGCAGTATAACTGGCGCCAATTCTTGGGGCCCAGTCCGCGCATGGGGCGAGGAGTGGGTAGGCTGGGAGGGGAGGGGAGTAGTAGCGGCAGCGGCGGCCGACAGTGCACTAGCCGACAGTGTAGTGCGTATATTCGGCAGCTCACACGTAGTTACTACTTCTGTGTCAATCGTTGTTCAGAGTATCAAGACGCTTTTATAAATACTATTGAAATATTTTATATTATTGGATAGAATTGAAACAGATCATTGATCGTCAATAAGAGTCAATGTTCCGTCGGTCAATGTTTTTAGGACGACATGTAGTGACACGCTATTGTTGACGGCTGAGAGCAGAATGACAGTGCTGCGCTCTAGCGACGCGTTGTCGCGCACGCGCACTAGCCGTTTTTGCTACCGCGCATCCACCGCACTGGGCCCGAACAATTGGCTTCTGTTATACCTAATTTATTTTTCAAAAAATGCCTATTGTAAAAAATGTTTTAGCACAGCGTTTAAAATCAATAATTCATTGTAGAAAAATAACACTCGGGTGGTGTAGCAAATAGTATCAAAATTATACACATATACAGCTGGTAACTTCCAAGATCTCTTCACTCACTTTTCTTGACGTCGATAAACTAAAATTCAGTTGAAACCAAAATATTGGCATATTTTAAACATTGAAAATTGTTATGATTATTTTAACCCTTGTTAAACTATTTTAGAAATCACCCCTTAACTCTGTCCTCTTCATTACAGTTGCATTGATATAGCTTCTACTGAAATGGGTGTGCATATTCTTTGGGATAACTAAACAATATTGAGTCATATTTTGAAGCCTGATGATGAGGTAAAAAACCTCGAAACCGCAGTCACATCATTGTGCAAGATTTGGGTTGTTGATGGAAAAAGGTAATTAAAAACATTTTGTAATTCAAAAGGCGATTCAGGGCCAAAAAATCACAAAATGAAATCATATTATTTTCCTTGCGATATTTAAAAAAAGGTAGCAGTATTTAAACAGTTCTTATTAAATAATGCAAGTATAAAACCTAAATAAAGGCATTTCCCAAAAATACTGTTGCAGAACTTCGGATGAGGACGATTTGGATTTTTACTCAATACCTATTTGAAATTTATACCATATTTATATCCACATGAAAACTGTTGACAGTTGTATACAGTCGGAATATAAAATAATGATACTGATCGGTACAAAGGACACGTATTGTTTAAGGTGTTGATAAATCAAAGAATTAGTGTTTGAGAACATTTGAATAGGGACCCTCGGCAACTAAACAGAACGCCTTTTGTTGTGTAGAGGGAGTTCAATATACGGGTGTAAATACATTTAACAGGAACAGTCGGGGATAATGCTGGGATGTTAATTAGTTTTTGCCAACGGGAGTGGAAGTTTCTATTAGGACTGGTTTGGATTGACAAACTTCCTCTAATTATACCGATTTCATTTGCTGTGCGAACAGATTCAGTGCTTAATCGATTAATGAATAACGTGAAAACGAGTACACATTTAATTAATGACCTTTATTTGCTTTAAGTTTGTACTGTTTCAAATAAATTATTTAAATTAAATATGGTGGATGTTTTCATCTACTAGCAAAAGTTAGATTTAATTTTTTTTACTTGTTGTTTTGAATACTGAATAACGTTTTAGAAATATTATCTACATTTGTTATGGATATTTAATATAAATTAAAAATAATCAAATAGACCTAATTAGAAAGCAAGCCGAACATTTTTTTAGTATTAGGTAAATTGCTATTCATAGTCAATATATACTTTTTTGGTAGTTAGGTTCCTTAAGAATTATTTTACCACATGAAAAACTATTTAAAATCGCCTTTTAAAGCTTAGATGTGCATATTTAAGAAAATTATAAACTTAACGAGAATATATCATTAATTTAATCGGTTCATCAAACGTTGATTTTACTACTGATATTCTGACAAGCCGTTACAGCAGATAATTCCAATGATTAATCTGGGTTATTTAGATACTTATTGGATTTCCAGTAGCGTAATGGTTATTGTATGGTGATAAACTGACAGGAAACAACTGGTATTGAATCTTTTATTTTTCAAATATAAATTGGTTCTGAGCTTTATTCGATTTTCGGCTTAGTCAGTTCTAAGCTGTTTGTGTTTACTCGAAAAACACACACAGAATCTACTTCTGTTTTAATTATTATTCAATTAAAAACATTATACTCATTTATGTAATCATTATTTACAATACAATTAAAATTGCTATAATAAAACGTTATAAGTAAGAAAAAGCTTTACACTCAATGTCCTGTCAGTATATTACATTTTAATATTAATCTATATATTAACAATAAACTAATAAAGCAAAGATGTAAATTTTTCCATGAGGCGTATATTAATGATTTTGTTTATTTGCAAGGGATAATTTCAACAAAGGATTGATTTGAAAAAAAATGGATACCTTTTTTATTTATGAAATTCCTTTGGCCTTATAAATAGCCAAACGGGTAATCTGAAAAATTAAAAACCTATTTAAAAAGTAACATTTTAAATTAAATATACCATTTTAATGAACTTTAAAAATATATTTTATAGGAGTTATTCTGTTTTATATGTTGGACTATTCTTGATGTAGGATTGGTTTGGTTAGAAGCATTTTAAGTTGGTCAGGTTATTTCGTAAGTAATATATTAC
This sequence comes from Flexamia atlantica, assembly GCA_035578135.1. Classification (NCBI taxonomy): domain Eukaryota; kingdom Metazoa; phylum Arthropoda; class Insecta; order Hemiptera; family Cicadellidae; genus Flexamia; species Flexamia atlantica. The sequence goes on along the minus strand of JAQJVK010000063.1, from coordinate 1,065,209 downwards.
ATATTTAAGAAAAGGTTTGACGGCTGTTGGGAAAAATAAAATTAAATTTTTTGCCCTACCACTGCATGGAAATAATTGCATTGCGACACCTGTAAACAATACACAAAATGGTTCATTTCCGCTTTAATTTCATTCCCGCTCGCTAAATCAGGGTTACTTGAAATGTAGAATAGGTTAAGGTGGCACACAAGAGAGATAACTATGACGTCAAACACCACAGACCAGTTTCTATTGCTCAGACATCCCATGACACCCACCTTATTCTAAATTCTACTTGCACTGTTCTAAATAAGCTGATTTCATTGGCTCCGTTTCTATCTCAACTTCCGGTTCGTTCCAGTAGACATGAACATCGACAAAAACCATTGGTTTGCAATGTTTTAACCTCAAGATTTTTGCTGATGATGCCCTTAGGACAAAAGGGCGAAACAGCTGTCCAATAGATTAAATTTGGAACTGGATTGCTTAAGACGGTGAGTCTATACATTATACAGCAATCCCTGGTAAGCGAACAAACCCAACATTTGTGTACAGGTTAGTTAATAAGTTAAACTGTTGAAATAATGGTAGGAGGAAAAATATTGTGTGTATTACGAGCACAAATAGTCATTGCCGCTCTCGAAATGTTTGGCCGCACTCAGCTAACGCTTCTGCGGCCATAAACAATTCACGAGCGGTAATGACATACTTTGCGCTCTTAATACACAAATAACTATTTTGCTAGTAAATGATTTAGATTGATACTGTTTCCGCAGGTACATCTACGTGTGCCACGCACCGGTGGCGCGGACGTGGTGCACGATGCCGCGGGTGCTCAAGTGCGTGGCGTGGATCGCCGTGCTGGCCACGCTGCACCAGCTGCCGCGCTTCATCGACCGCGTGTACGAGCCGCTCACCATCTCCTGGGGCGGCCAGGACGCCGTCACCGTCTGCAGAGTGAGCCTCTCACTTTCAATTATAATTATATCCGTCACCGTCTGCAGAGTGAGCCTCTCACTTTCAATTATAATTATATCCGTCACCGTCTGCAGAGTGAGCCTCTCACTTTCAATTATAATTATATCCGTCACCGTCTGCAGAGTGAGCCTCTCACTTTCAATTATAATTATATCCGTCACCGTCTGCAGAGTGAGCCTCTCACTTTCAATTATAATTATATCCGTCACCGTCTGCAGAGTGAGCCTCTCACTTTCAATTATAATTATATCCGTCACCGTCTGCAGAGTGAGCCTCTCACTTTCAATTATAATTATATCCGTCACCGTCTGCAGAGTGAGCCTCTCACTTTCAATTATAATTATATCCGTCACCGTCTGCAGAGTGAGCCTCTCACTTTCAATTATAATTATATCCGTCACCGTCTGCAGAGTGAGCCTCTCACTTTCAATTATAATTACATCCGTCACCATCTGCAGAGTGAGCCTCTCACTTTCAATTATAATTATATCCGTCACCGTCTGCAGAGTGAGCCTCTCACTTTCAATTATAATTATATCCGTCACCGTCTGCAGAGTGAGCCACTCACTTTCAATTATAATTATATCCGTCACCGTCTGCAGAGTGAGCCACTCACTTTCAATTATAATTATATCCAGTGTACACCAAACGTTGGTCACAACTTCGGGGGCTGATAGTACTCATCAAAACTAAGAAAAAAGTTCCTATAAACATGGGTCCTAAAATGCTAGGTTATCCGACTATCGGTATGTATGTGTTTTCGACGTGATTTTGCATTACTTTGGAACTAATAAAGATATCAACTTCAAACTTTTTGAGTATATGTTGACTAATAGGACCTATTTTTGTAAGGAGTATTAAGTTTATACTTTGTATCATTTCAAAATAGCAGCCATTTTTATACTTTTATAACTTAATATCTCAAAACCATAACTTTTACAAAAATTTTACATTCGTTTCCTGCAAAACACTGAAAGGATTTTTAAGATCGAATTACAATTAACGGAGTAGTTGAAATTTTTCCAACAGATTACATGCTTGTTTTATAGCAGTTATAGCAAATTTGCTTGAATTTTAAAAAGGAGAAAATAGTATAGGAAAAACATATATTTTTAAAGGAAATTTATATTTATATAAAATCGAAAAAAATATATAGTTTAACTTCGCTTCACTGTGCTACCAGGAGCGGTTCGCCTACTGGGTGGTGTGGCTGTCTCTGGACGTCTACTTCACCGTCTACTTCGGGTTCCGCGTGATCTTCGTCCACATGGTCCCCTGCATCTGCCTCGTGGTGCTCAACGTGCTTCTGTTCCGCGCGCTCAGGGACGCTCAGCTCAAACGAGACAAACTGCTCAAAGAGAACCGCAAGAGTGAGTGCAAGCGGCTGCGCGACTCGAACTGCACCACTCTGATGCTCATCGTGGTCGTCACTGTGTTCTTGTGCACCGAGATTCCTCTGGCAGTCGTCACGGTGAGAACTGGCAATGAGCTTTGGAATAGGTTTTCAAATGTAATAGTACTCTATTTTAGTTAGGTACAAGACCGGTTGGCTTAGCTTTAGCTACATTTAGAATGATCCGGTACCAAGATTTCTCATATCAATTACATTGTCCTGTTACTTAACTTGTCTACTGCTCATATTTTTTTTAAACCTACCGTTCCATTAAGTCAGATTACAGTGGCCATGTCCAAGTATTTTACATGGTTATACATGGTTACGGCCACTGTAGTTACAATTAATGGAATGGTAGGAATAGAAGAAATATGTGCAGTAGACAAGATAATTAATAGGACCATATAATTATTGTAAGCAATCTTGGTACCAGAAAAATTCAAACGAAAGCTCAAGCTAAGGCAACCGATCTTGTGCCTAATTAAAAAAGAGGAAATGTACATCAAGACAATATAGACAGAAATGTATTTTTTCTGAAAATAAGTAATTGTGTTATAGTGCTAGAACATCCGTATATTTCACTATCGTATCCGCTAAATGTTTAAGAAGATTCACAAGAAAAAATAATAAAGCTGAGGGCATGTTATAGACCGATGTCATTTCAATTTTGGGATTATCAAGGCAAACTGGCATTTAATTCAATGGATGTTCGATCAACCCTAGGAAATAACCTGAGAAATTATTATGAAGGCCCCATTCTACTCTCAAGTTTCTTTGTTCGATGCACGAATATTTAATAAATCTGCTCGTCTTTGTCAGTTAACAAATGCAATATTCAATTATCTGAGTAACGGTTTGGGGTAAAAAGAATAGGGCTGATAATAAACCCATGCTTTAACATGTAATGTTGGCTGACGGTTAGCAATGAGCTTTCATTCACAGGTGAGTCTTGATTAATTATATACCGAAAATAAAGACGTTATATATTTATTTATTAAAAAAAACGTTGTTAGAAATCTCTCTCATACATTAAAAATGAGAGACGCATTTCAAAGGTAGCATTATTCTAATGTTTTCTCCAGATCTTAAATGTATTTCACAGAAAAACACAGAGATATTTCAGTTTGTTCTAGAGACAAATTGAATAATAATGTAGGCATGACTTGTTTACAGCTTACATTATGTCGTTTTAATGTGGAAGCCGAGCCCCATTCTCAGAAACGAGATCCAGTGCTCACGTAAACCCTTAAGAACTTTACGCTTTACTCACCTTTTCTGTCATAAATTTTCCCATTTTAGGAATTTAACCGCCTCTTGTTTTAATGTGAGGTGCAAGTTTCGTTAAATAATTTCCCTCGAAAAATATTCTTTAGCAAACAAGCTTTCCACCAGCAAAATATGAGTCATTTGTGGACATTCAGTAATATCTACCTTACGCACTAGACTGCTTAATGATTACTTATCCGCCATTAAAATGAGGAAATAAAACCTCTGCTGGTTAGTCATTTTTCGCCAGACATCTTTTATTAAAAATGCTGGTATATATTTTAGTACACCTAAGGGGGGGGGGGTGGTATTATTTTTGCATAAATAATATGGTAAAAAACTTATGAAGCTTGAAGCTGCCATAGGCAACGTTTAAACACATCGTCAAGTAAAAGTGAGATTATTTGGCAAATAATAATTAATTGTCCAAGGATTGTGATCAAGGTAGTAGCTTTATGCAGAGTCGATAAAAATAATGAGCTACAATGAGACGTAATTAAAAAGGCAAGTTTTACCATTAAGTTATACGAGGTATTAAGTTCCCAGGCCTTTAAGGGTGAAACATGCTTCATCTATACGTAATCTTCGTCCTATGTTCTTTTATAAAAAGTGTAAAATTAATTTCCAATACCTTTTTTAGAGCTCTGTTGTAATTTAATTTAATGAACCAAGTAACCCATCAGACCTTCGTGTTAATATTCGCATAAATTTACTTTTTTGCTTAATAAGCTTTTATTGTTAATTTTATTTGCATAGAGAAAAGTTTTGTATTAGGAATTAATCAGCATTTTAAAGACACGAATAAAAACGTGATTTAATTAATATTTTTATAAGAAAGCAAGGGTATATTGTTCATATACGAGTCTGAAATTTAATTATAGACCGTATAACACATTATTCAGCATTTTCTAAAACAAAAAATGTGTATTCTTAAAATATTTCCTGGCAGGTGCTGCACGTTATATCCAGCAGCATCAAGGAGTTCCTGGATTACCACGTAGCCAATGTTCTAATCCTGTTCACCAACTTCTTCATCATCGTCAGTTACCCGATCAACTTCGCCATCTACTGCGGCATGAGCCGTCAGTTTCGAGAGACCTTCAAGGAGCTCTTCATCCGAGGAGCCGTTCAGGTATTGTGATCGAGTATTCATTAGTAGTTACACGCTATATATAGCTTTGAAAACAGTTTCATCCGAGGAGCCGTTCAGGTATTGTGGTTGAGTATTCATTAGTAGTTACACGCTATATATAGCTTTGAAAATTGTTTCATCCGAGGAGCCGTTCAGGTATTGTGGTTGAGTACTCATTAGTAGTTACACGCTATATATAGCTTTGAAAATTGTTTCATCCGAGGAGCCGTTCAGGTATTGTGATCGAGTATTCATTAGTAGTTACACGCTATATATAGCTTTGAAAATTGTTTCATCCGAGGAGCCGTTCAGGTATTGTGATCGAGTATTCATTAGTAGTTACACGCTATATATAGCTTTGAAAATTGTTTCATCCGAGGAGCCGTTCAGGTATTGTGATCGAGTATTCATTAGTAGTTACACGCTATATATAGCTTTGAAAATTGTTTCATCCGAGGAGCCGTTCAGGTATTGTGATTGAGTATTCATTAGTAGTTACACGCTATATATAGCTTTGAAAATTGTTTCATCCGAGGAGCCGTTCAGGTATTGTGATCGAGTATTCATTAGTAGTTACACGCTATATATAGCTTTGAAAATTGTTTCATCCGAGGAGCCGTTCAGGTATTGTGATCGAGTATTCATTAGTAGTTACACGCTATATATAGCTTCCAAACTTATTTCATTCGAGGAGCCGTTCAGGTATTGTGATTGAGTATTCATTAGTAGTTACACGCTATATATAGCTTCCAAACTTATTTCATCCGAGGAGCCGTTCAGGTATTGTGGTTGAGTATTCATTAGTAGTTACACGCTATATTTAGCTTTGAAAATTGTTTCATCCGAGGAGCCGTTCAGGTATTGTGATCGAGTATTCATTAGTAGTTACACGCTATATATAGCTTTGAAAGTTGTTTCATTCGAGGAGCCGTTCAGGTATTGTGGTTGAGTATTCATTAGTAGTTACACGCTATATATAGCTTTGAAAATTGTTTCATCCGAGGAGCCGTTCAGGTATTGTGATTGAGTATTCATTAGTAGCTACACGCTATATATAGCTTTGAAAGTTGTTTCATCCGAGGAGCCGTTCAGGTATTGTGGTTGAGTATTCATTAGTAGTTACACGCTATATATAGCTTTGAAAATTATTTCATCCAAGGAGCCGTTCAGGTATTGTGATTGAGTATTCATTAGTAGCTACACGCTATATATAGCTTTGAAAGTTGTTTCATTCGAGGAGCCGTTTAGGTATTGTGATTGAGTATTCATTTGTAGTTACACGCTATATAAAGCTTTGAAAATGTTTTCATTCGAGGAGCAGTTCAGGTATTGTGATTGAGTATTCATTAGTAGTTACACGCTGTATATAGCTTTCAAACTTGTTTCATCCGAGGAGCCGTTCAGGTATTGTGATTGAATATTCATTAGTAGTAACACGCTATATATAGCTTTGAAAATTGTTTCATTCGAGGAGCCGTTCAGGTATTGTGGTTAAGTATTCATTAGTAGTTACACGCTATATATAGCTTTGAAAACTGTTTCATCCGAGGAGCCGTTCGGGTATTGTGATTGAGTATTCATTAGTAGTTACACGCTATATATAGCTTTGAAAACTGTTTCATTCGAGGGGCCGTTCAGGTATTGTGATTGAGTATTCATAATTAGTTACACACTATATTCAGCTTTCTCAGAAAGTGACAAAAGGCATAAGACACTTTATCGATCATTTGGCAGTTGAATTCCATGCATAGAAACAGTCACCATTATCCATGTCTTATGTATGTTAATCTTACAGTTAGTATAGGCCTATATGCAGTATAACATGCAGAATATAAACTTACATAAATAAATAGTAGTAACAGAATATAGCCTATATATTCAACTAAACGAGAGGGGAAAAATAAGAACATGCAACGACCGAAGAGAATAATAGAGCTGAGAATCAGACATACTTAAATACTGATCAACATGGTAAATGGGTTTTGTTAAAAAGCTAGAAACATAATCTTAAAATTTCATAAAGTCTAAGCTGCAGTCATGAGTTGATATTTTACCGTACAGCACATATACATAAAGTCATTAAAAATATTCCTGAATAACATTTTTCGAATTATTACTCGTACACTAGTTTAGGTAAAAATTAACTTGTCAATGTCTCAAACTATTACTTGTAAATATATATGACGGTTTAATGTGTACACTGGGGTACTGTAAACGAACTGCAAATAAAAAATAACAAAATATTATGGGGAATATTATAATCCACTGATAGGCTGAATCCACTGTTCATCATTATCAACAATTTTAGTGTGGAAGGGGGTAATTAAAAACTATAGTAAGTAGATAAACGCAAAACTATAGTAAATATTCTTAACGAGAAATGAAAATAATATGTATTTGATTGTACGTTTTCAATCTACCAAAACACAACACAAAGGTTTAGGTTGATTTATTAACAATGCTTTGGAATTCTAACACCGTACCTTCAGAGGGATGGAACCACTCTAAATTACTCGGGGCTAGCCGAGCTAACCACAAACCCTCTTCCATTCCACAGCTGCTTTCAATATACCTTATTGTCATTCTTTGAAATAAAATAGATGGCATAGGGGAAAACCTCAAGATTCGACGGCACTGTCGTGGAAATAGTGGTTGAATTAAACAGATAAAGAATAAAATTACTGGAATCAAGTCGGACCAAAACCAAGGTTGACCACAGCTAACTAGTGCCCCATTTATTGGCTACCAAGTCCGATTTAAAAATAAAGGTGGCAATATTTACCATATTCTTCTCCTTATAATTCATTGTCTTTTTAGATTCAAAATGTTTTTAATCAGCTTTAAGATTAACGCCTTCTTCTTATAGCGCTTAGTTTATTTTCCCTCAATTCCGGTTTTCGTTCTATGGGTAAAAAGGGCTACGTAGTTTCCTAAGGAAAATAATTTGAAATGAGTTTATTCTGCAAATATTTAACCTAAATTAATGTGTTCCATATGGCATACTGTATTGCCTGTGACTAAGTCATTACTTTAACGTCCCCTTTATCACTTTATATTTTTTATTATAAAATCACCTTATTCATGTACAAGCTTTAAATAGGGCTATTTTTTATTAAAGCTAAACTAATCTGATCACATATTATGACCTTCTGCATGACTTGTACCTCCGTCATTATTTTATACTCCTACGCTTTTTTATATTTTGTATTATAAGCTCACCTCTTCACGCACAAGCTTTAAAGAGAACTATTTAAAATTTTGCGATATTTTTAATAAAAAATTTTAAAATATATATATAATTACAATATATATATATTAAAATATATATATTGTGTATTTAATATATATATTAAAATATATATAGTAAATATATTGTGCTTATCCAGCAATAGATGGGATAAGCACGTCGAAACATTTTCTTTACTATCATATTAGTAACAAACAAACAAAAGTAAAAAATTAATATTAGTATATTTTTTATGGTTTTCAGGTGGCGCGGCGCAACGGCGGCGGCAGTTCGCGGTACTCGCTGGTCAACGGGCCGCGCACATGCACCAACGAGACGGTTTTGTAGTTAGGCCGCAGCGGCGCTCGCCCCGGCAGCAGTAGCGAGAAAAGCTCCAGCACCGTGTAAACCACATATCCGCAGGACTATGAAGTGACTATCCGCAGGACTATCCGCGACTACGATCCACAGGACTATCCGTAGCGACTGGTGAAGTGAAACATCTCGGTTCCTGAAAGGTGACGTTCGTAGGGACTCGGTCTCAATGTCGTCTTATTTATTTGTAAAGTAGTCATAGTTTAAAACTCGTTTTCTTAAGCGTTTGTAATTTTTATTGTTTGAACGTTTTGCAGTTTTTTAGAGTTATTTTGCAAAACTGATGTACAATATTTTGTAAAGTCTCGAATACTATCTTGTTGACATCATTGTAAATTTTTCCTGATTTTTTAACTGTGTTATAAAAAGTTTCGAACTAGCTTTACTTTATTTTATAAAGATAAAATAGGTTAATATCGTTGTATCATGCTGTCGTATATTACAGATTAATTTTGATTACGCTTGGAAAGGTGAAGTAAGAGGACGTGCATTCTCCTCTTTTCCTCTTTCCGTCTCAACTTTTACTCGCTTCAAGTTTATAAAACGAATTGAATCCTTGAAGTATTTTAATTGTTAACTGCATTTTTTACTTTATTGTCGATTCTAGTGTAAATACGTGCTGACTATTGTGTATATATTGTATTATCTAAACTAGGGACGGTACTATTACGCATTGAAAGACTGTCGACTCAGAATACCTCAGCAAATGTGTAACGAAATGATATTAAAAGACAACTACTAGATGTAATGTGTCATTCTACTTGGTTGCTCTAGGTATAGTACGACACCCCCCCCCCCCTGTGATGAGGTGGGCAGGTTGCTCCTGAGCCCCTTTGTCAATCTCCCTTCCTCATCGCACCCCCTCCCCTTAAACACCCCACCACCTCCATGCTGTGTATGGTCCTGATCGCTACGCTTCTGATGTTTATATTTTAATATGAGTGTTTATATTGTTGGAACGTACCATAAAGTCTAGGCGTTTGTTGTACATCGTTCTATTGTAATGTTATTTCAGCCAGTCAACTTTTAAATAAAATCATGAAATTCATTCATGTTTACATACTTTTTTCCTTGTTGTATAACTATGTATGTGTATTTTTTCTTGAAACTAGATGTTGTAACTAATTGTAAAACTGACGTTGGAATCCATTTTAAAAGGATACGCATGCATACCGACTGCACCAAACAACGTAAATACTGTAGAAAGGAATATTAAACACCAAATGTAGCAGACCAAAATTATTATTCTAATTTATGAAATGAATATTTGCGCTGAATAGATTCTAGGATTGTACTGAATTCATATAAAGGATAACTAAATATAATATTAATTGACTTTGATAAATGAATTATTACGAAAGTTTTTTGATCGTAAGTGAATGATCTATGTTACCCGAAACTAATCTATTATGTATTGCTTTTTACTTTCATGCATGCCCTGACTTGATTGGATTAATCTATTTATTGGTTCAACAAGCTTTATATTCATTTCACTTAAAATGTCTTCTATTAACCAATTAAAAACTATTTCTGGGACTATGATTTAGAATTTTTATTTACTATACAGTAAACCAAGTACACTTATACAGTATCAACCTAGTCTGATAGTAAAAAAAAATCTTGATTTATCAATTTAACAAATTTAATCCAAAGAAAAAATTAATTTGAACTTTAAAAAATTCATTTTCAGAGCATCAAATAAAAGCTGTACGGTTTTATTTTATACTTATTAAATATTCTTTAGTTAAAACAAGAACAAGTGTCCCAGCTAACCTCAATTACAAAAGCCCCTTCACTGGAGAGTGCGAGGGTCTTTGTTAAGTGAAGGACTCTCATGCGACTCAAACGGTCCGCCTCGGTCTTAGGCAGAAATATCTTAAATTGTGGTAACAACATGCAGCTGCTGAGTCGTAAATATTTGAAAGCAATATTTTTACATTAAAAATGTTTGCGTAAGGCTCATAAAACGAAGTTAGAGAAATACAAAACGATGTTCTGGAATAACAAAGCCTGTGTAAGATTTTTTCCGATTTGTATGCCTGCAAAAAGTACAAATTATGCCAATTCCAAAAAAATTCCATAGTGAATAGATTTAACTACGTCGTAATAAGTATTGAAACGCTGCAGATGTATAATATCGAGCAATCTTACATTGGCAGAGAGGTTGGTTGCACGAGGTATCTTTCATAAATTACAATAGCTGCATAAGCCTTAACTAGTTATTAATATTGCAGATATTAAATGATTAATAAAACAAACAGAAAAAGTGTTACTTTGCCAAAATTAATGTTTACTTGATTTTTTTGAAACCTAAGTGATTAGAGTAGGACGTGAGATAACGTGATTACTCATCATTAGGGCTAGCTGATATTTGCAACTAAATAAATACTTCAGTGAAAATAAATCTAATACGAAAAACTGGAGAGTTTAATATTAAGGGTCGGTTTCTCCAACTCAGTTTAAATTAGGATTATTATAAACCAGATTATTTTCACTATAAAACATATTATATTGTTTTTATTGCATTCAATGTGATTAATTGAAAATAATCTGGTTAAATTTAAACCTAGTTTCAACTGAGTTAGAGAAACCGACCCTAACTAAGTCAATGTAAGGCCTAAAAAATAATGGGTCACATAAAATTAACTACTTGCCTTTTTCTTGATCATTTGGCTGTTTTCATAATTTCCTATAACATAATCTGGGATTTATTTTTCGTAGATGTTTTACAAATTCCTTAGTATTAAAACAAAACAGAAATATATATAAAATTATTTGCTAGACATTACAATTGCAGCATTAATGAAAATTATTGGAAAAAACTTTACCTAGAAACAAATTACATGACTGTTCACTGATGATAGAAAAGGTTTGCTGTTATAAAGGGTGAATTTTAAATGCCCCCGTCCAACTTTTTTACACACTTTGTCAAATATCAATCCCAGATTACCCCTACACATTGTTGGGTAGTAATTCAGTTTGAATGTGTGGTTATTTTCGAATTACATCTTGGACCCGCCATATTGGACTATTTTCTAATGTGTTGTGATCCATCATTTCAAACTAGATTTTCACACCGATGAAGATGCCGAAATCATTTGCAAAAAATACTGACTCATTCATAATACATGAGAAATTTTCTATGTTTTAATTTCAACTAATTCTGAAACTATGACTCGTAAAAATAATCCCAGAATCTCAATACATAGCTAGTTAGTGCCATTTTATCACGACCTTACAACACAAGAACATACTAAAACAAAATCTTAAACTCACTGTAGTATTTGCACATCACCTGAAAAAATGATTCAAAGAATATTTACCTTGGTAAATTGCCTTGAGGTGTCAATTTATTAATTTATTAATAAATTAACACCTAATAAATTCTTTGAATCAATTTATTAGGTGTCAAGGTTTTTTCAAAATTAAAACTGAAAAAATGATCCCAGCCTTAGAATTTTGACAGTTATGTATCTGCTTATAGCAATAAAGATATTTACTATACATTGTTCATAAGTTATCGTTAAACCGCTTTTACGTGATTTTGGCGGGTTTAAAATCTCAACAATAGCGATGTATGGAAAAGGAAAATTATCATTAAAAACGAGTTACAGAATTCAACTAAGCATGAACATTTATTTTTATTTTGAATTATCTACTACAACACGTTTTTCGAATGTGTAATAGTTTAGGTCGTTTTAAAATGAAGGATTTAAGGTGGCGGTGAAATGATTAAGAAAAAAGGAAACATCTCAAAACAAAAGATCATAATTGAAAACAGATTACGACCTTAAATTCCCAACGAAAAAAGGTTTAAAATGGTGCGTCGTATCATCACCTTTGTAATTAAAATAACTTCGCTCACTTACAAATGGCCAGTCCGAGACGGCCGCCAAAAATAATGAATCTGACAAAATCACGTAAAAATGGCTCAACAATGACTGTGTCCGGTTACTAGTCAATATCTAGCTTTTTTATATTATGGACTTATTTTTGCAAGGGGAAGTGTAACAATTAGGAACAAAAAACATTTAAAACGCCCAAACATTCCGAGGAGTAAATTTTGTTATGGATTGCGTCATTGTAACTAGTGCAAAAATATAGTTTGTAATAATGGGTCCCGACCCTACCTTAACATAAAGGAAAAATTTTCGTTATTGCTAATGTGACGGAAGCAAGATGGCGGCCGAACATGACCACACCCAAAAAATGAAGAACTCAACAATGTACTTCATTGTTCCCAGAGACTAATGTGGGATTGAATTTAAAAAATGAGGTACATTTAGGGCTAAATGCAAGGAATTGGAGTTTGCGTTGATATCAAACTACATCAAACGTAATTTGTATTTTAATTGAGTAAATAATGTTAAAACTTAAACCTTCCTGCTAATGAATGTCTAACGCTTGGATGTAATTCACGAAATAAATTATTAAATTATTGTTGAAAGTCAGCGGAATTATATCATCTGTATCTGTTTTAGAGCAATAAAATAGCTCTATAAACTGATAGGGCTAGAAATATATATATATTTATATATATATATATATATATTAATTCGCGAATATAATCTGCGCGACAAGAAGTATTTATGTGATACATTCAAGCACCAAAATTAAAGGGATGTGATAAACACAAGTTCTTCGAACTGTATTTAACTGTTATGAGACCTTTGGAATGGGTTATAAATAAATTGAACTCCAATCATTATCGATGTTATATCAGAGCTACGATTCTTAGGTCATCCAGTAATATCAGCTTACAATAGCATCTTGCTTCAACCAGCCTCTACCGGTTCCTTTAACGACGCACCGGATTGGTACAGTCGACGCAGCTACGTCAATACGGGTGGTGTGGGCAACAAGATGAACATCTCCAGCTATGCCTGTACTATGTAGCAATAGACTACTTGTGGATGAGAGTAGAGAGATTTTCATACAAAACCTAAAGTCCTTTCAATAAAGTAGAAAGTACCTATAAATATTATATTTCGTAACAAGGGCTGAAAATGACATTTTGCAGGCTCGAGTCAAATTCAAATTCAAGACAAAGTCGAAAATTTGAAACGATCGATAGCTGTAAAACCGTTTTGCCAAGGAACGAACGCTATTTTTTACCACATTACACAATGCAGCGTACCCTATATAACATTAAAAATATGATTATTTATTTGACACTTTTATTAAAAACACTACTTTGAGGTAATGAGTGACGATACGTCTTCTTCATCAGTTTAAACAAACTCAGCTATGAAAATTATGTAATCGCAAACATCTGTCTTTGGAACCTATTGAACGACTTATAATTATATGATGTTTTCACGTTGTTTCAAGCTGATAAACAATCAGCTGACCTTTGGCCCTCTGGCAAAAATGAGCTGGTTTCGGCCACCGAATGACGTTTGTTATTCAGGTTACGTAGTAGTGCGGTGAAAAAACGTTTTTTAAGGTTTGGGAGTTGTTAGAATTTAATCAACCCTGAAACTACAGTACTTTAGTTTCTACTTTTACTTACATAGGTTATGATATTTGTGTTCCGTGTTTAGTTTTCAAAGAGGGGAAATAAGTTACTTTTGAGCTTAAAATTCTGTTTCATTACAAATTTAGTTATTTACTCATGAATACCAGGAGGGATGATATTTGCATTTTTATAAAAAGGTTCCAATTGTTTAAGGATTGTTTAAGGACGCAGATGATTATTAGTTTATTGAAACCAGCAAGTTCAAGTGACACATGGTCTTATTATTTATTTATTTATTTTTGGAATTGATTATCCATTACATTTTTATAGAATTTCCAGAATGACCTGTAAATTAAAGGCAAAGTAAATCAAACGTTGATATGAATTGTGATGATTAATACGATGGCTCTCGAGAGGTTAGAGTTCAATCGGATCTAGTGTCTTGAACGTGTCAAAGGGAAATAGTTAATTTCCGCCCGGTTATGATGATAAGCAATGCAATGACTTACGCTTTGGCTTGGATATTGTCAATCACTATGCCAACAGCTAGAGCTTGAGTGATAACTTACTTAGCTTTCAATAAGTTATTTAACTGCTGAAAATTTGCCCCATATAAAACATAGGCATATGGGCTAACCAATTCATCATTGCTAAGCAATTTCAATTTTTTTTTGCACAAGCCATAGGTCAATGTCTGTCTTGGTATTTTTGAGCCGATATACTGTATATATACTGCAGCTTGGAATAGGAAACAATAAATAGATTTTTATACATACAGAGTGGAAATGATTCCTATAACCACGTGATATCAAATATACAAAATCAAACTCTAAAAAATCAACGTAAAGAATTTGACTACCGGTAAGTAAAATTTCAATTTTTTTATATGGAGCGATTTCAATTCAATATATCCTGTGAGCACGGCGTTTTAGTTAATATCACACTAATTTAAGCTGATAAGTATTCCTTGTTTTCTTCGAATGAAAATTAGAGCAAATTTAAGTACAAATTTAAAAAAAAAAAAGGTTTAAAATGGTGCGTCGTATCATCACCTTTGTAATTAAAATAACTTCGCTCACTTACAAATGGCCAGTCCGAGACGGCCGCCAAAAATAATGAATCTGACAAAATCACGTAAAAATGGCTCAACAATGACTGTGTCCGGTTACTAGTCAATATCTAGCTTTTTTATATTATGGACTTATTTTTGCAAGGGGAAGTGTAACAATTAGGAACAAAAAACATTTAAAACGCCCAAACATTCCGAGGAGTAAATTTTGTTATGGATTGCGTCATTGTAACTAGTGCAAAAATATAGTTTGTAATAATGGGTCCCGACCCTACCTTAACATAAAGGAAAAATTTTCGTTATTGCTAATGTGACGGAAGCAAGATGGCGGCCGAACATGACCACACCCAAAAAATGAAAAACTCAACAATGTACTTCATTGTTCCCAGAGACTAATGTGGGATTGAATTTAAAAAATGAGGTACATTTAGGGCTAAATGCAAGGAATTGGAGTTTGCGTTGATATCAAACTACATCAAACGTAATTTGTATTTTAATTGAGTAAATAATGTTAAAACTTAAACCTTCCTGCTAATGAATGTCTAACGCTTGGATGTAATTCACGAAATAAATTATTAAATTATTGTTGAAAGTCAGCGGAATTATATCATCTGTATCTGTTTTAGAGCAATAAAATAGCTCTATAAACTGATAGGGCTAGAAATATATATATATTTATATATATATATATATATATTAATTCGCGAATATAATCTGCGCGACAAGAAGTATTTATGTGATACATTCAAGCACCAAAATTAAAGGGATGTGATAAACACAAGTTCTTCGAACTGTATTTAACTGTTATGAGACCTTTGGAATGGGTTATAAATAAATTGAACTCCAATCATTATCGATGTTATATCAGAGCTACGATTCTTAGGTCATCCAGTAATATCAGCTTACAATAGCATCTTGCTTCAACCAGCCTCTACCGGTTCCTTTAACGACGCACCGGATTGGTACAGTCGACGCAGCTACGTCAATACGGGTGGTGTGGGCAACAAGATGAACATCTCCAGCTATGCCTGTACTATGTAGCAATAGACTACTTGTGGATGAGAGTAGAGAGATTTTCATACAAAACCTAAAGTCCTTTCAATAAAGTAGAAAGTACCTATAAATATTATATTTCGTAACAAGGGCTGAAAATGACATTTTGCAGGCTCGAGTCAAATTCAAATTCAAGACAAAGTCGAAAATTTGAAACGATCGATAGCTGTAAAACCGTTTTGCCAAGGAACGAACGCTATTTTTTACCACATTACACAATGCAGCGTACCCTATATAACATTAAAAATATGATTATTTATTTGACACTTTTATTAAAAACACTACTTTGAGGTAATGAGTGACGATACGTCTTCTTCATCAGTTTAAACAAACTCAGCTATGAAAATTATGTAATCGCAAACATCTGTCTTTGGAACCTATTGAACGACTTATAATTATATGATGTTTTCACGTTGTTTCAAGCTGATAAACAATCAGCTGACCTTTGGCCCTCTGGCAAAAATGAGCTGGTTTCGGCCACCGAATGACGTTTGTTATTCAGGTTACGTAGTAGTGCGGTGAAAAAACGTTTTTTAAGGTTTGGGAGTTGTTAGAATTTAATCAACCCTGAAACTACAGTACTTTAGTTTCTACTTTTACTTACATAGGTTATGATATTTGTGTTCCGTGTTTAGTTTTCAAAGAGGGGAAATAAGTTACTTTTGAGCTTAAAATTCTGTTTCATTACAAATTTAGTTATTTACTCATGAATACCAGGAGGGATGATATTTGCATTTTTATAAAAAGGTTCCAATTGTTTAAGGATTGTTTAAGGACGCAGATGATTATTAGTTTATTGAAACCAGCAAGTTCAAGTGACACATGGTCTTATTATTTATTTATTTATTTTTGGAATTGATTATCCATTACATTTTTATAGAATTTCCAGAATGACCTGTAAATTAAAGGCAAAGTAAATCAAACGTTGATATGAATTGTGATGATTAATACGATGGCTCTCGAGAGGTTAGAGTTCAATCGGATCTAGTGTCTTGAACGTGTCAAAGGGAAATAGTTAATTTCCGCCCGGTTATGATGATAAGCAATGCAATGACTTACGCTTTGGCTTGGATATTGTCAATCACTATGCCAACAGCTAGAGCTTGAGTGATAACTTACTTAGCTTTCAATAAGTTATTTAACTGCTGAAAATTTGCCCCATATAAAACATAGGCATATGGGCTAACCAATTCATCATTGCTAAGCAATTTCAATTTTTTTTGCACAAGCCATAGGTCAATGTCTGTCTTGGTATTTTTGAGCCGATATACTGTATATATACTGCAGCTTGGAATAGGAAACAATAAATAGATTTTTATACATACAGAGTGGAAATGATTCCTATAACCACGTGATATCAAATATACAAAATCAAACTCTAAAAAATCAACGTAAAGAATTTGACTACCGGTAAGTAAAATTTCAATTTTTTTATATGGAGCGATTTCAATTCAATATATCCTGTGAGCACGGCGTTTTAGTTAATATCACACTAATTTAAGCTGATAAGTATTCCTTGTTTTCTTCGAATGAAAATTAGAGCAAATTTAAGTACAAATTTTAATTGGTAGCGAATGTGTTAAGTTTAACATTTTAAAGGGAAATCAGCTACGTTTATATTACAAGCTATATTTTTAGGTTTTTCATCTCTTATAAAAACACTGATTTCTTATTGATTTCAAACACAGTCCCAATCGACCCCAATTAAAACAAAATATAAAAGAAAGGAAAGGTATTTTTACAGTATAGGCAAAGTAACTTTAAATAAGCTTGTTTAATAGCCGTCAGCTCAACCGGGCGTCTCTAATACGCTTACAACACATCGTTCACGTTGCCGCTTCCTGTTGAGGTGTTGTGTTGTAACATAGCCGAAGTTAATATTAAATTTCCATTCATCAGTCAAACTACAACAGCAGCTAAGCTCACAAATGTTATGAGTTCGCAATATTAGATTTTATAAATAAAACTGTTCTATTTATATGCTTGAACAATTCTGAACTTACCTCCAATGAAAATTTAATGAAATATAAATTTAAATTCGTTTCATATTTGCATATTATGTTTTTTTTATTTAATATTAGATAACACTATTTCGAAATAACATAGTTTTTTATCACGATTTTTAAATAACACTATTGTATAAGGTTTATCCAAAAAAAGATGATTCTAGTTTAGTAAACAACAATATTTTAAAATGAGTTCAATGTATACTTGTATTTGGTTTTGGAAGAGCGAGAGAGAGTTAAAATAGTATCCATGTATACAAACAAAATTAAACCAGACTGTTTGGAGGAAAGAGGAAAGTTCTTTGAAGCAGCTTAACTGAAGCTCAGCCGACCTGTCGTGCTGACCGGGCACAGAGGGTGTTTCCTGGATACGAATACACTTCACTTGTCATCCAGTCTTCATGTGAATATGCTGGGTTTTCAGGTTCCGTGAATCCCTTTTAATTCAAACTATTGGTCACTGTATGTCAAACATTTATTCTACTGTTTTTTTCTTCTCATGTTAAAAATTTTAAAGGAACTCTGTGAGTAACATTCGCCATGAGTATATGGGTAAAGTATCAAATTAGATTCTACTGAATTGTCATAACCATTTTGCTTAAACTGGACAGTTACAATTTATTCGCTTTAAGGTTGTTAGTTGTATTTTTTTTACTTTTTATTTTCTCTGCCTTATGAATGTTGAATTTGGACTCATATTTCAAGATAGTTTTGAGTTGGATGTTTATGGTACGATTTTAGATTATGTAGCAGTTAATGCATTTCTGAGCTAAAGAGGTTTATTATTTTTCATAAGTAACTTGCAGATCACGATAAGTGGGATTAACATTCTCCAATCTGATAAATGTTTGTTTCAGTCAGCCAAAATAGTCTGATAGTTTTTGTTAAGCTAGCAGTTTAAATTTTGTTAGCAACGTCAGATATTTCACCGTTAGTTCCACTTTGCCCGATTTTTTTACATTGTGTTTTAATCGTATAATGTATAAACTGATAGTGAGGTAAGATTTAAGACCGCAGGCAAAAAATCTTTTAATCAAGCTTAACATTATTAATAAAAAGTTTAAAATACCTGTGCCGTCAAGTGATCCTAATTTGTAGTGATGACCACTGCAGTAATTTGTCATTACTACAATTTAGGATCACTTGACGGCACCAGGTATTTTAAACCTTTTATTAATTGTTACACAGTGATCCAAAGGCTATCCCATACTAAACATTATGTTTTATATCGCGTCCTATCCCACTGGTTGAGGTCCCATGCAACCACAGGTTTCTAAGGTAACACCGTAGCTCCTATACTTACGGTCATTCCACCGTAGCTTACGGTGGATTCACTGTAAAAAAATCAGGTAAATAGATGGAGATACTTAACGACTAAAGGTTTACTCTGAAACAAGAGAATATGGGCAATAATATGAGGAATAACAATACTATAATAGTAGTTTATGCAACGATTGTATAATGAATGTCTTTAAGCCACGAGTGAGATGTAAGTTAGAACACGAGCTAAGCGAGTGTTCTAAATATCTCACGAGTGGCTTAAAGGCATAATACAATCGTTGCATACACTATTTTATCTACGACCAACAATATACGACAAAATTTCCCCCGAAGTTAAATAAAACTCATGACTTACTAATGATGGAATAGGTCAACTAAAATTTGAGGTTAGGCAAATAAGCAGACTGAGCCATGAATCGTTGTGGAACAATCAGCTGATGGGATAAGTAAACTCAAACATGAATCGTAATGCAACAATCAGCTGATGTGCGAATTGCGTAATTGTTATTATGACACTACTTCCGTCAAATGCCGAGCTCCCATTGGCCTAGAACCAGTACTCTAAAGTGACTCCAGTACTCTAAAGTCGTCATTAGAGTACTGCTTGATTTTTGGTGTTTTAATGTATATCATTATAATGTTTATTGTAATACCATAATTGGTGCTTATTGCAATGGTCGTAGATAAAATGGTTAATGATATGCATTGTGCGACTACAGATCGTAAATTATATGGTAAATAAGCATTTGAGGTGAAATAATGTAAACTATGTTGAATGTTGACTTAAACCATTATCATCTCACGCAAGTCTTATGGAAGCAAGTCAATCTTAAAATTGTATTTGAGTAATACAAAATTTGTTTTCCCTATTATTTTTAATGTTTAGATTTAAATAACGTTTTAATATAAATCGCAGGATCACTCTAATATTCACTGTCAAATAACAGCTTATTCGAATGCTGGAATAAACTTATACTTAATGACAGAAACTGTCGAATTTTCGAGGCGTTTAAACTTTTCTTGCCTTAATAAACATTAACGTCTCAAAGACCACACTTTTTGGATTGTTAAAATAATTTAACAGTCTGTTTTAATTTTTATACCAATAGCTACGTGCTTACAGTAGTCCAAATGTAGTAAACATTCCTCTTTGAAAAACTGTTCATACTTATACCTATTTATACTTCTTCAGTCGTCCCGAAGACCATATATGCGGCATGAGACCAGTCATCTTCAACTATTCTAGTATCTTCTTATTCTATCACGGTTCTGTTGAACCAGGTCTTTTCAGGATGGGCCCAGGTTAGGAGAAGTTAGGAGGTTCATGAAAACAACAATATATTAAGTGAGTTTTCAGTTTAGTTCTGAATTTTTTGGGACAGTTAATCTCTTTTAAAGAAGTTTGTAGGGTGGCAAAGAATTTAAGTCCAATGTTGGAAGGTTTTTGTTCAAAAACCTTTAAATTTTGCTGAACTGATGGATTGATTGCTCTGTTCCTTGTATTGTAACCATGAGAATGCGTAGGCACCAGATTATTGTTTTTTTTTACATAAATGATGTTCTCAAACATGAAAAGTGATGGGACTATTAAAATTCCTAAGTTTTTAAAGTGACTGTGACATGATTCTGTAGGTTTGAGACCTAGGATACGCCTTACTGCTCTTTTCTGTATGACAAAAATTCTATTGAGATTGTATTTACTTGATGCACCCCACAGTACTATGGAGTATCTTGTGTGGCTTTCAATTAACTAAAGTAGACTAGTTTAGACGATTTTATGTTTCTTAAATAGGCTATATTTCTAAGAACAAAAATGTTTTTTGACAAGGTTGCTGCTAACTTATCCACCTGGTCTATCCACCTCAGCCCACAGTCCAATCTCACTCCTAAATAGTCTGTTGAGTCGGAACTTTGGATTTCCTCTTCATCGAGGAAAACAGATGGGGGAGAAATGTTTGCTCTCATTGGTTGTCAAGATACCCATCTCATACCCGTCAAGATGAAATAAGAGTCTTACAGAACTCTAAAGATGCATAGTCTAAAAACATTCCGCTACATGATGAGACATTGGTACCTTACCTGAAGACAAAGGAGTGCCTTTAGTGATTCGGTAGCGTAGATGGTAGCGCACTCGGCCTCGGAACTGTGGCCACGTAGCGTCGCAGGTTCGAGACCCGAGCTTGTCGCGAACTCTTAGCAGTACTGCTCATCCTTGTACTGTACCGTCTCACTCCTTGTCATTGCTTGATAACGTCCACAAAAAAAGGAATTACTGCTTGAAAACCGCATTATGTATTTGTGTAAGCTTTTACATTTTGTGGTCGCCCGGTTGCTTCCACATTAAAAAAATTTAAAAAAATAATTAGAAAGTCAAGAAACAACCTTAGGGACTTGTGGGTTGTCATGTTGATAACAAAACAGGTCTTTGGGTACCTTGGTAGCAACGCTGTTTATGGTAAAACAGAGTGGAAAATAGTATTAATTTATGCCAATACTACCGAAGACACACTGCATAAAGTAATCATACATACAGAGCAAAGCTCACTCATTTGAGTCCTTTCTTTATTTTGCAACCAGAACCATTTTCGTTAAAACCTCAAAACAATTATTTCATGTTCTTCTTGAATTTTTCATCTTCCTGAACTTTGCTATGAATAAAAGTTACATTATCAACTAAAAATACTTTTACTGGCTCCTTATTTTCTCAATCAAGACAACTCAAACTCTTAGCTTACCTGATTATTATTTGAACCTACCCAAACATGCAATATTATTGTCCATTCGACATTGGTCAGGACTTTCATTTTGAATTAGCGTCCTTTGGTGAAGAATCTTTCATATACAGGGTGTTTAAACATGCGGGGCAGTAACTTACGTAGTGATTCCTTGGGTCAAAATACGAAAAAAAGTTTATATAAACATAGGTCCTAAAGTGCTTCGTTTTCGGGCTGTGTGTCTGTTTGTGATTTTTACATATTTCATCATATCTCACGAACCTCTTAACGTATAACTCCAAACTTGGTATATGGATTACCACTATTAAGAATTATTTTTTGTAAGAAGTGACAAATTTCTACTTTGTACCATTTCAAAATGGCGACTGTTTTTTGTTTTCAAAGCCAAATATCTTAAAAACCATAAATTTTAGATCAACAATACAAGATGTAAAAAAGCTGTAAACTTTAATCCAATTAACGCTGATATTAAGATTATGATGACTGGACAACTAATAACGGAGAAATTTGAACTTTTCCGAATAAAAACATGCAAATTTTTGACAGTATGTCCAAAAGAACCATGTTTTTATTCAGAAAAGATAAAATTTCTCCGTCATTAGTTGTCCAATCATCATAATCTTAATATCAGCGTTAATTGGATCAAATTTCACAACTTTCTTGTACCATGTATAATTTTTCTAAAATTTACGGTTTTGAAGATATTTAGCTTTGAAAATAAAAAACAGTCGCCATTTTGAAAGGGTACAAAGTAAAAATTTGATACTTCTTACAAAAATAGTTCTTAATAGTGGTTATCCATATACCAAGTTTGGTGTTTTTATGTTTCGTGGTTCGTGAGATATGATTAGATAGTAAAAATCATAAACAGACACACAGACAGAAAACGAAGCACTTTAGGACCTATGTTTACATAAACTTTATTGCTTATTTTGACACAAGGAATCACTACGTAAATTATTGCCCCACATTTTTTGAACAACCTGTATAAAACCTTGGACCGTGGAAGAAAGAAATAACATATCCTAAAAATGGATCAACTTAGAAAACATTTTGAGATTATTACTCATCACTTGCTTGAAAACACATATGAAAAGGTTTAGTTTATAAATTACAAAAATGTAGGTAAGAAACCAAAATCACTTGATAAACTATTACGAATTGATTCTATGATTTTGTCTGTTCGTCTATTGTGTCACTCATTCTTGATAATGTACCGCAATATATTACTGTGACACAGCCAATACACGATAACAATGCGCTGCGGGAAACTATTCCCCATGTGTTCAATGTAAGAAATCATCAAAATAAATTACATCTATCTTGGCAAATCACTTCCCCAATTCTTTTGGTCTGTTGTAATGTTTTGCCTCATAAGTTATTTTGCTGGAGGAAAATAATTTATGTTTTAGTTTTATTAAGGATGTTTAATTAAATAAATATGAACTAGTATTAGTTTAAATAAATCTCAACATATTAAATTATAAATCTTGTTATTAATTTTACAACATCAAAATATCTGCTAACTAACGTTTTAAGAGTGGGAAAAACATTTACGAATATAATGAGAAAGCCGTCTAAAGCCATGCTTGTAATTAACATTTGCTGACTTTGACATGTTTTAGAGAAGAATAACGCTTGTGTAGTTAAGTTCTTACCGCACAGTATAACTAGAAGAAAAATAGAACTGCCACGTTTTCTTTTGATTCCTTATTATGTTTTTGTACGTCTTTTGACGCCTTCTTTAACGAAGTATAGATAGGCTATTTTTAATAACTATTATCTGTCCAGTATATGTTTTAGTCTTAGTTCAAATTTTTCACGTGTACGTACTAAGTACAGTGGGTCTAACTGAGGTTCCTTAGAAATTGAAATTCACCTTTAAGTGTCCAGAAACTATGATTCTATTTATTAAAAGTGTATTTAAAAATCTCATTAATATTGTTATACCTGGCCCGTGAATGCGATCAGTGAGCGGTGAACAGGGGCGTTTTTCACCATAAACGGCTAAACTTTAGAATCTGTCCCTACCGTTAAAATCAATGTGAAAATCGATATTTACATCGATGTTTTCTTATTTGAAATAATTTATCGAACTCCTTAATGAACATGTTTTATTCTTGTTATTAACGTACAACGTGTTGTAAAATTTATAATTTTATAATTTCGTTTATAATTTTAAAAAGTCTATTACAGTAATTATTAATATCCTATTATAAGTAGAGAAACCTTTTAATTATTAAGTCAATGTAGAAACTGAAAACCCTATAGGATATTCAAGGAATGGAAGAATTTGGTTTGCTAAGTGATTTGGCTTCGTATTAGAAATTGCGATGAATCTAGGAGTGAAAAGTGACAGTAGTGATGTTAATAATATAACCAACGTGAATGTGTGGATGTAAAACATAAAAATCACTGAGAAGGTACATGGTTCGAACATTGGAAGATGGAAAATGTCATTGGAAACTAACTTATATGTGCCCCAAGTATACTCAATTAATTGCAGGTAGCACGAATGCTTAAGTAAAGCACGAAGCTGACTACGACTGACAATGAATCAAATGCAAGGTGACGTACGATATGAAATTAGTTTTAAGTACGCCATGTTAGTTAAAATCATAGTTGAGTTATGATATGTTGATAACGTTATAATATACCCTAATAAGTTTTGGATACCAAAAATAACTACATAATTGTAGAGAACATACCTTAATTGACTTACTGTCCAACTTTGACATAATTATGATGAGCGGTCTTTGTGTTCTGCCTCCCAGAAAGCAGCGATGTCGGCAGGTAAAGCGTCACCGCCGCTAGCGGCAACACCCGATCTCCACCCTTATAAAGCGCGCTGCGGCGGTTATGTTAGGTTAGGTTATAAATACGTTAGTAGGAGTTTCTTCATTTCGTTACAAATCAAACGATACCGGATGAGTCATACGTTTGCCCGCCAAATCCTGTAGGCAAGTAATGGACACACTTCGGTCAACAACCTGACCTAGGCCTACTTGGAGGGGATTTGGCGGGCGAAAGTATGACTCATCTGTTATCGTTCGATTCGTAACAAAACGAGAAAAGTCCATCTAACATATTTATGATAACCTAACCAAACATAACCGCCGCAGCGCGCTGTATAAGGGTGGCCTCCGTATAATGCCAAAGTACCTGAGACTGTTAGGGTTCATCACGTTTGTAAAAATTATAGTTTTTTTATGAACTACTGATTAGTGGTATCTCGATTACGATATCGAAACGTTTTCATGATTAATATAATCGAGATGTTAGATCTAAAATAAAACATTTTAACGTCGATTTTAACGATGGAAACGGATTATAAAGTTTCGCCCCATCGACAAACCTTCTTGCCACTCACCCGCCACATCAGCAGCCGGCTCTGGTACCAGCTTAACGAAATGTTAAAGTTGTGCGGGCGCCGTTAGGGACAAACTATGCCGCCAGGCAGCATGACAGTCTAATGATTTTTTTACTTTATTTTTCTGAACTTTTTGTCAGTGCATGTGATTGGGATGTGTCATAAAAATGTTCTGGTAGCATTCTTTTGTTGAAAGCGGGTTGCCTAACCAAATTATGCAGGTGTTAAGTTCAGTTTGTTTATGCAACATTCCTGGAGAAAGTTTAAATTATAAAAATTTTATTTTTTGGAATATAATACGGAATCATTTGGCCTACAAAATGACATAATTTTAAAAGATTTTACACTTATGAAAACGGAAGGAAAAATTATTTCCCAACAACATTTAAAATTTGTTTATTTATTTTTCAATTTCCTTGATGTTAAGTTTGAGACATTCATTAATCATAAATAATTCCCAAATATAGGCCCCTGTAGGTTAAACCGTGTCTTCGTGAATGATGCAAGGAGGATGGGGATTTTTGCCCCATTATTACACTTTTGACATCTGTAGCTCACAAATTTTACATCCAAAAAATTTGTCTTAATTCCTCGGAACTTTCTTATCATGAGTAACATAAAAATAGAAGAAAACGTATCATAAAAATTTTCGACTGCACCACCTTAACCGGATAGCCTAGTAGATATAATCACCTCATAACGGGGGAGCCACCGTCTGTCAGTAGGATAGCATGTTATTCATTTTAAAAAAAAGAGGGTGGCGGCCTCTTTTTCACCTTGCCTTTGCCCCGCCCACATAGACTATTGATCTGTGCGTGGACGTTATCAAGCATAGACAAGGAGTGAGCCGGTACAGTACAAGGGTGAACAGTACTGCTAAAAGTATGCGACAAGCCCGGGTCTCGAACCTGCGACGCTTTGAGGCCACAGTTCCGAAGCCGGGTGCGCTACCAACTGCGCCACCGACTCACTTAGCCATAACTGACATAACTTATTGCCATATTAATGATAAAGAAGATGGAATGGTGACGTGAGTTGTATTTGGGTGATAATGTTTGTGTGACATAGGTGATTAGGTATTTGTGAAGAAGGAAATAACGTACTTGTAACGTAGGTGTAATGAGTAATATTGTTTTGTTGACTTTCGACTACTAGGAAATATCTAACAAAACTACTATAAAAAGTAAGGCAGTAAAACTGGCTCTTTAGATTTGACTTATTATACTAGTAGCCACATAAAAGAATGTTAAATACATCACACACTGAAAATCCATTAGAAAGGTTATTATAGAGCTATTTTTATTATTTATTTATTATTATTATCTCCTCTAAAGCTTTTATATTTTATTTTTTTATTTTGGCACTACTTCATCCGATTACCCTGTTCTATAAGGAAAGTTTTTGAGTAACAAGAAATTCAACTAAATGAATGTCGAACTTTAGACACTCCAGCAGGGGGCAGCCTCCCTGGTACGACCAATCATGTTGACATGTAGACAAATTAAGCTTACTGAGAAATTAATTTACTTTGATTTGATCCGATACTTCCGTTCATTGCTAACCGATTTCGAAAAAATTTCGTATTCATTTGTGGGATAATTGTGAATTCATTATATTTTACTGTAGACTTTCTTGCTTTAAGGCAGAAAGTTTGTGTCAGTTTGCTGATACCATTTATTTTATATCTTCTGATCTAGGAAAAGCTACAGGCAAAACGTTGCTATCATGAAAGTTCGTAAAGTAACAATCTTTTCTAGTTTTATTGTGAATATTGACATTTATACGTCAATAAATAGCTTCTCAATGATCGCAATAAACCTAAACTAGATCTGCTGATTTCCGATATGAATAAAATATTGTTAAGTGAAACACTTTACCAACATTATTTTGAAGGGCTATTGTCATGTTTAATGCATGAAATCTAAAAGTAAACATTTTCCGTCTTAAATTTAAGTGCATGTTTAAAGCAAAATATTCAAATAATGTAAAGCAAAAGGTAAAATATACTTTGATTTTATTCTGATTTGAGCCATTCGGCTGATATAAGAGCTAGATTATATAAAAAAAGGTTCAAACGTATGAATTATCATATGTTTGAACCTTTTTTATATAATCTAGCTCTTTATGAAAAAACAACATTTATTAATATGCCCAAACAGATAATATTTTAACGCCGTTTGAACAGTTTTAGAAAACTCGCAGTTAAAAAAATGCATCTAAAAATAGTTAGGCCCACATCGAAAATGAAAAAAAATGTTGATAGTAATCTTTTGAAACAAGTTACAAGGAATCTGAACTGAATTAAATTAGATTATAAAATTAACAAAATATTGGTTTCATCCCACGATGCTCTGTCGCTATTCACACTCACTGACCCGTTGTATTTAGGACAGCTGCCTTGGGCTGTAACAATGAACCTCTATTCATCATCGGAAGAAAAGCGCCCGAAATTTATTTCAAGAAGGCCTATGTTTGTCCATTAATACTCACATATATATTATTTTGTTTCTTATCTCTTCAGTACCATATTAAAATATTCCAAATATTTATTGTTTTCATACATATTTACAGTTATGACCTAAAATATAATTTACAAGAGTGATTATGTCATAATCTACATAGATTATTTAAGCGATTTATCTTTACTATATTAAACCTCTTTTTACTCTTTGTAAGTGCTAGTTGCTATGCAATAAATTATAAATGCTCAACTCCTACTTAATTGTGCTTGTCCTTGAAAAAATAAACATTACGGTATAGCATTTTCGTATTGTTTTACATTCTCAATTATATTTTTTAATAAATAATTTTTCTTTATCCTTTATGATCTAATTTAGTTTGATTAAGATACCTTATTTTTAGCATCGTGTTGCTACAGTTCATGAGCTGGCGTTTCTGAAATTTAATTAAATTTTCTCTATTTAAGATTTCTGTCGGTCGATAATCCAATTTAACATACAGGCACTTAAAACAAGGATAAAAGGACACAAATATTGCGAATCCATCGTTTGCAGGCTAAACTTCATAAACGTAACTCCTAACTTGCATGTACCAGAGGAACATGCTTCGCACATGTACGAACTCTAGCCAGAGATAAAAGTCTCCACAATTATGACATTATGAAAATAAGCTCATTGATGCAGTTACTATTGAGCCACTGAACTAACTAGCCAATAAACCATTTAACTTAATGTATATTGATTGTTGAGGCTTTTTACTGTAACTAATTGAAGACTGGTTGGGATTTATAATTTATTTCATAACGTCCATCGTTGAAAGGGAGGTAAATACGACCAAAAATTTAAGGATTGTGTCGGAAAACATATTGAAACGCATTGTTGTATCAACACATATTAATGAATATTAATCTTAAATTTAGCTGTTACCATTTTATTCAAAATTATACTTTTCTGATGTCTGCACGAAAAGAAACTTTTGATACAGAACCAAAGAATTCGAAAGATAAATTTAAGTACAGAACTTGATTGAACATTTTCGTTCTTACTATAAATTAAATTAAATTTATAACAAGTTGGCAAAGTTTCGAAAGCTGATGAGGTTGTTGCTTATTGTTTACCTCACATTTCGGTGGCTGCTGAGAGAGCTAACAACAATTTACATTGGCTCGATAATTAACTCTCGTGCAAAAAGAAAACAATTTGGCCACGTAACTTACCATTACTGTAAACATTGTTATAGCTAATCATTTAAAGCTAAAAGTATAAAAAATACTTGGATAAGTTTACAAATAAACTACCCCAACTATGTGGATTCGTATCTCGGGATTCATTGTATTAGAGGTATATAGATGAGTTTAATTTAAAGAGACCATAAATTCAACAACAATATGGGTGTGAATTTCTTGCATACAATACATTATGTTTGTTTTAGGTGCTGAATATCCTGTGATTTGTTTTCGGAGGACTTACTTTTTATGTATCCCCAAAGAAAATTTTTAAAGTAAGGTGGAATCCAGGAATCTTGAGGAGGCTACAGTTCACGAGCTAGCGTTTCTGAAATTTAATTTAATTTTCTCTATTTAAGATTTCTGTCAGTTGATAATCCAATTTAACATGCAGGGACTTAAAACAAGGATAAAAGGACGTAAACCCTTCACTGATAAAATAATGCAATAATCCTTCACTGATAAAGTAATGTTTTGGGTTGCGTTGAAAAAACACCCTGTAGCTCCTTTACCCTGCTGTAGCTCCTCCTTGTAGTCTGTATAGAACTTCGCTTCGGAGGTCCTCCACGTTTCATTTTTATTATTTAAAACTATCCTTCGAACATTTGACACTAATCCGTATAAAAATAAACCAAACTAAAAATAAATATTTATATTTTAATTTTCTTAAGGGTTTTATAAAAATAGCCTTTAAATATAAAAATGTGTTTACGAACAAAAGATTTTACTAGCATGCATAAAAATAAAAACAGCCTGAATCAGCTTTTTTTGGTTAACTGCAGCCAAAAAATTACCATAAAATGGACATTTTAGATGGACAATTTAAAGGAATGGAGGAGGGAAATTGGATTTTTCCCAGTCTTGTGACCAGCACCAATCGATTTCTCATAGCCAAAACTCTCATATCAAACAAAAGAATAAAAAATCCTTGAATGGAACAAAAACTTTTCCAGTACAAACAATGTCTAACAGTATATAAATTAAGATTTTTATGAGGAGTATTGATTTTAAATATCTAAAGGGAAATAAAATGAAAGCGTACATGACTGTGTAAAATTAATAGATCCTTTATTTCAGAAACTTACTTAGTAGGTAATGACATCGACATTTGTTGCCAAAAGACCAAAAAACTGCAGGCGAAATAGGCCAAAAAGCTGCACTGCATGAAAACGCAATAGAGTACTGGCATGATTGCCATCAGTGGGTAGTTAATATTATTTCAGTTAAAAGCAGAACTAATGGGCAAAATGGAATTAGAGGAGGAGAGTGTCAGGCCAAGTGATTGATCTTAAAGATGCGTACAGGCAAAAGTAATTGGTCGTTTTGTGGATTCGATAAGTCTTGTTCAGCGGAAGCGAATTCGGTTGATAAATAAAATTATAAATAGATTTTAGATCGGAAATTTTAGCTATTTCCTTGGATTCTCTTTGGAATTGCTGGTCGGGCACTACTAATATTTCATAACTTTAATAAAAAACTCAAGACTTTAGAATCCGCCTCCACCGTTAAAATCGAAGGTAAAAATCTATATTTCGCGATTGGATAAAAAAATCGATTAAAAAAAAAACTTTTTATTGTTATTAATGTGAAACATATTTATTTGAAATAAACAATTTTGGTTACTGTTTAACCGTTTATTAAAATTTCAATTTTCAATTATAACTTTTAATATCCTATCACAATTAGAAAACTGACAAACCTAGAATCAGGAAGTCAGTGATGGATTGCAAACATTTGCTTTGTTAGCTAATTCAGTTTATCATAATTATTTTTATGGTATAATAGAAGGTTCTACCAGCACCTAGGCAATTTTTGGTAGAGCCCAGGTGTCATTTCAAAGTGTATTTTCTCAACGTTTGGAAGGCAAGCTAAAGTTTATATAGTTACACAGTAATTGTAACCACATTTTTGAGATTAAAATAGTTTTATTTCGATTAAGCCTATTAGAATATTGTTTATTCACAACACTATCTTGCATATAAACATTTTTTTTAATTATCTATTATTATTATTATTTTTTAATTTTTTTAAACGTCTTTTTTTAATTATCGTTTCGATGATAGTATCGAAATGTTGTTTTGGTTAGCACAATATCAATTGAAAATTTCGAAAAATATAGATTTTTAACTTAGATTTTAACAGGGGGGTATTCTAAAGTTTCACCAAATCACGTAAGTTTTATCAAAGTATCAATAATTATTTGTTTACATTAATTAAATTAAATAATACAAGTAACTGGAACAACTCGAACTGAAGATGTTCAGGTTTCACTAAAATATCGTTAAGTTAAAGTCACTGTTTAAAATATTCAGGACTTAATGTGGTTTCGATAAAATCAAGTACGATGCAAAATACTTTATCAGCAATAGATATAAAAAGGTGGATAGTTGCTGGCATGTAATTTAATCGCTTTTCTTGCTAATTTCCTATGCTAAATAATTGTTGGGCATGTAATATCAAGCTCCACAAATTCACAAGTTTCACTTTCCTTTTGTTATTGCTGACCTCACTTATACACGCTAGTCAGATATTTTTTTGGAGTATGTCTTCACGTTAGACAAAAATGCTGTGGATAAACAAGGAACCATTTCATTCAGTTTTCTTACAAAGTTATCTTTAACTTCCCCATTTATCATTTAATGTGCCTGAGAGTAAATGTTCATGCTTAAATGAAATGGCTTCATATTTATTATCAACTGTGTTTTTTGTTCATTTTAGAATCCTCGTCAAATTTCAACACTAATATCAAGGAACCGTAAAGATATAAATTTCTTAGAAATCTTCTACTTAAAATTAACAAGGAATAATATTTCTAAATACAGTTCAAGTTAGGGTTCATACATGTTTTGTAACTTTTTTTAATAAACTTTTCTCAAATGAGTTTTATTAAAATATATAAATTTCTTAGAAATCTTCTACCTAAAATTAAGAAGGAATAATAGTTCTAAATACAGTTCAAGTTAGGGTCCATACATGTTTTGTAACTTTTTTAAATAAAATTTTCTCAAATGAGTCTCGTTAATATCGTTAGAAGTAATATTTTAAAAGGAGGAAATAACCTCCCCCACCTTATTTTTTTTCTCTTGGTCAAGATTAAGGTGCTGTGAGAGTAGAAGATTAGTATAAACCGCTTTTATTATTTTATTTTATCTTATTTATTAAAGGGCTTATAATGTGAACATGACTTGGAGCAGTATTGAGAGGATTGCATTGCAAAAAAGCTAGGCTAATATCATAGTATAACCTACTTTTATTCACTTTGAATCGTCCAAGTAAATTTATTTGGAACAGTGAGGATAGGCTCTAAGTATTAAGCTGATTCGAACAAAAATTATTCACTATGTATGTCTATCATTGACTGTTCATGTGGATATATTTTGCACTCATAAAATATTTCTCAATCCTTAACACAGTTTATCAAATAATAGTCGGAACTAAAGGTAGACTGAAACCACATCCAACCAACCACGTGTGCCAAAACCCTTGTTAACAGTTTGACCGTCACAAACAAGGACGCCAGTGCTTCAACTAACATTTAGGCATTTAGATTCACTTGTATGATCTACGTACGTCGTTATTAGGTTTCCAAGGATCGTTACAAAGTTAGATGTTCGGCTCATGAGGGAACATAAATCGAAAGTAGATCATTACTTAAATTTCTTCCATGTATAAAAATAATCGCTGTATCCGTTAACTAATGAGTGTTATACTCATAAACAATGCAGTTATTTTTATATTTGCATCAATCGCTTCAATTATTTTTTTGTTAGTTTATCGTTAAATATATTCCTGATTAGTTTTTCAAGTAGCATATTAAGTCACGAAATCTCTAAATTACACACAAGGAATTTGCACCAACTAAATGTAAACAAGTTTTAATCTTGTCAGGCATTTCTGTATTAATTTATATTAATAAGAACTATTTTTATAGGTATAATTATTTTTATATTAATTAGTTTATATTATGAAAACCTTAATTATTTATTCCAATTATTATTATATATTAAAATATCCAATTCAAAATGAAAAGTTTGAATAGATCAGTCAAAAAGACATAGAAAATAATTTATAACTACGTCTTAAATCAAATGACAAATTTGGATAAGATAAACACTACTTAACAATGATTTTAATGCTTGTGTATTGCGGACATGTTGCAGCTGTATGTTGGATTTTGTACAAAATTTCATAAAAATTATGCATAAAAGTATCCATTTTCTTAGTATATTTGACTGAAAAGAATATTTTACTTTAAAGTTAAAGGACTTTTTAAGTCAAATTTATTCCTAAAAATAATTCTTTATTACAATGATTGAAATAACACGATCAGCAGTATTGACATCAGTTAAACTTTTGGTTAGGCTTCAATCTGATGTTAGCAGTAACCAAATTTGGTAAAATTAACTCCAACCAATAACAGTAAAACAATCTTTAATTAAGGTTAACAATTATAGTGAAATCGGACCTCGAAGTTTTATCACCAAATATAAAATTTCAACAGTGTTAAAGAAATTATAATTCAACAACAAGATGGAGCATATTTAAATTTAGTTACTAAATAGATTATTGAGACTTAATTATTGAAAACTTAAGTTTTCATTTGATTTTAAATATTGTGCATGTAAACATGTCTCAACACCTTTTAAGCTACGCAAAACAAACTTTGTCCCTTATCCCTTATCCTACCTAAATAATTGCCCTGCAAAGTGAAATGTAAATAAGCTGAAAGCGATAAAGCTATGTCAAAACTCCAAATAAATGTAAGTTTAATGCACTGTCTGAATTGCTGGGTTATTAAATTTTAAACATGAATAACATTTGAAAATCTTATAATTATTCTTCTGGCAAAGGTTAAAATTAAGGATATCTTAGGGAAAAAAAAACTATTGCCACGCCTTACAAGTTCATATGAAATGGCGGTTTGATGAACGAAAACAACATACCTACTTCACTCACCTCTTTCAATTCCTTGTTATAAATAGTTAGCATTTATAAAATTCCACGTAATAGATTAAATAACTACGTTACTTATGTTCCTGAGTGATGATACAACTATCATTGTAAAAAAGTATGGTTCCGAGAGATAGTTGAAGTAATGTAGCCAATCGAGTGGGAGCAGTTTATTCCAGGAAAGGGCAGTAGGTTCATGATAGGTCGCGTGGTAAATCACCACATCATCAATTCCCTGGATGTAACTACGTTGACACCGGCCGGTCATTAAATGTTTATGTGTTTACAAACCTCTGACCCAGCAAAGGTTAACCTGTAGTTATTTCAAACCGATTTACAAAGTTTACCGCCGAAATCATACAAATCAAGGAGTAAATGATATAAAAGAAAATAAATGGGAAAACACCATAGTAAAAATGTAAACACAGTACTAATTCTGTACCAAAAACCTCGAAATCCAAGTAAATATGATAAGGAATCAAATGCTTCATAAAGGCGATTCCTTTTGAATTTTGACCACATTTAGTAATTTTGGTATTGCTCTTATTTAAAATCTTAAAGTATGTAAGTTTATTTTGTAATTACATTTTTCACAATGCTTTATACAATTATTTGTTTTGTTTGATTTTCTTAGTATTTTTAACAAAAAGAAGATATAAGTTTTAAGCTCATATAAGGAGTTATATGTATATTTAAATTTTCATCTTACTTACATTTAGGTAAATGTTAAAAACTATTTTAAGAAGTAAGTGTACAGGAAGAAAAGATTAATTTCAAACTGACAAAGATTCATTGAAACCAAAATTAAAATATTTAGGAAACAATAATTTTGATAATTTTAACAAAAATTAATTTAGATAAAAAATCTTATTTAAAAACTGTGCTTAAAATCCCCAACAATAAATACAAATATAGTTTAAAACTCGTTTGATCTACGCCGGTGCAAATTCCTGTTGTAATATTTATAGATTCCATAAAGTCATTAATCTGGGAAGATAATGATATTATTTAACAATGCATAAAAATACAATTTAATTCAAGCAATTGATGCAGCTCCTTATAAGTAATTCAAACTTTTACTTCTAAGAGGTAAGTGTGTTAGAATTTTAAAGTGTTCTCTTCAATAATTTTCATACCCTTCTCAATAAAAATGTAAAATATAATTGTTAAGCCTAAGTAAATATAGATGTTACTGTGAATAAGACAACACAGCACGTTGGTTGGACCGCAAACATTTAACATGTTTACTCTTTCATCAGAGGTTTGTTTCATGCAAGACACACTTCATGTTGTACGTGGTCAAATGACTATGAATAGACTTAATTGCACAGTGTCAGCCACATATCCTGCTTTTTGTGTCGAGTTAATATTATTTGTACACGCTAGTTCTTTTCGATTTTTAAATTTTAGCACACGAAATAGCTCAAATGATCAATAAGATATCCATTATTTTGTAAGTATCAAAGCTGATAGATTGATCAAAGATTAACTAACTAAACCAACGTATAAAAATTAAAACTACAATTTTTTGGAGATAATGAAGCTGATAAGCAAAGCAGTTCATAGCCTAGCAGATTCATTGTTAAGACATTGGTTTGAAAATGAACCTAAATTGTTGAGTACGGAGTTGAAACCCTGTACTCAGATTGTTGTATAATATTACAATAGGTATAAACTAATACGTCAATGAAATATCTACCTATCTACTCTACAAAATCCCTCGCTATATCCACAATTTCTTTGTCTTTCTGATTGAGGTGATTTATATCATCCAGTTACAGGTATCTGCTTCACATCCAGGACCAAAATGTGAAGTGAAATTATTATAATGTAAAATAAAAGAGCAACAAATGAGAAGCTTTTCCTAATCATCAGTTGACTGTAGTAATTGTATTTTTTTTGTATAAACAAAAATACAAAATGTATCATATGTTAATATTTAAAATTAAAACATTATTTGTAGTCTGTAATTTGAGATAAGTGATTTTGCACAGTTTTAATTTCTACTAAAATCCAAAAATTTACTTTTAATCTAAGGCAATAGTATTTACAGCAACTGATTAGAAATAACGCTGAGGTAAGATACAAAGTTTAGTATGCCACACACGCTGTGATCTGTTTTGGTTAATGAATCAAACGTCTCATGATACATGCGGTATCCATTGGCTCGGAACATGATTGACTGCACTGATTGGTTGCATCATGCAACGGGTATTTCACTGGTTACCAGAGGGCCAGACTGACCGACGTGGATTGCCCAGAACTTAGGTTTGTGTCTTCAAGTTTAGGTTATTCCAGAACAGGACAAAAATTAATCCAGAAGAGGATTTCTTACGGTGCAAATTGAACACATTTGAATAGAATCAGGAAGAATCAAGTGTTTCTGAAACGTACTTATAAATGGTATCAGCAAACTGACGTATATTTTTTCCCTTAAAGCAAGAAAATCTACATTAAAATAAAATAAATTTACAACCATCTCATAAATAGACAAAAAATTTATCGTAATCGTTAATTAACGGTTAATCGGTTTTTTAATATTTGCATAAAAATAACATTAGACGCCGACGTATTGTGTTTATCACCAAACGAAAATGTCAATTATTTTCGCAACCAGTTGACGTAGAGTAATAATTCAGAATACTGTGGATTATTTATTTTTTATGACAAATTTAAAGGTTACACGTACATTTGCTTTGTAAGTTACAGATTCTGTGAAATTAGAAAAATAGGAATTTAGTTACACTCGAACCCGAATTTTTACAGACATGCGGGTGGTGTTATTTTATTTGACAAATTGAGCACTAAAAGCTTTGACATTTTTAAAAATCGTCAAAACTGTTTTTGAGAAATTTGGCTTACCGTTGGTTTTTTTGGGTTTTATGGGGTAAATAACCTTTAAAATAAAAAATTCAAAAAAATGAAAACATGCATGGAGATATTATGACTTTATAATTAGATGCCAAATTTCACGAATATCAGACCTCTGAGGCGGACACCACTCCAAAACCACTTTTTTGGATTCAGGGTGCACTAAAACAAATATTTCCACTTACAACTCAAATCCGAAAATTTTGACGACAGTAATACTTTCTCCATATACTATGTATAGGGGGGGGGAGAAAGTTATAATGAGATTTAAACATCTCCAAGCCACTGGTGTTTGTCTTATGATATCCCTGTATGCACAACAACAAACCTCCGGCTACGTGGCTAAAAGACGTTCGATGTTTTAAACCCATTAAAAACCATGTAAGTGTTGAGGTATATTTGAAATTTTTCTTTATGTCTACACTTCTGTAGGTTGAAAAAAAAACAATCTTCATCAATATACTATTTTATTTTTCAGTTTATTCGATACCCTTATGATAGCGTTCTACGTATTCAGCTTTTTGCTTATATGAAAAACACAAAACATGATATCAGTCATAGGATGAGTTTTTTTAAATCCCCATGTCACAAAACAATATATAATTATATATATTAAATTTTGACCATCCCCAAACATTATTTGGAAGTAAGTACTTAATTTCAAGCGGGTGGCCGATTTTGGCTGCCAGTTTGGATCCGCCAGAAATATATTTTATCAAATCTACAAGTGGAATTGTAACCCATCATTTCAAACTTGATTTTAAACATGTTTTCAATACTACAATCCCTTTTAGCTGTTATTTTATTTGTTATGTTTTGTACGAACCGGTTCATAATCGTAAAATAATACTAGATAATGGCAAGTAACCACCAACAGTCATTGTTGAGCCATTTCACAAAACTTTGTCGGGTAACACATTTTTAGAACCCATCTTGGATCTGCTATTTTGAAATGAGCAAAATTATTTCAATACAGAGATGGTGTTATCACCTATCATTTTCAACGAATATTACATGTGAAAATAAATTTCGTTGTAAGTATTGAACTATCTTTTTCGATTTGAAACATTTTCATATTGTTTACAATGCAAAAAATAGCGATTTAAAAAAAGAAAGATGATAGTTCAAAACGAATCATGGAGAAAAACACAGAATGAAATATTAGTTGAAAATTATGTGTCAAAATACCACTTTCAAGCCTGGTTCACATGATGACTAGACAGTAGGACATAAGAAACATTTTTTGTTGTCTTTAGTTTGAGGGTGTTACTATCTACTGTGTTGGTAGTAATTTAAACAGGCCTTATTATTTAAAATAACTTAGTTCATTTTAAAATAGCGGATCAAAAACCGCGGGCAGAAATAGCCACCCACTCAACGTAAAGTACTCACCACCCAACATTGCATTGACGGGGGGTATTCTGGGATCGATATAAAAAAATAAGGAAAAAGTCAGGGGGTGGGGGACATTTAAAACTCATCCTGTGAAGAGGTTGTGTCTTGTTTATAATTAAATAAATATAAATATATTTATCTATTTATCCAACAGTAAACAACATTTAAATTTTGCTAACATTTATATACATTGGCTTTTATTTATTTTCTGTTGGCTGGAAATGACCAGAATATTCAGTCAGAAATATCATAGAATATCATGTGAATTAGCGCAGTAGGAACGTCAATTTCCAATCAACGAGGATTGCTCGATGTTCTTTCAATAACGATGTTCATTCATCCCTGTTGCAATTTTGAAGGGTAATCTAACCGTGGCTATAAACGAGCTACAATATTTACATGTTTGTATTTTCTTACAAAATTATAATTTCGATAGCTAATTTACAGTCTGCGAGATATACTAGTATAATGCGTTGATTTTTATTTATTATTATATTTAAACTTATGTTATTGGCCCTTAACCGGTTGAACTAACAAGTGGTTTTATGTTACCTGATCGCGGCTGCCGGCTAAATAAAATCTGTGTTACCGTTTAATATTCGCAGGCCTACTAAATTTGTTAAATTATTTTAGTGTTAACGGATTTGAACTGCAGACGGTTCAAGGCAATTTTAACCTTGTTTTATAGAAATTTGCAGTTCAGAGGCTAGAAATAAGAATTTTAAATATTCTACTTGGAAAAAACGCAACTGGTGGCAAAACTCAAGTTGTAGTTATTCTTCACATTCTGCGAACGGGATAAGGGCCGGGTATAGTATATTTCATTACTAATACCGAAAGTGGCACTTTCCGGTGCGCGCCCAAGTTTCATGTGTGAGGCGGAGCCGAACACAGGAATATCGAATTTCACATAATAATAATTAGAGCAATAATAATTAATAATAATTAGAGCAAGTGCCGGAAAATCACTTTCGGTACAAGTTATGAACGGTACATTTCATCACGACGCAAAAATACACACAATGCTGAAGAAGAAATCTCAGTAAAAAGCAAACTATTACATTTCTCAATTAACATTTTTTTATAATAACAAATTTACTATAATAAGCCTACATAACAACGTAAAAATTAGAAGTTCAAGGTTATGTTTATTGTGCAGTTGGTATTGGTTGAGAGATTTTAAACATGCGCTATAATAACAACACAGCAAAACTCATTTATACCTATTCCTGTTTTCGGTTTACATTGTTGAACAATAAGAACAGCTGATTTAAATTGTAAGAATAAACGACAAAGCGACGTCAGAGCGCGTAGCGGGCAAATGGAAAACTAATTGAGAGCAAGGGAAAACAAATTTAGAGCAAGGGAAAATCAGCTGATCGTTTTTCCCTTGCTCTAAATTAGAGCTTGGGAAACGATCGTTTTCGTTGCTACCAGCTGACATCGAAAGTAGCTACTTTCGGTACGGAGTGATGAAAACATATAACCTTTGACTAGACTATCTATCATTAATTTTTTTAATAGGCTAAGCATTTATTTTTTGGGCTTTTCAACAGGTCCATGAACTAAAACCAGAGTGGTTAATCCCTTTTCCCTTATAAATTTCAAATCTATTTGAATGATAGAATGAATTATTGAATTTAAGTTCAAAAGTACATAAGAAATTCATAAAATAAATAAATAAAATGGTAATCAAAAGGCAAATTGCATGCGATTGGAGACCGAGCCCATAATCAGAAGCAGATTCAGTCCATGCTTAATAAAAATATTTCCATTTAGAAAAATACCCTCTGTTGTTAAAATGGAAGATATTAAGAAAAAAAAGATACATGCATATTAAGATGAAGAACATCATATTTTCAACTTATAAAATTACTATTGGAAAAATTATTATTTTCATTTAATTTGGAATTTTTTGTATTCCTAGAAATCATAAAATATTATCCTTTGTCGTTTCCCTCGATGTAACCGCAGCATGCTTTTAATTTTTAAGACCTTATTTTCAAACT
The DNA here is from genome assembly GCA_035578135.1 of Flexamia atlantica. Lineage (NCBI taxonomy): Eukaryota > Metazoa > Arthropoda > Insecta > Hemiptera > Cicadellidae > Flexamia > Flexamia atlantica. Next base: position 1,024,978 of record JAQJVK010000063.1, on the reverse strand, counting down.
AAACCTTATAATCACTAACTTATGTGAACTTCATATTTGAACTACTTATTGGAAAATGGATGTTAGATCTTACGAAGAGCATTTCCCTCTTCGTACATATGTAATAAGTCATTGAAATCATATTCTGTTGGACTGCCACTGGATTTTGAGGCCTTTAGATTAATGCAGATATACTTATATATGGATCTTTTTAATTCATTATCGTACCTATTACAGCCTCTTTGATATAAAATATTTAGGTTTTATCGACTTTTATTTACTTTTAATTATAGAGCTTGAACCACTGGCGGTTACTTGGAAAAGTATTACATTAAAAGTATTAGACCGTAGATTACTATTTATCAGTGACCACCAAAACGTTATTTGGGCATCAGTAGTTCTTGGAGTTTCCTAGTTGATTTAACTTGAATCAAAGAACTCTCACTTTAAAACCCGCTCCACTAATATATGTTTTGTATGTTAAACATTGGACCTCGCGTTACTAAATAAACAACCCTACCGTGTACTCAAGGCTTACTTGCTACATTTTAATATAAAATACGTTCTTCTTTTTCAATTATAATTTTTATGGAACACTGCTTACGAATCTAAGTAGGTTTTGGCAGACAAAATGTTTTAGTAATGCTCCAAATAGTCCCAAAAATCTTTTGGAGAATTTATAATGACAATTAGATTATGTTTGTTGTATTAGCCTGAGATGATGTGGTTATCAGATTTGTAAATACCGAAATCAGCCCTTAGTAACGTAGCCAAATGGTTCTGAAGTTGTATTTAAACTTACAAATGTACTCATATAATCTTGGCAAAAAGTGTTGTATTTGTTTTGATGCTATAACAAATTGTTTGCCTCGTCAAAAAACAATTATTGAATAAAGAAAGAAAACCAAACAAGTTTGGTCATAATATTTTGTTACAAGTTCAATAATGACGGAAATAATTTAGCATGCAACATGGTTGCATGGTTTTGCCTGTTTTCATCTCTGAAATTTAATAGCGATATGTGTGATCACCAAATAATAGCCTATTAAATAGGAAAATCATGATATTCTAGATATTGACTATAAAAGCAATGATAAAGTGTCTTATATGAGAGAGTCTTCAGGGGTGCCGGAAATTAAAATTATTTAAGTAAGTAGTATTAAAGAAGGCCATGTAAGGAAAACCATGTTTTACTTTATATTAATTATACTTTTTACTTTTAAAATTGATTGCCATCTCAAGTGAAATAAAAATATAAAGAAGACTACAACGAACAAGGTACCAAAAGTGTTTTATACCGTGGAAGCGCGTAGATGCTCTCTCAACACCAATAGCAACCCGGGTCCTTTCATACTGAGGCTTCATTCACTGCATCGTCAAAGCTCTAATCCCTGATCAATCGGTGTGGAAGGCACTTCTTATGAGAAGGATCACACCTTATTAACTAGTTTATAAGTATATATATATATATATATATATATATATATATATATATATATATTTTAAATGTAATTTTGAATTTTATTATTCAATGAATTATTACATATGAAATTAGTTGAATAACATAGGGTAGCAAAAGGAGTTATTGTCTAAAAATACTTTAGTAACAATTTTAATTGGACAAAATCTGAAATACATTTTCAATGCTATTTGGATTCAATACTTTATCCTTTTATTTTACCAGTGTATAGCATATATTTATGAAGTTTACTTTACAAATCACAACATTTATCTGGTTTTGGGCGTTGTCGTATTTGTAATCAACTCTTAAATAAATGGCTTGATGATCCTATGGTGAATGTTCTTACGTTTTTCGTATTATTAATACGATATCCAATGTGTTTTACTGTCTTTCAAATAACTGTTTTTATTATTTTATAATAATCTTCGTGAACGTCTTAAAAAGCAAAGTTTATACATGTAGTAAAATTATAATCATTTCCCCGTGATTTAAGTTTAAAAACATTTCAAATTACAAATATGTTGACGGATCAAAATTTGACTTTCATTTAATTTACTAATCTTATTTTATTTAAGGTTTCACTATGGATTCTTGTCCCAACATTTTTATTTTGCTATCGAAATCAATGAAAATTATTTTTAACTTATAACGTTCATTTGTGCTCACAAATTATTTTTGTTCTTGGAATGGTAAACGATAAACAATAAGCCACAGACAGAATCTTTATTTCCAAAAAACATCCACATTAAAAGACCTTTTTGTATTTTTTAAAATACATATTACAAAATTCAAAATAGAACAATTGTGGAATAGTTTCCTTATAGTTTGAGATAGTTGGAATGTTGGAATAGTTGGGTGTACGTTTATAGCATCATTTAAGTAAGAGGGCCGAGAAGCCTCCTTCACTCAACAAAGACTTCCACACTCGACATAGAGAGGCTGTTAAAATTGAGTAGTAAAGTGTTCTTCTATATCTTGTTGAACATCAAACACTTCCTAATGCAGTCTCTTTTCCAATAGCATCAAGTTACTAAGGTGACTTAAAAGTGAATATTTTAAATCGAATAATTTACTTATGGTAATATCTTTCTGTCCAAGAAGTTATGAAAGGTTATTTTTTATCGAAGAATGAAATTCAATTTTTGTGGATGATCTACCTTGTAGGAAAATTTTGATTCTTCCTGAGGAAATTCTTAAAATAGTTGAATTTTTATGAATTTTTCTTAAGCCTTTTTTCTTAAAATAAGTTGAACATTGTCAACTTTACCGCATTTTATGTTTCTTAATCCGACGAAAAACTAATTTTTTTCACAGAAAATTTATATTACCAATAATTTATGTTATAAAAGTTGAATATTTTCTAGAAACTCACATCAACATAACTTCTAAATGGAACGTGATTGGAATGAATGGAATGAAGTAGGATCAAACTAGGATATTAACTACTTGACAACTACAAAAATAATTTTAAATAAGGGCCAAAGGTTTATCAATATTAGATTACTTTAAAAAAATAGTATACAGTTCCTAACTTTTTGTTTTCGTTTTAGACTTCAGGAAATGGATGGTTAATAAAAAAAGAAAGGTTCAAAGAAAAATGTTATAGATTAATCGAGGATGTAATAAGTAACTTTTAGGACGACTTATGTATTTTGACTATTTAATTTAATTCTTTCGGATGTAAGAAAAAGGTTATATTCATATGATGTATTCGTCTTTAGATGCAAAGTGAAAATATTAAACCCTCTTTATATTCAAACTTTTGAAAAGTACATTAGAGAGTTATATTTGAAAGTTTCAGTAATTAATATTTTAAATCCTTTATAATGTACAGAATACAGCTGTTAATGACGGATGAAGTAGTAAACTATCGTCTTATTTCATGATTATGTAAGTGTAGTTAAAAATGGAGTGGGCTATTAATGTGATGTGGTTCTTACAATTTACGTAAACCCAGACAGCTGGCTGATGTGTTTTAATTGATTTTTGACGTGGATGAAGTAGCAAAACACCAGAAAGGTAATAAACGCTGGCTTAAGTCGAGAATTTATTAAATTGGCCTCCTATACTAAAAAGATTCAATTTTTAAAGCCATAACAATTCCTAATATAAACTAAATTTACTGATTAATTACTTAAATAATATAAAAGTGTTTCAAAATTTTAATGTGGGATTAACGTCAGGTTGACAGTATTTGTTATGTAATGTTTTGACATAACCCTAAACAAACTTTGAAATGTTAATTTTTACACTGAGTGCATAGATAATAAAATAGTTTTTCCCCCTCCTATTAGTTGCTATAACATAGAGAATACTAATAAATCACGAAGTAAATCCTATTAATATTATATATATAGTACATGTGAAAGGTTGTGAGTTTTTTGTTTGTCAAAAATCAGCTGTGACAACGTTTTTATTTGTTAAGTCACATGCCAGCTGCTTAATTTTTACAAATCTAAATTATTTCTTTATCAAAAATTATAAGAATTGTAACAATGTAAATAAAATACTATCACGAAAATATTTTAATATCATTTGAACATTGACGAATCCACGGGTAACATCTAGTTTTAATATAAATAAGTCAAACCCATAAAATTGATGTAGCATTAAATAGTATTAGGGAGTCGCGCAGTTGGTAGTGAAATGGGTTTCAGAGCTAAGAAAGCGATGTTGTAGTCTTGAACCTCCAGCTAGTCGCTCCCTTTAGAATTACTGATTGCCTTTGTACTGAACCAGCTTACTCATTGTTCAATGATAAATTCCACGCACAGGCTTGAGGGCCACAAGTGTGGAGCAGCTACAAGATAAAATAGGCCACCACCCTTAAAAAATTAATTGCAAAATAAAATAGCTATACTTATCCATAGGTCAATCCATCATGAGTATTTTCCCGCGTAAAGGTATAACTGGCACCAATTCTTGGGGCCCAGTCCGCGCATGGGGCGGTGAGTGGGTAGGCAGGAGGAGAGGGGAGTAGTAGCGGCAGCGGCGGCCGACAGTGTACTAGCCTGGCGCGTATATTCGGCAGCTTGCACGTAGTTACTGCTTCTGTGTCAATCGTTGTTAAGAGTATCAAGACGCTTTAATAAATATTAATGAAATATTTTATATAATTGAATAGAATGAAAACAGATCATTAATCGTCAATAACAGTCAATGTTCCGTCGGTCAGTGTTTTTAGGACAACTTGTAGTGACACGCTATTGTTGACGGCTGAGAGCAGAATAACAGTGCTGCGCTCTAGCGTCGCGTTGTCGCGCATGCGCACCAGCCGTTTTTGCTACCGTGCATCCACTGCACTGGGTCCCAAGAACTGGCGTCAGTTATAGTATTTTCATTACTGCTAGAAGACAATTGGATATCTAAAAGCCATCAAGGAGGCCTTATTGTTTTACTGTATGATTAATTTTGATTCAAATAAAACATGTCAAATTGATCTTTCAGTTAAAATATCATACGCTTCTCGGTGACAAATCATTCCATTATCAAACTGACTTCTGCATGAATACGTTAATGATACCTGAACGATAAATGATAGAGGGGTGACATTCTCCGACGACCTTATTTTCAAAGAGCCTTTAATATAATGTCTGTGGCTTCTGGCTTAAAGTCTGTTATTCTCATATTATAAATTATACCAAAAAGCAGATTATTTTCATATTAAAATACTCTTTTTATAATTATGATTAAGGGATCTCCTTAGATTATAAGTGACATGAATCAAAGGAAATATGAAGTAAATATTAATTTTAAACCACATGAAAATATGTATATTTAAAGGGGCACTCTTCCAGAATTCGCTCTTATTGAAGGTGCGTAATCTTCCTAATTCATACGCCAGTCAAGAGTCATTTACAGTCAGCCAGCTTTTAGAGTATTGATAGTAATGACTGATTCCAGTATCGTTACGGATACTGGAAGAATTCTCTAATATTGACTAAAACGGGTATACAAACTATAGCATGTTTGTATACTAGACTTTTTTACCTTCAAACGTCTTGATTGATTACGACCTGACTGTTGGTTTAACGAAATCTGGATATCACCTTTCTAAATAGGAGCTCTATAATGTATCACAAAAAATCACATGTAAATAAAACTGAGATTTAAGCTTATACAAAATAAATTGAACTCACACTAATTGTAGCCCGGAAAGCTCGTTTATTGCATAATTCTTATCTTAGAAGACCTGCTGAATTTTATAAATGAAATAAAAAATATAGGTATGGAGTACGCTAACAGTGTTAGCCTATATAAAAAAACTGGTATATTCCTGTTTTAAATAATAAAGGTAGGTCTGGAAGAAAGTTGTGACTCTTATTAATAAAACCTTTCATATTATTAATATTAAATTCACCGCTTTGTTCGATATACCGAAAATATTAATTTGTTACTCAATGCAATCGTATTGAATAAGATTTAAACTCATCAGCAATAATTTATTGTTTGGTTACGGTTAAATTGAAATAAATATAAATATATATATTTTTAATAAATTAAATTTTGGTTTTCAAATTATCAATTATATTTGCTACTCAGATTTTTTATAGTGCCAATCCATCAGTGAGGGTGTGTTAAAAGTAATATTTCAATTATAGCTCATATATTGACTAAAAAAGTGGGCTGACTATAGTTAGCTTTCAACTAATCGCTTGTTAATATTTTAACAGTCTGAACAAACTATTCCGAGTTGCATCCTATTAGTTAGCTAAAAAGTGTTTGATCGTCCTAATACCAAAATTTTTCTACATAAGTGTAACTTTACTCTGATGTTAGTGAAGTTATAATGGTATTCCAGCTTTCGCTTAGTTATACTAATCACACCGTATATCGGGTATTGTGAGTAGTACGGAACTGTGGTAAAAATATAAAGAAAATACGCTTATGATATTAAAATCAAAACAAACATTCTTTTTGCAACGGTCTAATAATTTTTAAAGAGACGTAATGAGTTAGGAAAACAAGTCAGTTGTAACTAACGAAAAATAATTTTAATATAAACCTCTAAACTTAAAACTTAAGGAGCTTCAGAGTGAAATACAAACTTCCTAATACAGAAAAAGAAAATAAGATAAGGTTTTTATTATGAATAATTCTGTTTTCGTTAGATTCTCTGTACCGCAGGAAGCGATCACATCTGTTAAGTGCTACATGTACAACAAGTAATTTTTCTTAGTAAATTTTATGTTTTAAACATACTATGCTTTCAACTCATTTCTACTTTACTTATAACATATTGCACTTTTTCGATTTGTTTAATATTTATGATTGATTACAAAAACACGTTATTTAGTATTATTAAACAATTCTTTGTTATACTGAAATATTTTATTTTGAAGTGAACCACTTTGCTGTTTATTTTAAAGTACATATTTTAAGAATGCGTGTGCAATCATGGCAATTAACTATTGCCTTTTAGGACTACAAGAGAAATAGTAAGCCCTGCTCTCCTTATTAGCGTCTCATATGTATAAGTTTTAATCGTAAGACTGGTTTCAATGTTTATATGTATCATTAAATCAAAACTTTCGTGATTTTTTATTTTATTTTCAATCTAGAATTATTATGTAAATTTAATTCGCCCTCTACATCTGAAAGCTTTATTTGGAATGAGATAAGTCTTTTGAGGCTAGATAAATTGAAAACAGTAATTAATTGAATACCTCGGTTAGTTCAAAAAAACTTTATTTTTACCATACATCATAAAATGTATAGTAAAAATTTAAACTGATTTTTTACTGTGTTAAAGGGTTACTGTGTTAATTTGGTCCTCTTAATTTAATGACAGGTTGGATAAAATGACCAAATGCATTCATCAGCTACATCAACAACACAAAATATTATTAATCCACCAATAACACAGAATGAAAGCCCTTTTGCCTTTAGCGTTATATAAAAAGATTCAAAATGCCTCTTTATCAATCTGTCAGTATGTTCGACTCTTAAAACCTAAAATCCCTTTAAATGCTGAAGCGATTTCGTAGGATCCCATCGCAGGGTTAATAAAGATTACACTATATCACTTTGCTTAGCTAAACTTATAAAATTTAATGAAATAGTAATTGATCATATCTTTCCTCTTGTTAACAAATAATCGTTTAGAAAAAATATATATTTAAGAATAGGCCAAAAAATTAACTTGATTTTTCAATTTTCTAATTGTAAAAATTGAAACTAATCAATTACACACATATATGTGCGTGATAGGTTGAAAGTTTTATAAATCATAGGATGGAATTTTTCATAACATTTTTTCTTTATCATTTTCAGTGAAATTTAACTAATTGCAAGAAAATTACCTCTTCCTTTTTTTTAGGTAAGACGTTTGGTACTGAAGGTAAACTATTAAGCGTTTCCACAAAACAAAGTTTTAATAACGCTCACGTTGAATAGAACTAACAATCGTACAACGACACACATCTAACTGCTCCAAACAAGACCGCTTTAGTTAAAACCGGCTCTTACAAAACAGCTTTCATGACCGACATCGTTAAAAGTTTCCAAATAGTGATAGAAGATTTTGTCAATAGAGTTCCTCTGATTTGGAGCACTTGAGAACAAATATTAGGACAGTTAAATAAATAATAATCATAATTAAACTAAACTTTCTTTTGAAATTGCAAAAAAAATGTCCATGACAAACTTTGTAGCCACTGACATGATTAGAGTAAACGTTTACATTTTCATCAAAAGCTTTAAAATCTAATTTTTTTAAACTTTTCATTAATAATTCTTTTAAATAACCGGGTGGCATGAAAGCTAAATTAATAATGTATAAACCTATTTTAATGCTATAATTTTTTATGTAGTCATAAAATATTATTTTCTTTACTTGACAATTGTGGGTAGGAATTACAAGAACTATCAAATTCTTTTCCTAGTGTTGCAAGAAATGTTGTCTTTACATTTAGATTTAATTTAGTGATTCATAGTCAGTTCAATTAAATGCAAAGCAATTAATATTTTTTACGTGAATTTTAACAAAAATACTGTGCATTACAATCAGAATCAATCCTCAAAAAATATGTTTATTAATATATTTACTTAGTTTCCTGTACCATTGTGCTTATTTAATATATTTAATAATCCACTTTCAAACGTATGTAAAAGGTCGTGTCGACTAACTCAATAACAAACCTTTTTTCAATGTTATAATCTTTGAAATTCGTATAAAAGTGCTATAGAAAATTATAATTGAAACACAATCTGTTTTATTGCTCCTCATATGCGTGTCTCTAAGAGTAATTGCCTGTCGAACTACCATAGCAGTGAATAAACTTCGTTATTGAAAGAACTTGGAGTAATTCGCGCTGATTGGAAATTGACACTCGCGTATGGCCAAGGGAACATTTCATGCCAACATTGTATCGTTTTATAACAAAATTTGGAGTATTTTTAAAACATATGAAAACAAAAGTTTTGATGTAAAAGAAGGCAGTATGTAAAAAGTCTATAGGCAATTTAAAACAGTATGCAGGACAAATAGTCAATAATATAAAAAGCCATTTTTCATGTGTAAACCTAGACTTTTTTTTAACTCATGTAAACTGGTTCATCAGGGTGGTTGATTTTTCAGATATATACGGAATAAAAATATATCTATGTTTTACATTACACTACTAACCTTTCCAAATTATCAAGTAATTTGGTTCAGAAGATTTAGATGTCATAGAGCCCCAAGCAATAAAACTATCAGTGTTATAATAGTATAGCTGGTGCCAAATCTTTTGGCCCAGTCCTCGCATGGGGCAGGGAGTGGGAAGGCTGGGAGGAGAGGGGAGTTGTAGCAGGAGCGTCAGTCGATGGTGCATACAATCGGCATCTCGCACTTAGTTATTAAGGAAGTAACAAAACGCTTTAATAAATACTAATTAAATGTTAATTTTAAATATTATGCTGTATTTTACTTTAATCTTTTATAAGGGTCAATGTTCCGTCGGTAGTGTTTTTGGACATGTCGTGACACGCGATTGTTGACAGCTGAGAGCAGAATGACAGTGCTGCGCTCTGGCGACGTGTTGCAGCGCATGCGCACTAGCCATCTTTGCCGCCGCGCATCCACCGCACTGGGCCTTATGAATTTGCATTAGTTATAAAATAAAATAATTATTAATGCATTTGTTAAAGTCATGCACCTAACAGTTCATTATTACACTAAAAGTTATTTTCGAAAATCTTTAATTTAATAGTTAATTCAGTATTGGACTATATAAACCCAGAATATAAAGAACACTTGATCAATAATAGAAACAATAGTTCCCCTTAAAATATTGATTTTAAATTTTCCTTCGACAGCTACCAATGGTCTTTAAATTCCTTAAACAGTAGTTTAAAATAAGCATTCTGAGTAAGTAAATGTTGATCCATAGGAGTTTTTTTTTAATTTCAAACCAAAATTATGCGCCAAGATATTAATATGAGTGCGATATCCTGGGTAAAAATTTCTTAAAACCACATGCAAAAATTGTGTCGTGCAGTGTTTGGACCGAGGTACTGATGCTTGCTGGAAAAAAACTGTAAACTACTGTCAGTCTACTGATGCAAATTGGCTGCAGTGTTGGATTGGATTGATTGGAAATATTTACAAGATCAACATGCATGTTCACAATTCAGTACTGTCCATTTTTAGTAGTCAGTAAAAAGCCAGGAGGCTTGTTTGACAACTTGACAACTTATTATCATCAATCTATACAGACAAACCTTACCTCGAATTATCTTTTAGTAACCAAAATCAAAAGATATTTTTAAAGCAAAAAAAAACTATGTAGCTCAGCTCATGACATTGGGAAAATTCAATAAATGGCGAGAAGAGAGGTATTTCAATAGAATTGAGAAAACCGCAATATCGAGAATCAAGTGGAGAAATGTGGTAGTACAACCGTCCTCTCTTCATTGAAGCTTGGTGTAGCATGTTTTATATTTATTGTTGAGCAATTAATTAAGTGTGTATGATATTTTCTGTTCAATTATTCATAAAAGAGGAGGTCGCAAAGTTTTTTTTTCAAACTAGGTTACTACTCATGCTCCGCTACGGGAATAATTTCATTAATAATTCATAATGAAGTTAAGAAGTGATTGATAGAACAAAGATTATAACAAATTACTCATCAGCTGTTGGTCGCATTTCACACTGAATCTTTGGCATATTCAGTGAGTAACTGATTTTTGGTTACATCAAATATGTATATAAAGTTTGCATACTTTGGTTCACTGTTGGAGGGTAACGGACCCATCTGGTCCGGATGGTAAAAGGAGTCGTCGAACTTAAAATCATATAGGCCACCAGATACTGATTCATCCAATTGAGATTCAGAGATCATCATTGCAAATACGGAGTTGAAATATCTTATATTATTTAAATAGTTTTGAAACGTTTTTTCTTTTGTTTCTTTTGCACTCGATGTAGTCCTGTTGATAAAATCTTCCAGTACCTCAGACTGTAGATTAGGAACTTATTTTATCTTCTTTTTGTGACAACATTAGGAGAAAATATTTTCACAAGTAAAAATAAACTCGAGGACCACAGTGACGAGAAAAAAAGCTGAACTATTTCGTTATTAACTTTAGAAACACTTTGTATTCATTGCTATTATAGCTTATATATTCCTATCAGACAGATTCCTTTCAGACTTATACCAAAACTCATAAAAATGTATTACATTTAAACAATTTACGGGAATAATTAAAGTTTGTTTTAAAAGAAATGTTTGTCACTTGGTTGGAAATTTGAATGCCATGGTCTGTTTCGTTATGTGACATCATTAAAAAGAAATAAGCTAAGTATTCCACCCTAAACACATTATATATATTATTTCATAACAAGGGGGCAGAAAGAATTTCCATATTTGAGACCATATATGTTTGAAGTTAGAGATTTGTCGAGGAGCACAAGGAGGAATTTTATTAACACGCAACATCTTGAGGAAAAATCAATATATTGATGGCTAATCCGAAAATACACTTCTTGAAGTATATACTTTTATCAACTATTCAAACCCAAATCAATTCTATGTAATAAGAGTAATCTTACTTTGTTTGCTCGAAAACGTTTTTACAGGAACTCGTCTGAAAAAAAAACTATTTACCACCTAAGGTTAATACTATCCTATAATATGATATAATTGATTTTTAACATAAAAATATTGGTTTACATTTATTGAAACCATAGTTAACATTACAAATTTTGTTTTCAAATCTTAAAATGAATTGTTTTGCAAACAGAGATTTCCCACATTTAGAATAACACATCGTAATAGTCGAGAGCATCAAAATTATTAAATAAAAAGGGTAAATAAATTATTTTTCTCGTAAGCTGAATTCAACTTTCAAATTATTCTTCCTATAGTTTTATTCTACAGTTTACACTTACAATGTTTACGAGCATATTATAATTTAAGGCACCATTCATAGAATGAAAGAAAAGGAATTTTCCGAACGGCAACATCAAAGCGGTAACATAACAAATTGAAAAACGAACTTAGCTTATTTGATACTAAACATAATACATTTCATCGTTTTTCATTACAATAAATCAGTACAGTTTTTCAATGAAATGCGTTAGTTATGTTAACAAAATTATTTTGAAACAGAGCTTTTTCATCATACTAGAAATACATTTTCTCTAGAGAGAATTTCAAATATAACAAAATATATAAATAATCCATAGTTTAACGTTAGATAAGACCGTAGGCTTATGATTTAAAAGTGTGAGTAGCCCAGAGTCCTCTTGGCGCAACAAAGACTCCTACACTCTACGCGAGAGTCTGTTAAAATTGAGGACTGTTAAGAGGACTTCTCATTCCTGCTCAATATTCTGATAATTTTGTCTCATGTGTGATTAATTATTAACTATCGCTTTTGTGTGATCTGGAATTTAAAAGTATAGCTTTGCTATTTAATATTTTTAGTTTACTTTTAGTAATTATTTATTTATTACCAAATACTTATTCATTATTGTTTTTCATAACTTATTTTCTTTGTTACTAAGCGTTGAATTGGATCTACTTGCTAGGATACAAAAAATATTTAAGTTGTCTGAATGTGTCAGAGAGAAGGGTTGTAATGGATAGTATTATTTTAAAATATTCCTCGTATATAATATTTTAAAGTAGTAATTAAATATTTTGGTAATTACGATGACAAACAATTAAATACTGAAAGATTTATCGCAGGTTATTGTTGATTCTATTGCAACATAATAAGTTTACGAATTTTATCATGCTCGTAACTTAATAAATAAGTATGAATGTAAGCTATTAAAAAGAATAAGGTTTCGTAGTATTATATTTATGTTACGATTCAATTGGTTGATGCACGATGACTTAATAGGGGCAATATCAAACCTTTTCTCCAATTGAATTTATTAAATGTGAACTTAAACACTAATAGCTAACCAAATGCATTTGTATACTGCTAATAAAATATTCTCTTTCTAAACAAGAGAGGTAACTGAAAATAAGATACATTTACTGGGCGAAAAATCTGCTTTTTAATTTAATCACAGAGAAAGTATTTATAATTCATACAAAGTACAAAGACAAATATGAGTCACTTTATGCTTGGTGTAATGAAAACTGTGGTCTCTTTTTATAGTGCTACGAAGAGAGTTGATAAAGAGTCTACCTTTGTCAGATCGTAATAGACCTTCCTTTTACTCCGTAACGTTTATGGAATTAAATATATACAATCAAAAGAAAACACAATCATATTTGTCTTTGACAATAAATCACCACAGTTTTAAACACACCAAGCATAAACTGGATGACCTTTGTCTTTGAGCTTCGAAGTATTAATTATAAATTATGTTTTCGAGATGAATGTAAAAAGCAAAGTTTGCTTAGATCAAATATCGTACTTCCGGGTAGTTTCTTGCGGCGTTAACTGGGGCTTGGATCAATTTTATTTTACGACTAGGAATAGAAATAGCCCATTGAAAATTGTTTACTGTTTACATTTAAAGTTTAAAGTAAATCAGATTATAAAAAAAACCTCTACAGGCTGTATCCGAAATACCTCGAAAACTTTGGGATATCGTTCCTGAGGTCAAAAAAAATGTCACATACGTAGGTAAAGTTCAAAGTTAAGATCAGTCATGTAAAAAATATATTCAGATCGACAGACGGAAAACGGAGCGAGATAGGCTATATACTTATATGACATTTTTGTTAGTTTTGACCTCTGGAACAATATCCCAAAGTTTTTCGTTGTATTTCACATACAACCTGTATATGAACCCTGGACCGTTTGACACTTCTTCAATTTAGAAATAAAAATCGAAAGGCATATTAAAAAATATTTTTTTTGAATTTTGAGTTTCATGCAAATTGGATAGTAAACACAAAAATTGTAATTTTCGGTCAGAAGGATTCGTACCCCAGGCCCTCAAAAATGAAAGAAGAATAAAAAAAACTATTTGAATTCGTGTCAGAGGTGTTATATCTAGTTGTGTACTTAATTTAAACTCTGTACTTCAACTACATTTAACTTAATTGATTTTTTAATTTAATTTAATTCGTGTTCAACTTTACACAAATTTAACAGGTGAAATTCTGTGGCCAGTACTAAGATTGTCACTCTGTATTTATTAAATATTCAGAAATACTGTTGCTGATTTTAATTATCATTTAAAGTAATCAGAACTGAATAACAAATATATATTGAAGTGGATCTCAAAGTGACCGCACGTTGTTTCGTTGAGTTTATTAACGGGCTGGCAAGAGAGAATCCAGGCCGAGGGTTCTAAGTTTCTGTTCAGTTGAGAATCAGACAGAGGTCTTGTCAAAGTCACGGTAGGCGGATCTCAGTGTAACCGCGATGAAACAAGGGTGTGCACTCCCCTCCACTTTTCCGAGGACAATGGATCTCAACGCGATTTACATACTGGATCTCACAGTGGTAGCACATAACAATTTTAAATATTAAACTTATGTCAAAATGAAAGTGATTATAGAAGTATAGAATCATAATACCACAAAAGTGTCAAGTAGTTACTCTCTTAAACGACTCCTTCTGCCGGATCTCGTTTAGCTGGTGGAACGTATGGATCTCACATCGACCTATAAACACGTGTGTGTGTGTGTGTGTGTGTGTGTGTGTGTGTGTGTGTGTGTGTGTGTGTGTGTGTGTGTGTGTGTGTGTGTGTGTGTGTGTGTGTGCGTGCGTGCGTGTGTGTGTGTGTTCGCAGTAATGTATTCATGCCTATGCTCCGGGCTCCTCCGGGACAACTTACTCTCTGACCTGATGAACATCCTTTTCCGAGCTAACTTTTGACACGAGGAAATTAATCCCGGACACAATTATAATTTCTCTCGCAAAACAAAGCTCTCCGTAATCAAATCAAAAAGTTTAGAAAGCAACGAATTATTTTGATTGCAATTTAAAGGTAATTAAAGTATGCTAGCCCAATAAAGCTGTTAAAGGAGTTAAATTTATACGTAATGAGAAAACTCGCTTAAAACTAATTGAGAAACTCATATCCATGCAGCCGTCAACACCTGACAATTACTAAATGAACAACAAGCTGCGTTACCACGGC